>JARQSV010000759.1:529971-559569 GCA_030142285.1 Calameuta idolon | reverse complement strand
CGCGAGAGACGAAAAATCCAAGACGAAATGAGAGCACTGGCTTTGAATGTCTTCCTTCAAGGCCGGCGACTCTTGAATCACAATTCGACGGTCAAGAGTCTCACCGGATTTGGAACCGCAGCAGCCGCTGATCTGTTCCTCAAGAGCAAAGACGTGCGTGTCGATTATTTATCCTAATTCATTCTCATCGTCCGTCAGATCGTATTTGACTCATACAATTTTCTCATTAGGATAGAAACAAGGCACCCTACAGGCTTTATGCGCCAGCATACGTGCTGGCTCCACTCAGAGCCAAGAGCGAAGCACCCGAATCCTTTGGAATGGCCGGTCCCGAGGAGTGCGCGGTGCTTTACCTGAGTTATTGTCTAAGCGAGGATCAATCATGGCTGCTGGCGGTCGCTACGGATGATCGAGGTGAAATATTTGAAACGGCAACCATCAACATCGACGTGCCGAACCGAAGACGACGGAAACGAGCCTCTGCTCGACGAGTCGGTCTCCAGAAACTCATGGACTTCATACTCAGCGTTATGTCGCAAGGGGTCAGTACTCATTTCTCAGATGGACCAAGACAGTCAGCAGCTGTATCAATGATCTTCTCGTGTAACCCTTGACAGGTACAACCATGGAGACTAGTGGTTGGTCGAGTAGGACGCATCGGTCACGGTGAACTCAAGGGCTGGAGTTGGTTGTTATCTCGCAAAGCCCTTCTAAAGGCGTCCAAGCACCTCAAGGAAATTTGCGGCCAATGCAGTCTGCTTTATCCCTCTGCCGCACCCTGTGTTCTCAGTGCTTGCTTGGTGTCCCTCGAACCGGACTCTACGCTTCGTTTAATGGCCGACCAATTTACTCCGGACGAGAGGTTCAGTCAAGCCTCAGTCAACTGCCAACTGTCGACCCCGCAAGACGTTACCTGCACCCATATACTCGTGTTTCCTACGTCCGCCACTACTCAGGTAAGTCCTGATAATTTCTTTCGCCATCTCCAGAAGGTCCAGACAATCACTGATCGCTCCGTGTATTTTCCTTGTGCGAATTCAGTCGTCGCAAACCGCGTTCCAAGAGCAACACATCAATGGACCGGAATTAGGGGACGAAGAAATGTTCTCAGCGCTGAATGACGATATGCCTGAAGGTATGGAAGGTATGGGAGATTTCAATGACATCTTCAGCCTATGGCCTGAACCCGGTGCGGGTGGAGGTCAAAGTCCTGGAGGAAGTCCTCATCGTCCAGAGGGCTCTCCTCTCGGAGGCGACGGCGGCGGATCTAGTCTAGGAAATCACGATGGCACCGGTAGTCCATTCCCACCGGTCAACACTCCAAGGGTATGTCTGCTCCCCTGTACTCTTAATGGCAAAATGAATCTACCCGGTGGCAAATTGATTTGCGAACGTTGAATCCTCCTCCAGGCGGCCGTTGCCGAACAAACGGAAGAGGTGGGTACGCTTTTACAACAACCGCTGGCTCTCGGTTATCTCGTGTCGACCGCACCTACCGGAAGGATGCCACCCTGGTTCTGGGCAGCCTGTCCTCACCTCGAGGGCGTCTGTCCTGTCTTCTTGAAGAATGCCTTGCATCTGCACAGTCCCGCCATCCAGCAGAATAGCGACGATCTGCTGCAACAGCAGAGCGCACTTACTGCTCATCCCTTAGATTCGCAGTACACCACCGATGTGCTCAGGTAAGTACCCAGCGCTGCTCTACCCGGGTATTCCAACGACAACATAACCTAGAATCAGCTGTAAGGTCATATCAAAATTACAGATACGTGCTGGAGGGTTACAATGCTCTGTCCTGGCTGGCAGTTGACGCAAACACGAAAGATCGACTGTCCTGCCTCCCGGTGCACGTTCAGGCGCTCATGCAGCTCTACCACGCTGCGGCAGCCCTCGTCTGACCCACACCTTATCCTTTTGTAGCGCAACACGCGCTCCTCTCTCTCGCATTCGTTATCGTAACGTCGTCTGGGGCTTTACGAGTGCGATCACCACATCAATGCGTTCCACCTTCGTCGGCGTCTTAAGGAACATTGCGTAGGAATAGTACGAGGTTAAGAAAGAGAGAGAGAGAGAGAGAGAGAGAGAGAGAGAGAGAAGAGGAAAATACAGACCGAGACGAAGGGTAAGGATAAAATGTGAAACTTTATCACGCGTGATAGTCAAGAAAGAGAAGGGACAAGGTCAAGGATCACAAGTGGAACACTAGATAAGGAATAGATAGATTACTCGATGCGATAAAGGGCAACGATTGTCGGTCGGAGCCCGTTCCATTCATACTTTTTCTAAGCGCCGAAAATTCCCAAGATGGCGGGCGGGTAGCGTCTTAGACGCCGCTTATCGGACCATCCCTCTGCCTCTTTATGGTAAAATAAAAAAGCGAGAAAACCTTTGCACACGAATTCACGTGTCTTAGGGAAGAACGTAGGCGAAGATTGTTGTGTGGCAACGTGTAATGGCGGCCGTATGCGAGCGGAGTGGAACTCACGCGACGTCGATAAAAGAGAGAATTAAGCGAAACGAGATAAGTAAAATGGTAGAACGCGCATAGGAGAAGTTTAAGTAACGGTAGGGATGACTTTTAAGTAATAGAGCTCTTTTAAACTTAGTCTCTCAGTCGTGTCGCATAGATAGTCCAATTGAACGAGTCGGAGATTCGCGTAGGGATCATTAAAGAAAAAGAAAAAAAAAAAGAAAAAAAATCCCCCCCCCAAGAAAAAAGAAAAAATAAATGAAAAGTAAATGGTATTAAAAACGGTATCCGAATGTTTTTAATTGTAAATTGAATTTTGTACAGAGCTTTTATTATCGATAGCGACGAAGTAATATAATGATATTACGTTGTTTTTTAATTTTATATAGATAATGCGACGACGGGGACGGAATTTCGACGTTTCCTGTCAGACACTACTACCGACACTCCGACACTCCGACACTCCGACACTCCGACACTGATTATACACACAGGTTAAAGACACTCGTATATATTACCTCCCATTATATATATATATATATTATACACAGCAGTCATATATATGTATATATAATATTAATTATATATAATTCAATGTTATATATATACATATATATATATTAACACACACACACACACACACACGTGTAATTAATTTTCTGTCTCTCTACACCAAGGGATACGCCTCGTACAAGCCCCGGCGATAATCGCGTCGATAATTAAGAACTAAAACTAGCAAGGAAAAGGAAAGCCAAATTCGTCGTGCTAATTAAAGAAAAAAATATGCGGACAGCCCTGAGCGAGGTTATCCCCCGCCGCCGCCCCACTTCTTAATGACGTGACGATTTTAAAAGAAAAAAAAATTAAATCCTGTCGCTCCATCCCGTTGTTTATCGTTGCCACGTGTATAAAGTCCAGTTCGCAAGTGGCCGTCGGGCTTCGAGCGACGATAATTCCGAAATGCTATCGACGGCTCCCCGGGTCGTCGAGGATGTCGGCGTGACAAGGCCTCGCGTGCCGACTCATGATGCGTTAACGTTTAATAGTGTAAAATATATATTGTTTTTAAAATAATTTATCAAACGAGGAGGGACGCGACGAGACGATCCTTTCTTCGTCGAGAATTAGCTAATTTTAAAATAATGTATCGGAGAGGTTTTGTTACCCGCGACTGCGACGACAAAGAAAAGAAAAGAAAAAGAAAATGAAAGAAATCACAAGAAACACCATATAGTCATCCATTGATTCTGACCAGCGTCCATTATCCAGAAACCAAAAAAAAAAGCAGCAGCAGCAGCAGCAACCACCAACCATCTTATGCATCGACCAACAACGCCATTCCTATGTCCTTTGAACATCGTCAGGAAGAAATTCGAGCGGATCTTAGAATTAAAGGAGAATCTGTCGAACGGCTAAACTTTGTAAAGGAAATAATAATCTCAAAGAATAAATATAATGAGAGAGAGAGAGAGAGAGAGAGAAAGCGGGGCGCGTGCGCGCGCACGAGCGCAAATCACGGTGGCGAAATTGCGTCAGTCGCATAGTACAAATATGACTTGTACATAGGTTATCCCCCCAATTTCCCGTCCCTTATAAATCTCTACCGCCCCCCTCCCCCTCCCCCACTTTCTCCGTCTACTATACCCTCCAAATATCTCCCCTTTCTCCTAGACTCGAGACACCATTCTCAATTCCTACCCTGATTAATTGATTAATTAATTGACTCACACACCACCCACACTCACTCTGTATCTATAGTATTTATTACTTGGGTAGTACGTCATTATTGGGATTATTATTATTATTATTACTATTATTATTATTATTATTATATTAATATTACGAAATACAGTTTTACGTGTATATATAATTATATACCCCATTCTGCATTCAAGCGGTGTCTTTTTGAAATTTTCTCTTTGTACGGTTGACGCAAGCATATGGATTGAGACTATTGATCTTTGCTATATTTTCTACTGCCCCAAACTTCCCTTCCGTTATTCCCGACGTTGCCACTTGCGCAGTTTCAGTTATTAATTGAGACTGTTGCAAAAGTTTTTCTTCGTTTCGTTTCTTTGAGATACGTACATTTGATGGTATTTCTTTTTGTTTATTTATTTTTTTTCCTCAGTACATTCTCGTTACAAACAATTGTGTTCACGCCACACGCCATTCGATTCTACCGAAACGTCCGGGCGGGTCACCGGTGCATCTCTTAAAGCTACTTGTACAAAATATATATAACACGTATACAGTGTTTAATACTATTAATGATCAATGGTTACGGTAGATCAGAACGGGTTGACGTTCAATCAGCACCGATCGACTTCACTATGGCAATTCGCATAATAAATTGACAGTCACCACAGTTAGTATATATATATATATATATATAATAATAATAATTATCATTATGAAATAATTTTTTCATTGTGCACAACCTTTTTTTAATGTCATGGCACGATTGTTAGATACGAAGAACAATCTTCTTTTGTGTCCGAAAAGTGATTGACAACGAGTCGTTGGAGCGTCGGGAGAGACCGAGAGGGTTCTGGTTCTGGTTCTGGTTCTGGTTCTTCCGTGCTTGCAAAAGGCCGCATCTAATCTTAAACGAACCAGTTAAAGCGACCGACTAAGGTCAATTCTCGAGCTCCCGTTGACTCACGGCTACAATCAGAGAGCTTAGAGCTTAGTTAATTACTGTGAAATAAAAAAAAAAAGAAAAAAGAAATGAGCTTTAAGCAGAGGAAGAATACATACGATAATAATGGTAGGATAATTATCACTTCTGGTTACCATCTGTACGTATGTATAACCAGCGTCAGGATTTACGTACAGATCGTTGGCTTATACTGACTAGTATCTTGCGTAGGTGTATCTCTATGTATGGGTACGTGTATACTATAATAATATATTCGACTAGTACTCGGTAGGATCAGTCGAGTGTTTCTCGGCCGAAATCTTCTCCAATCCGTGGGTAATACCGTACGGACGTAAATGATAAATTAAGTACTCCAGTACGTACATCATGTTGGGCGACACGTAGTGAAAGGATATGGCGCTGTCGGAACAGCAATCGAGACCATCTTTGGTATCGTAGAAGATGTACTTCCAGTACCAGAAGTTCTTGTCCACGTGATTTGGTATCAGATGGTGTTCCGGTACGAACGGGAAGAACCTGCCGCGACCATGAGGGTCCCTGGAGTCCATGGCGCGGACGCCGACGTTCTCCAGGCATTTGCCCATCTCCACGTCCTCGGCGCCGCCGTTGTCCGGTCTGCACTTTGTTCTGTCCGGCAGACCCTCCTCTATGAGCTTCTCCAAACCCTTCTTGCTGAGGACGTATCCGGCGCCGCCGCTCATGTAGCCCTGCTTCACGAAGGGCTTGAACCTGCAGCCGAAATAAAGCGGCGACGACGGATCGTACGACGACAGCATGTAACGAAGATTCTCGACTATTACGTATCTGTAAAGTAAGATTGAGATAATTTCGTTATTTTTTATAATCTAAGGGGTGTGCCATTTGTAAGGATTGCTCACGTGTCGTCGTCGGCTTTCATAAACCAATCCGCTTCGTTCTTGTACTTCTCGTAGGAATATTTGAACGCCTCCTTCGTCTTCGCCCAGAGATTGTCTCGACCTTCTTTCACGGGTAAAACCACGGTCGGTAAGCTGGTATCTATTGTCGTGGAGGTACTTGATTGATTTATTGGATCTAATTGTAGGTATATGGAGTTTACTTTGTGCTATTCACCTTCGGCGGAGCTCATGAATAAAAGGATGTTGCAACGCTTTCCCCAGGTTGCCTTCACGTGACGGGCCTTGTTCTGATGATTCTTTGGGCCTGTCATCACCCAACAGAGGACACGAACCTTCTTCGCGAGATCCTCTGCGACTTTGGCTTCTCCTTTATGGAAATCCTCGTCGTTACTGTGAAACATCACTTCCGTATCCGGTCCTGACTTCAGTAACGGAAATAGAAATAGTTTGATCGATCTTTTTAGGTTCTGGCATGGGAATCTCTAGCTCTTACCTCAAGTCCCACTTCGGAGTAGTGATGAGGATCCCTGGACGAGATCATTTGACTGCCTGGTAGCCAATTAAACATGTGGGGGACATCCCGAGTGGCAGTTAGAAGGAGGCAGGCAGAGAGGAATCCAAAGATCATACCAACTGCCAGTGTTATAATAAATCTATGACCGCCTCTGCCAGCTTTGAAAGAATTTTTTTTTTAAAGAAGATTAAACGAATTCATACTGTTAAAGGTAAATTAAGTAAGTAGATGTAGTTTTGATAAATAATAATTTTATATCTACCATCGAATCCTGGAAAACGTTGCTGGACCATGATCCTAAAGAAATCCTGGTAAACAGTCTCACAGGGTTTCCTTTACTGACAAGACATCCTTGCTACGGATCCAGGTTTAGTAATCTGTCCAGGCGATGCTTCTCATTGTACAGCAAGCACGAAAACATCTCGTTCCCCTTCGTAGTCTTTCTTGCTCTCTTTCTCTATAATTTTTTACACCAAGCTCAATACTGGACAACAGTGCTCGCAAAGCGGCTGACTAAGCATGATGTGGGCCGCTGCTCGTGACAATAACTTGTGAGATTAAAACTGCTAGCTGATTTGAAGTTTGGAAACTTGATACCCTCATTGACTCTGTGTATGATTCAACTCGATTTAAGTACATCAACTAAATTCACTAAGAAATCCAGTTACAGTGTCCGTCAGAGTTGCTTGATAAGTATTTTGCAGACTTGGGTAATGGATACGTGTAAACTGGCAAAAAAGATAAAAGTTTACTGCAACTGATAAAAGTATGATAATGCATAGCTACGATATGAGTGAAAAAAAAAAGCAAGACAAGGGTATACAAATGCTGACACGTTAAGATAGAGAACGTGCTCTAATTATAAATTAGATTAGATAATTCTGCTGCAGACATGTAGTCAATGATAGAAATAAGCTATGCAATTCCTTTCTGTTAGAGTTATATTATTCATACTAGATTGTAATATATGCGGAGACTACATTATAAGCATGGAGCTAATGTCAGTCGGTACAGGTCTATGAGGATACATTTAATTCTATCAGGTTCAATGCTTTATAATTAGTATTTAGCTGTGGGGATATATATACAAATATGACTTGTAGGCCATGGAAGTATAAATTTGATGAAAGGAGAATTTTTGATATATTTCTTGACTTCCAAGCTATTTATCTCATATCTATTCATGGAATTATACATGTAATCAGTTAAAATAATCAGTTGGATAAGACAAAGTACGAATATTAATTCTATCGATTATTATAGCTCAAATTTTTAATGATGCAATAATAAAGCAATAATTCAATTGCACAATCTAAAAGCCTAATATAAAAAAATACATTACTGATATTATTTCATGCAGATATATAATACATTAGGTCTATTGGAAAATTCTGTCTGTTTTTTTTTAATTAACTTGAAATTATGGTATCGGAAAGAACTTTCTGGTAGATCTAATAATTGTGTTACTAAGGCTGCAAGGAAGAGAGTTTGATGCGTGCAGTGAATCGAATGATTGTGCAGATTAGCTCCAAATCCAATCAGCAGTGCACGAACAAGGATAAATTAATAACATAGTAAACAAATAAATAAGATACACTAACAGCATAATGAAAATAGTAAAAGGAATAAAAGGATTGCAAATAATGTATCAAATAAGCATGTATAATAATTAATCAAGCGTCACATTAATTAGTTACTCTCCGGTTCTCACAATGTTACTTCATAATCCTAAACTGTAAATAAATAAATTAATATATATTAGTTGACTATACACAATAATATTGGACTAAGATATACTAAAAAACAATAAACACTAATAATCGCCCATAAAAATGAAGCTAGTTCAGATAATAAATAACAAGATAAAACCAAACATACCGGCTGACGAAGCTGTCAAAGAAGTTGATTTACCAGGATGAAAAAATCCATTTCCGTCGCTCTTAATTAAAACTTACATGATAAAATATATACCGTAAAATAAAAAAAAAAGCATTACCGCATATTCCTAAGTAAATACGTTAATAAAATTACGTATTAAAAACTGTAGGAAGTCGTAAAAATAATTGTCACTAGTCTAACGCTCGAAGCTCACGTATGAAAGAAGCGTAGCCTTAGTTAGGTTATAAAGCCTAACGAAGCCAACTGAAAGCGATAAAAAAGAACAGAGATAAATATACTTGACTGAATAGCGCGTCAGCGCTTAGCCACCCCGTTTCACGTTTAAACATGCTGGGATATCTTTGTCTGATTTATCTGCACCTGTTATATGATTCGCAACCTCGACTCTCCAATTTACATGAAATAATTCTATTCCGGCATAACTCCTTTCACGCAACATAGTAATAAAAATAGTTTATCCACACGCGAGATTCTTCGGATCTTCTAGGAAGTAATCACCATTTGGTAAAGTAGAAATTGATGCGTTATTTGTCTTTAGTTTATTTATTTGTTGCAAAGGATTGCTGCATGATGTGATTTGAAAATTTAATAAACATGTAACCATTAATCGATCGCGACGCAACGCCATTTCCGTTACTACTGACTGTATGCGACCGTGAGAATTTATCGGACTTCGGAAGATAGTCTTAAAGACTTATAAAAGTGCTTTCGAGAATTCTAACCACGATCGTAAACTTTTTACATGAAAAAATGTAACTGGTAGAGCATTAGCGCTAAGCCTTAAATTTGCAGAAACTGTATCCCTTTTATCTGACTGTTCTATTCGTATTTTATTTGCATTACGCGCTTTGGACGTTACAACATTTTATGCGCTGGGAATTTCTTTTTGCGGACAAACTGTGACGTTCCAATCGTCGCCACGACGGTCTTGACACCGTGGGCGCCACTGTCGCCACTATAGTTTTCGCGGCAGATTCGAATGCGTGAATTTGGCGAGGCGAGTTCGTTAACCACCAAAGCTCTGATGAGCGCTTCAACGGTGTTCAGACCTCTGAATTAAAGTTAATTTTTGGTACAATGATATTATCGATGCTGTATAAAGGCTTTGGAAATCAAAATGCGTTCATTCGCTATGTTTGACTGTCCGGGCCCAAGATCTTGTTTGTTCTTCTCTTGGGCTTGTTCTTACGCGCAAAGAACTCATGCGCACCTTATCCTTAGTTTATTTGGGAAATACATGGACAACGTCACCGCTCGCCCGCATTTTAATTCCCCATTTGAAATTGCCGCTCAATCCTAGTGAGATTATTTATCACTAGGCCCCGGCACAACAAATCGAATAGTTAGACTTTTTAATACTTCGTGTTGGCAAACGACGCTGTGCATCATGGCGCATGTCAATCCTTGTCTGCTAGCCGTACGTCAGTCGACGAAAGAAAGGGGTGTTATCCCTGGATTCTTTGGGATGATGTTCACGAAATACTCAATTGTGTAAACTCCGCGATATTTATATTAAAGGAAAAAGATTCTGAGAACAACGTCAACATGGCCGAATCGGTCGGGCCGATTCTCCACGTGATAGTCGTTGGATTTCATCATAAGAAAGGATGTCAAGTAAGCAGAAAATGTTCTTCATATTTTTTAATCTTTCCCGGAGTTTTTCTTATTTGTAGTACTATTTTGAAATGTGTAAGCTTTAATTAACGTTATTTGACTTTTAAACATTTATAATTACATTGCACATTAAACTAGGCACTTAGCACAACTACATTTCTCAGTCAATTGTACCAGCACGAGAAGCGACTCAATAATTCTGAAATCTAATGCCTGAATCTAGTGGAAATATAATGCATAAGAACTCTACACTATATTACTCATTTGTTATTGCTATGACTGGATAACTAGCTAATGTATGATAAATGTATTCATTTAGTCAATAGCAGTAGCACTTCAATGATGTAACTGTTATGAGCATGGAATAATATTTACTCGATCGAGTGTAATGTCTGTTTACTAATAATGTATACTTTGTGTCTGTCTTGTTTATCAATAAAGAAGAGTATTATTTCTGAATAACTATAAATGATTGTTGAATATAGTATGGTTGCATTGTATGTTCGTTAAAAAACACATGAATGGAATATTCTACGTTTATTATTACTTTCAGGTGGAATATTCATTTCCACCTTTAGTTCCTGGTGCTCCAAATGAGTGTCCACTTGGATGGAAATACTTGCCAACACTGGCATTACCTGATGGATCTCACAATTATGACGAGGATGCAGTGTACTTTCATTTACCTAGTCTCACTGATTCTAAACAAACTGTATATGGAGTTTCATGCTTTCGGCAAATTCCGGTAGAGGTAGGATCTACTTTACAATAATAAAATCAGTCATATTAAATAATTAGTAAAGAATTCTATGACAAATTCGTAATTATTCTAAAGGCTTTAATAAGGTTCTTCTAAAGTAATTAGAATAGTAGACTCTCTGTCAAAAGTCCTCTGGCCTATTTTGATTTTCTAATGTCAAATCATTTTATACAGAAATTAAAAAATCGCACATCGGATATTACCAGGGGTACGGTGCAGAAGTCTGTGTGTGTTCTAAGTACCCTGCCATTGTATGGAAACATTCAAGTGAAAATGGCCCTCATTACTCATGCTTATTTCGATAAAGGAGACTTCAGTAAGGTTTCTTTGCTCGAAGATACCTATCATCATCTAAACTCATGTATGAGTTGTGAAAGTCAGATGCCGCCACAAGTTTTTGTTGGTAATTATTCTCATTACTGAAACAATCATTCTTTCCTTTAAGCTTTTACAATGCGGAGCACCAAGCTATAATCCACTCGTATGCATAACAATTAAGTAATTTGCAGACTGATACAAAGTGTGAGACAATATTTTATTCGCAGGACTCTCTGCGAGGGATTTCATACTACATTTCCGACACAAGGCACTTCTCCTCTTCAAATTACTTTTACTGGAGAAAAAAGTTGTCTTTTATCAGTCACCAGTACAGCCTCTGTGTGTAGCGATATTGACTCTACTATCGTTACATCCTGGTATGATTGAACATGGTTTGCAGCAGGCTGCCTGCGTTAGGTAAGCTTGATAGTGGTGCATAATTACTTAAATTATTCGTCACAGATAAATAGTGAACTAAAGTATCATTGCTCGCAGACCATCCAGACCAATGTCGCCAATACCGAACTTCGATGATGAAGAAATACCAACGAAAGATGTCCATTCAAATTTATCCGTTAGCGAAGTTTCAAAAGATAATTCATCGGTTGCGAATTGTGAGAACAATAGCAACAACGCTAACGCAATACCGCTTTGTATGAATGATAATAAGACCATTGAAACTATGGAAGGAAAGTGCATGGACGGAATGAATTTGCCGACGAATAAAAATTACAGTGATAACGATAACGAGTCAGAGACCAAGCTGATCGAAGTGGATTCCATGAAGGAGTGCACAGAGTCCTTCGGTGATGACAGTAATTCTAAATATTCTCCAAAACCGACGGACAACGTCCACAGGGTCCACAGTGTAAATACAATAAACGTAGGTATGGGAGACGCGGATAACGTATTGCCCAGAGACACTAGTAGCGATGCATTGTCAGATGCAAGAGTCACGAACAATATCACCCAGATAGCACACGTCAATCCAGAACTCTGTGGATTACCCTTAAGTTTGTTTTCCAGGGTACGTAACCATCCTAAGATGTGTATTTACCAATGAAAAGAAATTTATATTGTGCATTTGCAGGGATACCTTTGTTTACCTTATCTGTCCCTACCATACTTGGACCTCCTGGGGGACGTGAACGTTCGAGGGTACATCGTGGGAGCGACAAATGTTCTGTTCAAGCAGAAAAAACAGTTGATCGACGTCCTAATCGAGGTGCGTGACAATAGCAGCAGTAGCTTTAAAACTGTTTCTAAATGTCTAAAGTTCTCATTGTTGACCAGGTTGAAAGTGCGCGAATAGAGGCGACGGATCCGGAATTGAGACGTCAATTGCACTTAACCACGGAAGACTTGAGGTTCGCCGATTACGTGGTCAGGCACGTGGCCGAACCCAGGAAGGATGCTTTCCTCGACGGCGTTGGTTGGGAGGGTGGAGACGAATGGATAAGAACACAATTCCGAGTGTATCTTCTGAGTCTTCTGCGAACCTCTTTGCAGCAGGATACGCGACAGTCGGATCATTTCAATTCCGCATTCGTGACAGCCTGGCGGAATACTAGCAATTACAAAGTTTGGAGTGGTGTAAATAAGCCTGAGATCAACAGTATCGAATCAGGTCATCCATTCGCTGGACAACTTTCTGTACAGGATATGAAATTACGTTTGTCCCAGTAAGCACTTTGGATTCTGTATTTTATGGTTAATTCTTTACCTTCCACGGTATCTTATTCAATATGATTACAGTACGATGCAGAACACTGAGAGCGGAAGGAAGATCAATCAGGCCATGGCATCTACAGGTAGAGCAGTAGCGACCACCGGAAAGGCAGTAGGTAAGATGAATCGTTGACATTGAATATTAAAGTTTAATGACACTGACTAGTAGTCTGACGCTCTACGTCTTTCTTTCTTAAAATTTTATATTCAATTTATAAAAGGCGGTGCAATCTCGCAAGCCAAGGGAGCTTTTTCAAATTGGTGGAGCACGTTGACGACCGTTCAAGGAATGGATGCTGAAGCAAGAAATGACAATCAAACAATGGATAACCAGGAAGAAACAATTTCAAATCCTACAGACAAATTGAATCCAATAGTGAATGCAGTAGATACACCTACGAGTAATACAGACACTGCTGTTACTACGGATCAACTGTAACTACTGTCTTAAGAAAATCTCATCGCCATATTAATTCAGGCCAGAGACGTCGATTTCTGGGAGGATCAAAGCGTTCTGAGGAATTAATTAATTAAAATATAGTTCAATGTCAGCAGTGATAACGTCAATTCTTCAATGTAAAGACAGCGAGGCTTGTTCGCCACGAGTGGCTCAGCCAAAACTTCTTTACACAAATTATATTGAGATTTTATTAACTGCAAGTTTGCAGAAATAATTTATCTGAGATCGGCGTCTTTGAGCACAGAATTTCCCCTTTTCCTGATCCATCGCATGCGCCCTTGTAGATGTATATATTATTTAATATGTCAGATGTACCCACCCTCCTTCGATAACGTGCAAAGACTGATCTGTGAATTAAAAGAAAATATAAAACTATTAAGTGACTTTAATGAATCTAAAAGAAAAAGGTTTATCGCGGTATGCATGCTGTTGCGTTTCTTTGACGTTGCCTAGATTTGTATTATTTAATTTTTAAAGTTAGGTAGGTAGTAGTGTAATTTATGTACGCTCTCACAGAAGTCTTTGGTCAGGAACTATTTAATATTTAATGAATTTTGGCTAAAGACTTTTTGCACGAAATTGTACTTGGCATGGTATCGAATGAGGGTTTAGAATATTATTTAATTAAAGTCGTATAAAACCAGGGTAGTTTTTATATAGCGATTTATATAAAAGTGTTGAATATCATAGAAATGTCAAATGACGTTATAGTTTCCTTTATACTGGTACATGTAAGTGTACGCCATGGTCATTATGTATTACAATTGATTTGACAATGTTTTACCTTTTTGCCTGGTGTCATGTGAACTACATGCGAACTGATTTCAAAGATTTTAATATTGAGAATGAGAATGAGCCGATTACTGTCACTTAGCAAACACAATTGATGGCTGTAGCAAAGAGAAAATTACTAAATGAAAATCATTCTTATCGAGAATATGTACTTGAAGTATAGTTTGATAAGTTTATAGATGAATTAAGAAATCATTTCCACAATTATAAGGATAGTGAACCAGAGAACGATGAATTTATTTATCAGGGTTAGGTTTCGATGTGTTACTTTTTTTAGTTTCTCATGAAAATTCCAAAATTTAAGGCTAACGATTAGAAGATGAAGAAAAGCAAGGTATCGTAGAGCTGTGTGGTTACAATTAAATTCGAAAATGTGATATTTTATTTTATAAATGAAGAAATTAAGTCATATCATTGCTTTCATAGTCGTGTATTTGCGAGACTGCATACTTCTTAATTAATTAAACAATAATTTATGCCTTTCAGGACGAATGGTACTAATCAATTGGAATAAGATTGCTTTAACGTTGTGTAAAGAAAAGAAAATCTATCCACTATACCTTTACATTTGAACACAGCAGAAACCGTTATGATGTAATACGTAAAAGATCATCTAACAAAACTACCTGAAGAATAATTGATAATTAATTTTTAAAAACTCTTATTTGCTAGTCACCCGTTATGTATACGTATATATAGATATATAGGCCTCTACAAGCATATATATATATAGTATATACCCAAATGTATACGAAATATTTTGCAACGTTCACAATAGGTACTCGACATTTCTATGCGACATTAACGAAGCAAAAAGGCACATTTATTTATTTACACGTTTTTTTTTTTTTATTATTCCTTATTAACCGAGTTAATAAGTAGCTGCGTATTGTGAGTTTAGTGACGGCGTAAGAAAAAGAGAGGGAAAAGAACGATATAAGGAGAAGCTAATTCGTAAATAGAAATAAATAAAGATCCCTTAAGTAAAGTGACGAATTCGGCACTTAACGGGATTCGCACGATCATTGAATGATTAGGTTCTAATAACAATAGAATACATAAACAAGAAACATGAAGTTCAGAGATCATTGATTATAACAATAAAAGATCGATCGTCGTCCCTTCAATAAAATCTATCATATTGAGAAATCTGTGCAATGAAACAAAATAAAGATGAATGTCATGAATGTACAGTGTCACGATGAATATAAAAAAAAATTCGCCATTCCCATGGTCTCCTACGTTAAAATATCTAACGATGAAAAGTAAATTGGCTGTAAATAAAAAATGAAGTACAGCCTTTACGAAGCAAAGGACTGTCCGAATAATTTGATTCGTAATGGCCGCGGGGGTTGCGATTTCCCAGGCAGCCAGGCAGGCAGTCAAGCCTTGCAGCCTGGCTAATAATCGTGTGTCGGGCTCAGTCGGGTTTCGTGCGAGCGCGAGGTATCAATGTTTTTAAAACAGGTTGTGATTGGCGAAGTGATGTGACGTCACATCAGACAAATCCGTGACAGAAGTCGAGGAAGTTTCCCTGTGTACATCACACTCGTAGGGATACGTGAAGTACGTTGATAATATTTAAACTGTGCCGTACGGGACTATCGGTGTTTGTGACTGAGAAACGGCAACGAGGATTCTCACGTACTTTGACGTACGGAAGTGAAAAATTCACTGACCGATACCTTCGGTTTGTTGGGTTTGTTAGGTTACGTTACACACTTGGAGTTTTGTCAGTGTCTCTCAATCAGGATTATACCCGTGCCCATATCCCCGCTTATCGTAACACCGCTTACACCACCTTTCACCTTTCACCCAACCTGTAATTTCACACTCTTTTTATCGCGATTACCCATTAATACCACCAGGAAGCAGCATCCTGACTCCCCACGTATAACACGATTGCCGGGGACTAAGTGATCGGTGCGCATACGTTAATTATTATCGAGTAATCCTTTCGATAAATAATATACTCAATTCTCGATAAATCGTCGACACGTCGAGGTTCGTAACAATTCATTACATATAATTTAGGATTAACAATGAGGCTCGGTCGCGTCATTTTCTTACATTCCTTGCGAGGAAACTTTTTTTCGGACTAAATATAGTCGCATTCATTAGCCTTAACGAGTATCGGAATGAATTTCAATTGAGACGTCTTAAATTATTCCTGCGGGTTCTTTAAATCTTACTTTCTCTCTCTCTCTCTCTCTTTCTCCCCCTCTATTGTCATTCGAATGATAACCACTGCGTATGGGGTACTGTCGCAGTGACGTCATCGTCGTCATCCTATCCAAGGTCATTCGGCAGCACACTGACGACGACGATGACGTCTAAAGTACTCTCAGACGGGGCACGAGGTCCAAGTCCACCTGGAATTAGGTCTGCCGTAATGGTGGGATAAAGTCGTAAAACTCCGCTTACGCATATCAGGAAACGTATTCGTCTTCCCGCCAACCAAGAGAGGACGTTCGAGCGATCGTAATGGAAGGAAAGGAGATCGGCGGCACGAGCTTCTGTTTCCTTGCTCGACGGGCGTAAACTTATCGCTCTTAAAGATGGCATCTACCAACCCTGAAAGCGAATCGGTGACATGCTTGCCAACGTGCGTGGTTTTAGGAACGCATCAGGTGTCTCGGTGCGAGAAATAATTTTCAAACGCCTTTGGTTCTTCGTGTGTTTGTTCTTGCGGTTGGCCCCTCTGTCGGCCGGCAACATAATTACCATTAAAGGGCCGCGGATGTTTCGATGTTAATGGCTGCGTTTATATTTGAATTTTTCGTTAAGTTTAAAACCCACCTCGCGATCAATATTGCCGATACTCGATCGGTGATCGATCCTATGCTTTGTGCTCGAATTAAAACTAACAGTTATTAGTAATTTACGTCACCCTTATCTCCCACGATCGAGCTCCGTTGCCATTGGCTGTGAATAATTGTGGACGCCGACGATGGCGTCGCCTTGCGAAATTTCGGCGTCGAGATTCAAACGCTCACGAGGCGTTGCTCGTTCTCTGCGAATGTTTACGTGTAGTTCGGGAATTACTTTATCTTGTGCAACGTATAGCTAATCGAAGGATGTACGCATTTTTCTTTTAGCCTTATTACAACGCTGATAACCAGGGTTACATGTCTTGTCAGCGTTACGGCTTACGAAATCGAGGCACAGCTATGAAGATTCGCACGGAAATAGAATGTAAAATAATATTTCTGTTGAGCGAAAATATTTGTCACTTTGAGCGTGGAGTGTGCGGTATTAATTGATAGGGAAATCAAGCAGATGTTACCAGCGGTTATAAGTACTTGCGGTTCCCTGTAAAATTCTATTTCCGTTGGCTACTGATAATTCGTACTTCCGTAATGATTACGAACCCTGATACGCCGATTACTGAAAATAACGTGCGATAAGGACTGGAACCTTTTTTCCTAGCGGCTCTCGCGACTGCCATTTTCTTTGTCACTCGTGGCATTCCTACGGACACAGATGGTGCAACGGTCTTACGAGACTTTTCAAATTTAAAATCACAATCTCGTCCGCCATACTTCTTTGCTCGAATGGAGTACTCCGTTTCACATCCCGGAGGAATAACTTTTGACTAGTTTGCCTTTCGATCTTGCACATTCTCGAGTGGAGGCAGGGTAAGGAAAACCATTTCACGAAATGGCAAAGTTTCACTGTTTCGTCGACTCGGTCATCGTTCTATGTTAAATTGACAAAAGCCGAGAAGAGGGTGGCGGCGGCTGGGATGGCTGTCGGCTTGCCCTTCCGGCATCGGGTCTAGTCGAACCATCCGGAGTTTTCCGAAAGCGACGAAAAAGCGGCAGATGTCCCATTCACTAAATAGAACAGCTCCCTTCGTCAATGCGAAAGACGAAGCTAGTAGCTGGGTGGGTTTAAGTAAAGCTTGGAGTTTGGATGGCTGACTAGGTATAGGATATTCTGCAGGAAATAAATTCCTGTTTGTGTCGGGCCGAAGGGGAAGGGTAGTGCTGCCTGGTTCACAGTAGGGTTTATTAGAAGGTATTCTTGGTGCGTGCTCTCGAGGCATAATCGATTTGGTCTCTTGTCTAGTTAGCTGCTTTTTCACGAGAGGAAATAACGTGAGCGAAGGAAATCAGCAGGCTGGTAAAGCGAGAGCCTAGACATGGCATCGAGGACGGATCAAGAGGATTCGAAGTAGAGGAATATTTAAGAGAAACAAAGGAGTGTGGAAACTAAGTGAGAAAGAGAGAGAAGGAGAGAGAGAGATAGCGACAGGCAAGGTGCAGAGAGGCGCTTGAAAACGAAAGGAACCCAGGGATGATTCCACAGCATTGAGCTGTAACTGGCTGGCCAATGTACCGAATAAACATCGTAGTTTACCGATAATAGCCGAAGGAAGGTGGTAAGCGAGCGAGAGTCAGGACGGTGGGTAGCATCGCGAAGCAGCGGGACGAGGAGGGCGAAGAGGACCAAGGAGGAGAGAAGAGGCGAGAAGCGAAGAAGGAGGGAGCGAGAGAGCGTGGAAGGTCGAGGGGGAAGAGCGGCGAGAACGGAACGGAGAGTAGAAACGAGGCGAGCGCTATGGTGAGCGCGGAGCGACGTCACTGTCGTCACCTATGCATGCAAAACAAAATTGGAGCAGTTTTCAGACGGTGCCAGTCGGACGTGTGGTGATCCTCGGTGACGATAGTGCGTACTCGATGTGTACAGTTCAGAAAAAGGGATAGACGGTGCGTAGTTGGTGTCGGGTTCGAAGAGGTGATACCGTTCCATCGAGTCTCAGGGGGTAGTGTGCGGCTTAATATCGGAGAGAGAAGAAGCAGCTCTGTGACCTGGTGTTATTCGGTTCGTGTCGTAAGGCAGTGCAAGAGGCCGCTGTGAACGAGCGTAGTAGACTCTCTCTCTCTCCCTCTTTCTCTCTCTCTGCGTTGCATTGTTTATAAGAGTGTAGTGGCCATGCACGAAAGGGACAAATCGGCAACTGGCGCCCGGCGGCCATCTTCCAGATGAGTTTTCCCCTTTCTTCGAATAAGAAGGAGGGAGAGAGTGCGAGGGAGCTGTCAAAGGGAGAGAAGGAGACGGAGGGAGCGAGAGAGAGAGGCAAAGAGAGCGGCCCGGAGAGTGCAAGTGAGACGGCGAAGGAAGACAGAAGAGACGAATCAGCGAGAGCGAAATCAAGACGGAAAGATAGTAAATTCTCGCAGCCGGTGGCTACGGGATCATGCGTCGTCCTCGTTGAACAAGGTGGCTTGTCTGTCGCGTGGTCAACCCTCGAAAATTGTCGCGAGGGCCCGTGCCGTTTCGAGCGTTAACCTCGTTATTTCGCGGCACGGTGAGACACACGGATACGCAGACGGTCGAGACGGCGGATCGCTTCGCCTTCGTTCCGTCCTTCCGTACGCCGCCCGTTTCTTCATTCGTACATTCATCCGTTCGCTTCTCACGCCTTTCTTCCTTCCTTCCTTCCTTCATTGCCTCTTTCTCTTATTCGTATCCTCGACAGTCTCTTGGTTCTCGCCGCTAAGGCTCGTACTTTCATCGTTTGCTCTCTCGGGTCGTGAATCAAGTTCGTTTCTCGTATACATATGTCCACGACGACAACGGTGATCATGTCAGCCGCCGTTTCTCTGCCGTTGCTCGACCTCTGATTCTTGCGAACACAACGCGAGTGCCCGACGACGCGTTACGCCTCAAAAACTTCCTATCGATTACGCGGTAACCTCAAACTCTCGAGTCAGCGGCCACCTTGCTGATGCGAAGATATACAACACGGAATCACACCAATCCTCGAACACACAATTATTTCAACATTTTTACTGACGTTCGTTGTGCTACAATCGATTCAACGCACGACAGGTAGATCCTTGCCACTCATCTGAACACGTCCTTTTCCCTGATGCTGCTGCCATCATTACTTCTGAATCCTTGTGTCATTTTTTGTTTTTCCGAATACTCCTTGTTGACTGTCTATTCTGTAACCTCTTTTTGGAACTCATTCTGTCTTGCCTGGGCTGGGTTCAGTTGTTTGGTGTATCAATGAGTTCCCTGTCAGATTTAACAGCTTGGTGCGCAGAGATTTTAGATTTGTGCAGGACATTTGGGCATTATATACAGGATAATATTGTGCTCTTAGTTATTTCTTTGAGAAATGACAAGTCTTGTGAGGTTTCGCAGTGAATAGATGTGTAAAATTTTGTGGTACACATGAACTTTTGATGCAATGCGGTTGGTTATCAGTATCCTCCGAATGCAAGGAATTGCTTGCATTAACTATTGACATTCTGGAAGCTTATCGAGGAAGCCAAGTAATAATAAAGCGATTGTACTTCCTCTAGTTATTAAACTAGCAATATCTAGTAGTAAGCTGGAGAAGTGCCAACCATATGATAAATTTACTTTGTTCGCTATTCAATATATCTTTAAGCCCTAATTAGTATAGCTAACATTATTAATAGCTCGCAATGGTTTATTTCTTCATTCTTCTATCGTTTCAAGTTATTCATATCCTGAGAATATTGATTTTATACCAGGATAACTTGTCTTACACTTGTTACTTTTATCGATGCACAAACACAGACCCATTTTTGAATCA
Source organism: Calameuta idolon (assembly GCA_030142285.1). Taxonomy (NCBI): domain Eukaryota; kingdom Metazoa; phylum Arthropoda; class Insecta; order Hymenoptera; family Cephidae; genus Calameuta; species Calameuta idolon. The sequence continues at coordinate 538,900 of JARQSV010000759.1, read as the reverse complement.
ATGAATCCAGAATAAGTTCCAAAACAATTCATATATGTATCGTTCATCCTTGAGACTGACAAATCCATACCTACTTTCCAATATGAAATTCCAGCTCCAATGTAATAACTGAAACACCCTTGTCTTTGAATTTTAGTTGAGTGTTGACGGATCGTCGAAGTGGAGTGAAATTTGTAAAACCTGGTGCACTGAAAGTGTAACTTGATCGCCTGCACGATCAAAAATGTACCACGCGTATGGCAGCCTCATGAAAAGTGCGTTGCTGATCTATTATTCTGGGAAGGAGAGCTGTGTTGTGATGTAATTAAATGCGTTCGGATATCGGTGTAATAACGCAGTGCCAACCTTTGCAGATGGATAAACAGGGATGACTGATAACTGCTGGAATTCTGGTGGTGGTGAGTATTGCATCCATTTTATTAAGGTTCATGTAAAGAGGGCAGGTACTGCTACGAAAGAAGTTGCTACGCTACAGAAATGATGTGACCACATTGAAAATGAGTCAAGTTTAAGTTAAATAATCAATAACGCTGTTGTTCGCTCACCAGAAGTGTAATCATTTGCTATGATAAAGTTAACAGAGTTTTTTATGCGTCTGAATAATTACACAACCATATGAGAAAGCTTGTGAATGCACCTGAAACAGTTTGTCGAGTGGTGTAATATTGCTAATAATATTTATAGGAAGATATTTGTCTTGCAGCGTACTCTTCCAAGCAAAGGCATTGCCAACTTTCTAGATGACACCTCAAAATTTAATGCCATTATAGATCAATATGATCCAAAAAGATACCTAGTCCATTAATGAAATTCTCTAGGAATGAATATCAATGAAAGTCTCACATATGCCAGTAGTGTAATTATGTCAAATGTGCTTCAAACAACTTTGTAGTATCTTATTTGACAAAATTATCTCCTGCGAACGGCGGACGTATTTCTACTCAATTAATATCACTCGTATATTTAATGCCGCCATACAAAAAAAGAATGTATACTATTTGCAATGAGAAAGGTCTCCCACCGTCTCTAGAACGGGCATTCGCTTACCTCAATATGAATTTTATCGTGGAAAGTTATTTCACAGATTCATCTAATGTAGGACGTAGCCAGGAGTCTTAAATCCTAAGCAATATTATTTACGGAAATCATTGTTACTCCAAAACGCGTTTACTATCCCTGACGAAGTATTAACATCGGTCATTTAATTTTGAGTAATTACCGATGACTCCTCTTCTAAGGCTGTTACGTACCCTGGCACTTATTCGCCTTGTTTCACGGCTAGACAAGATGGCTCGACTTTCTCACATTTATATTCACGCAAATGTGGACTTCCACGGAACAGCCTCGTACATACATATATCTATTCAATAACATCCTGTCACGTTTTTCCACGATTAGGTGGACGTGCCTTCTTGCTTTCTTATTTCCTTTCTATTTCCACTCAAAACTTATCGAGTCAGTTGTCATCGGGTTGTTTGTCCAATGGTACCGGGCGTCCGATTAAAACAAATTACCTGTTACATATTTATACGGGAAGTATCTCAAAATCACTGTGGGTCATCGTCACCTCGAATTTATGCTAAATATCTTCAGTGATAATGCAACGATCCGCAAAGAGTTCCTATCCGTCCGTTATTCGATATCATTTTAAAATCGAAAACACATAGCTGATAAGCCATCTTGAACAGAGGATTTCACGAAGCACGTGTTAGATTGTCTGAAACTACTACAATTAATTTATTACCTCTATCTGAAACGTCAATTCGACGCCAGATCTTCTACGTACACGTAGTTAAAGCTCTTTATCCTTTACCCGAGCGATTATATTCTCGAGTCGTCCTTTTCTCAAAACATTATCCCGAATCGTTTCCCCGAATGTTCAAATTCCCTAATAATGACTAACTTCAGAGGCGTACAAGAAGTTCTCCGTATACGGGAAGCTAATTTTTCATGAAAATGACTGGTCAAAATAGCATCTCGAACATCGTAGGTAGAAACGAAAAGTCGAAAATCCAATAACGCTTCAAGTTCACATCGAAACCGTGTATTAACAGCGTGCTCGTGAAAAACAAGAAGAAAGAGAAGCAACCGATAAACTCAAACGTCTTTACCGTAAATCGTGAAGACGAACTGTATCCGATAGAAGAGCGAAGTTCTTAAATTTCTCTTTTTTTTTTAACTTCTGCATCATTACACAATTGACGGCTTTCGTTTACTTTCAAGCAATCTGGAAACACACGAGCATGGTCCAGGTCACTGAAAATATCCCATAATTCGTCTTAACGAATCGTATCGTCGCGAAATGACGTGTGGAGGAAAAGAAGGCGAATCGGACTAGGGATAAAAAAAAAGATGTCGCCTCCTTGTTGCGCCTGATAAATATTTGGCGACGTCTCTTTGCTCGTGATTGCTCGTCAATGGTAGCCAACTTGACGCGCTAATTGAAAGCAGCGATCATGCAAGTCGATGACTGCGTGCAGCGATTTCCTTTTGCCGTGTATCCACTGAAAGCTTGCTCGGATGGTAAAGAAACTTTTGTCACTAGATCGACTACGTCGAATTCCCCAGACATAATATGTATAGGTATATACACGACGGGTAACGTCCTGTGTCGGCTGCTAGCCGTCACTTTCACTAGGTTCGAATTCTTATGATTAACTGATGTCCCACCCACAAGCGAATACTCGATGTAGGTATATATACTTTGCTTGGCTTCAATTAGTCGTAGACGCTGAAGATATTAAAGAGATAAATCTCAAGATATTAAAGAGATAAATCTGTCGTCCGAAGTCAGTCGACGGTGTGTGTCAGTGACAGCCGGCGTCGTTCGTGCGTCATCGGCAACGATCGTGTCGATACGGTATTTACCGATGGGGATCTGGATTTCTTAAATAACGTTGGAAGTATTATTACCTCACTTTCCGATCCGTTCTTCCTTTGCCCTTTTACCTCGGACGCGCATGCGCAAATATATTTTTTTTTTTTCTTCGAACGATTAGATAGGATACGAAAGAATTTATCAAAACCGCGTGACACTGACAATGAGACGGTTGCGTTAAGTAAATGGCGCTCCCTGTCCCCAAAATAACCTCGCTCATCAGCGCTGACCAACGGGATCGAGGAACGGTTCGCATGATGTAAAAGTAAATATGGAAATTCAGGCTCGTCCATTTTGTATTTTCATATCGCTTCTCACTCGAAAATTTGTCGATTCGATTTCACCGGGTCGTTCGTAATCCGTGATTTTACTCGATTGTCCGTTATTTTCTTTCGAACGATCGAAGTCTTCCGATTAAAAATTTTCTTTTAATACCAGAGACGATAACGCGCGAAGCCAATATGTGTACATTGGACCTGCAACAGTGTTGTAGGATCGCCAAGCATCAATTCTCGCCTCTGGCTTATCAGTACAGTCATTAGATAAGTCATTTAAACGTCGGTACAGTATTAGAAAAAAGTTATCGTCGACGATCGTTGAACGGCTTCGATCCGATTATTCCAATATAATTACACTTTCAGAAGCGTTAAAGTTTTCTTATCGTCAGGTGAAAATCTTATCTGCGCAATAACCGTGTCTACTCGACGAATTCAATGGTGCTCGATTTGTCTCCCATTATTAAAAGGAGCCCGAACGAGGCGCGTGGATCGATCTGTGCAAGTGGGAGGAAACTAATGAACGTATATATATGCGCACACGAATGTACGTCGTGAACAGAGAACAGCCGTGACTCGAGCTCTCGAAAATTCTCCAAGCGCAACGGCAGAGGAGAAGTGAATCGGAAGTTGGCACGTACAATCAAAATGGCGTCCCTGCGGCGACCTCAGGGGTTACCGAGAAAGATGGATTTCGTGGGGACTCACCGAGGGGCACGTCTAAACACCGGGGTACCACGCTCCTGCGTTCACGCCGTGTGCGCGATTGTCGGTAGACGTGAAACTGGAATATTAAAATTTATCCTGACGTATTAAAACTCCAACCGTTTATATTTCCCTTTGATTTGTCTCTGGTCTCAATAGAGTTCTTGGTCTAGTCGTAGTTTGTCTATTGTCCCGTATGGTATGTGCTTGTGACGTATCTGTCTCTCTCTCTTTCTCTCTCAGTACCGAGCAAAAAATTTCTGACTTTAAAAAGGAACACCGTTGAGACTTCTTCGTTACTCTGTAGTTTTGTACGCACTGTTGCCGTTTATACCTTCGCTACTTAATCCCTCGGTACATTCGCATATTCACTGGTGGTAGCATTTACCTCGTGGGCGCCAGTGTCAGAGCACTACTGCCAGCCGGTAATAAGGAGCAGCGTTCCACGACTACGTGGAATTGGATGGTCAGTCGAGCGAAAATTGATGTAAAAGTGTCCTCTTAGGAGGTTTGACGGTCGCCATTGACGTTTCGCGTCAACGCGAAACGGTCGGTCGGTCGACGTGGAATTTCGTTGAAAATTAATTTGATTTTGAGTCACCGGTTTTGCAGTTTTACGCTATTGACTTTTCGCAAAGGACGTTAGGTTAGAAATCGTAAGGAGATACGACACAAAGGCATAACCTCAAACGTGCGATCTGATTAGTGGATAAAGTCACGCCGGGGCTTTAAGGGATCCTTCGAGCGCAATGCCCGCTGGGTAATATCCGTGTTACCGGCTTTCTGCACGACTCGACTATCGTATCGACCACGTTACTTGTTAGGTTAGGTTAGTTGTACCACGCGCAGTGAACTGGGCACCGATGCCAAGGATAACCCAAGGATATTCAACGTCTAAATATTCGACAACAGTCATTCATTCTGTCAGGATGAAGAAGCAGGGTCTCTCGTGCATATGCGTCGGTAAGAAAATTGATTTTTTAAAAACGATTTTTATTCTATCCTCGCGTGCAATACAGTACAACGGAAAATTTCTCAATCTTGTCTCAACACGTTCCTGTATCCGTCCCTGTACGTACTGTGACTTAACCAGCTGTAATTCTCGTGCGATTATTCGTGCCTGTAAAATGCAACCAAGTATCGATTGCTACTGGGCTTCACGGTTGCTTCTCAAGGTGGCGACGACAGGTCGCCGCGAATCCTTAGACCTCTGTCGCCAGGACTCCCAGACGTGTCGCGACTCGTTCGCCCAGACTTGCAGTCGCATTACGCATAACCTACAAGGACCCTCGGGAATTCTTTAGTACCGGAATTACTGTACCCTGCGAGTATTAACGATAACTTCGAGTCTCCTTGTTTGACCTTCGATTCGAAGAACCCAATGACGTGAAGATAAGCATACCGACACTTTTACAAGACACGGACTCTACCTGCGACTCCTTACCGATCCGACCTCCTGAAAAAAGGAACAGCCACGCCCACTGGGGTTAGTTGTCGTCTCCTCCGTCGGTATATCGCGTCTAGTCGATACAAAATAACATATCTGTACATTCTTTCTCTCTTTTAGAAGCCCTCTCGAACATTGTTGCTCGCGAACTTTTTCTCTCTGAAATTGTCTCCGGGTATGTCGAAGCCAGTGTATCTTGGTCGTTCAAAAGTATGTTCGTTATAAGACCGTTGCTGGGTATCGCGGATACTTCATGATCCACCCTGTGTATGCTTTTGTGTGACTTTACGCTTGCTGAGGGGGTAGTGGCACGTGTCCGTAGTCAAGTTCATACGGAAGAACGACAGAGCCGCCCTTGGTTAGAATCACGGAAGTCAAATATCCACGCATCCCCTTGAGGAACTTTCGACGATTTTAATTGACGTTGAACATATATTACGTTGCTATGGGTAAGTAGTACGGATTGGTAATGGCTACTCCTTTCTGTTAGATCCAGTCGATCCGTCCGTCAGACATGGTCTTTGAATTAGCAAGCTCAGCAATGTCAGATGTGTCCTGGCCGGGAAACGAGCTTTGGTCACCGTCGTCCGTGTCCACTAATTTCGTGACGTCTCGCGTCCCTAACGCGTTGCGACGCGTTTGCTCTGCATTATGGCGTCGGAGAGTCTCTCTGTCTCTGTCTAATTTTTATTTTAAATCTCTTGGCTTCTCTCTGCGTCTCGCAACGGAAATCAAGGGAAATCGGCGCAGACCCTTATCGCGATCGGTTGGATCAGCTTCGGTGCGGGTGCCATCTGCACGTGCAGGACGGAGATTCGATGCTGAAAATATTGTCAAATGATTCGACTGTGAATCCGAGTTAAGGTCTAGGAAGGGGTGGCGAGTGGGGGGTTGGTGGGCTACAAGGGAGGGGGAGGGAGGGAAGGTGCCAAGGAGTAAACTGAAGGGAATTAAACGCGTGGTGGCTCACGGAAGGGGTGCTCGATAGTCAGGGCGAGTCGTCGAGCACCGCCCGGCGTAGCACACGTTCCACTCTGGAATACGCTTCAATTTGGCTCTGTATTGATTTCCCTGTGCTAAGCGCAAGATAGAGGTCAAAGGGCACCGTCGGTTTCTACGAGGAGTCCGCGACGACGACGACGCTCAGCGCCCCTGCCTGCTGCAATATTTACCGGCACGAACACACGTCGTCGTTACGTCCCCCCTCCGAGGTCATCCCCTCTGGCTATTGCGGATTGACGCTATAACCACGTCACTTTACCATCTGTATACATACAAGTTACATCCTCCGCGATATCGATAATTGTCCGGGAGGCGATCCTCGTGAAAGAAAAATGGCCGATCCTGAAGAAAAATGACGCGAGCGAATATGCTTCTGGTTCTTAACGATCACAGATATTTCGAGTGATCCGTGTCCACCCGGTCCCTAACCTCAAATTGTATACCCAATTTGGACTTTTTCTGCAATTTTTACAAAGCATCCCCTTTCGCGTCGGCAAATACCTCAATGTCCTTGGCATGGTGTAAGGACGGTGTAAGGACCAAGCGGTCCAAGGGTCCTGGCGTCCTGGGGATCGCCAGGACGGTCAGTAAGGGTACCGTACGGTAGGATCATATGTGAAACGGTGGTATAGGCGTTGATCCTTGAGAGCCTGTGACGTCACCGTGGTGATTTGAAGGTGACGTATACACGTGACTTTCGTGGTTACAGGCGCTGGCGTCAAGATGGAGCACTTTCAGGCCGCCCTGGACCCCAGGAAGCAGGAGTTACTGGAGGCCCGCTTTCTCGGAGCGAAGGTAAGTCATCTTCCACTCTTATCCCCCCCCCATTTACATACGAAGATTATATATGTGTCATTCCCCATTATTGGTTGTCAGATGCTTTGGCTTGTTTTTCGCTTCGCTACCTTCTTCTTCTTCTTCTTCTTCTTCTTTGTCGTTTCGGTTCGCTGTCCATAGACGTGCTCCCATTGGCTCATCCCTGGCCAGCCAGTTTCCCCTTCGGCCCTCTTGGTTCGCGCACGTGCGCACTTACTTCGCTCAGAACTCGTTTAAGCCTACGAATTACATCGGAGCGACCGCTAAAATGGCTGCACGGTACTACTCTCGCATAATGTAAACCACCCGAATGGACTGTGTACTTCGGAGTTTGACCTAGTCTTTTTTTTTTTGAAAAAAAAAAAATTACGACTCGGAGGAACAATCGTAATTCTGGTAACTACTTGCTTTTTCTTCATCTTATCATCTCCCTAATCCCATTTGTTGTTATTATCTTACGACGTCGCACGAGTCGCTCCTTAAGCACCGTGTACGATTTTGAATGACGATACCAAAGCTAAAGGCTGATACACAGTACGTGACATTTTCATATATAATTCGGTCGTGTTGGAGATTAACGATTTTTTCAAATCGACTTGCAAGCTCAGGGTACTCCGAGATCTGGTTTTTTGTTTTTCGAAAGTGCCGACACTGCTTTACTTCGGGTAATCTATTTTTGTAAGTCGCTAACTTATTGTCCGACTAATATGCGCGACCTAACGTGCGCATCTGTATGCACTTTGCTATTAAGGCTGTCTCACGTTGAACGATATACATACGTGTGGATGCGGCTGCACGGAGAGCCAAACGGTTCGTCACGATTGAATGCGCGATTCACGTGGTTTCTACTCGTCATCGACTCGTCACCGAGTGGAAGCCGCGGATCGATGGGAGACCACGGATTTTCTTGGTGCGCTTCGCCATTTTCTGTACGGTCGTGTTAGAACGTTTATTCATGTGTGTATATACATATATATATTATTTGGTAAATGTAACTCGCTGGTTCGAATTCACCGTGTATCCACGCGAATGACAACCCCTGGCACTAATTCCACGATGCTAGGTTTGCAGAACGATCCGTCACGGAGTCTCCTCTCGCTCAATGGAGATTTCTATCTCTGGTTAGCTAGATGCTCGAATATCCGCACGGACTGCTTCGGCAACCTGAAATTGTCAGTTCGGTATATAGTTGAGGCGCGCGCTGTGCGATGTCGCTGCGCGTTGTGTACAACGGCCAGAGCGAGAGGGAGCGAACTGGTGAGCGAGCGAGAAAGAGAGAGAGAGAGAGAGAGAGAGATAGCATCGCCGTGAACGTAGTACCCACTCGAGGACACTTTAAAAACCGCACGGTACCCGTGTAAATATAACTTGCTGTGTACAACGGAGAATCCTGATTCCTGCAGTAACATTAATTCACGAGAATAACGACAATCGGTAGTACAGTTTACGTGCCCAGTCTGTCTCATCGAAGTCGTCTTGACCGATTGGTATGCGCTCGGTAGCCATTTTTCTAGACTGTCTCTTTTTCACGAGAAACCTCATCTAGGCACGATATACACGTAGGTCGTTTCGGAATACCGATGCGACTCTGAGCATAGTCCTTGATCGTTATCGCCTGGCGAAGCTTTTCCAGGTTTTTTGTTTTGTTTTTCTTCCGTCAATTTGGGGTTTAATTCCCTGTGAGGTCCTCAGCCAGGTTTAAGGTCTGAAACTCGTAGACTGGCCTCGTCGACCATCCTTCCTGTAACGACGGCGGCTGGGGTCGCGCGCTGGAGCGGGGGGGGGGGGGGGGGGTGGTACCCCAAT
>JARQSV010000759.1:516615-529961 GCA_030142285.1 Calameuta idolon | reverse complement strand
CCGCCCCCCCCCCCCCCCAGATAACACATTGAGGAACGCCGAAGGAAAAAGCCAGCAGCGACGGCCGCGTCCGGCACTACCCTAACTTCGTTATCGACCGGTGCCGATCGTGAGTTTCGAATAATCATGCATTCAATGGAGGCACTCTCTCTCTCTCTCTCTCTCGGTCTCTCTCGCCGCTGGTCTCTCTCTACACTCTCCCGTACCCGAGCAGTAGTTCCGGTATGGCCGTCTCCGCGTCAGCCCACACAATCCGCGCTGCGTTCTTCTTCTCGGCGAAGTCTCGTTTCCCCTCCCTCGCTCTCCCCTCGGCCCCCCGCTTCCTCTCTGGCAGTCCCTACCAGACCTCCTCGCCGCCCCTCCCTCGGGCTCACTCGCTCCCACTGTTGACTCTTTTTACACTGCACTATCTGTCCCTCCCTTTTACCTAACTCATTGCCGTCTGCCCCCTTCCCTCTCTCTCTCTCTCTCTATCCAACTCTGTCTATCTCACTCGCACACCACCCTCCAGCTTTGTCACCCTCTCTCTTTCTCTTCTCTGGCCCTGGCGCGCGCAAGGACGACAAAGCGCACGAGGGCGGCTTTTCGTGCCGCGTGGCCCAGTTCTTCGGCTTGAAGCTTAAAGAGCCGCTTGAAAGGTGTGGCCAATTGAGCCTGAAGTTGATATTGGAAGCGCGGATTGAAGGGGCGGGGAGAGGGGGGGGAGGAGGGGTCGGTGTCACGTGGCCCCTTAGTATCTCCTTTCTCTCTCTTGTTCACTCTGTTTATCCTTTCCTCTCTCTTTCGCCGGTACACTCACATACCATCGACTCTTTACGCTCCTTGGTGTCTCTTGTACTACGAGGGAGGGGCGGGGGGGAGAGGGGGGGGGCCCGGTCTATGCGTGTAAGTGACTGTCAAGTGCGTGGCCCCGTACTATGCGAGAGAGTGAACCGGACCGATGAGTTCAGTGAGAAGCACCCGGGATCCGGTCGGTCGGATTGTTGCTGTTCGTCGATGTGCGCGTGAGTGAGCGTGTGTGAGTGATCCGTGCAAGAGACCAGCGCGCTGCGCCTCACGTATGCCTTATTGCTCGCACGGTACCGTTTTGCGCCCAGTCTATACTCTTGGCACCGTGTGTACCTCTGGGATCGTTGGAATCGGATCGGTCAGCCGGGCGCGCTCGTCTTATACGTCTCCTCAGGTAGGTTGGGACTGTCCGGGGGCTCAGCGTCGATTCATAGACGCTCGTTACGAGTTTAACCCGGTAGGTAAAGGCGATTCGATCGATTCGGCACCGATTACACCGTCACTGTGCGTGTTCGTTGGTAGTGGATCTGATGGCGGAATTACCCCCCCCCCCCTCTCCCCCTCCTCTTTCGTTCTCTCTCTTGCAGTGAAAGTAAAACGGGTCTGGGGGAAGCAGACCCGACAAATGACGTAACAGCCCAACCACGTGGCCGCTGACTCGACTGTCAAAATATTCACGTCACCCGGTATCTGCCTGTCGTCCAGTAGGAGAAACCTCCGACGATCAGCTGATCGTTCTTCTTTGTGCATTTATTTTTCTTTTTCCTAATTTATTTGTTTCATCTTCCAATCTCCTTTGTACACGTGCTACGAAAATTGACTGGATTTCCTTACCCGGGGGCCCTTTGTACCGGCATCATGCCGAGTACCTCCCCCCAGCCCCCCTCGGGAGTCTCAGCTCTCATGCCTTTTCGAAGAACCCTTCGTCACTTTGCCCTTGCCAACCCAAAACATGGGACGGGCGGGGGGTGGGGATCTGTTCCAGTCGCGACGGATCGATCCCGACGAATCAGCTCCGGCTCGTCAGCTGATCTCGACCTCTCTACTTATATAGTTGCCATTTTACACGCAGTTACCTCGGAAGGCTGCGTCGCGCTTCTTCCGAGCTTTCACGCTTTCTGGTTAATCTTTCTTCGTCCCTGTCTCTTTGGGCTACGAGAGTCTCGTCGCCGTCGCAGCAGCACCCGGGCTGTCGGGTGTATCTGAGAATAATCTCGGGACGGTCTGTGAGCGGTCCTGTATACATGTATAGCATCCAGAAGGGTGCTCACTTCACGCTATTGGTATGTACCCTCTCTCTCTCTCTCTCTCGGGTATGGCTGGTTCGCGTACCTACTACGCGGGTATGTAACCCCTTATCGATCGGTAACCTTTCCGCACACCCGGAACCTCCTAATCGTGTACGTATAGTCAACGACGGAGTCTGGATAGCTGTTGGTTTTCGTAAAATTGTCCAGAATTGTGTATGTGTATATTTCCAGTGTACGTCGGATATTGTCCAGAAGTACATTGTCGGACGAGGTCCTTCTCACCTGAGTCTCATACCGAGTTTTCTATCTTCTATCTGGGACACTGCGTGGTCTATGGTTACGGTCTGTCAGTCGTGAGTCGTCTATCCGTAGATTTAAATGCTGTTTGGTTTTTTTCGTAAATTTTTTTTTTCCTTCTTCCAAACCATCAGTCCCCCGAGCTCGTACGTGGCCAAAAGTCTTCGATTGGACGACCTCGAATTTAAATTTCACAATTGACTGTAGGATCGTGCGAAGTCTTGTCATCTTACCCACTCGCTTATACAGGCGTCTCGATCGGACGCCATCTTTGAGAACGGACACCTATCAGGGATATTGGTTGTTTGGTTTCGTTGGTTTATTACGGAAAATCTTTTTTCTTTATCGCTCGTCTCGTCGATCCGGTCGATCGATCGATCTTCAGCCGACGGATCGAGGGACTCGGTCGTGTCTGTCAGTGGCCTCCGATAGGTAGCACGTGTCGCAGCCAGAGGCGAGCTGAGAGGAGGACAGCCCAATTAAGAATACGTCGTTCACCGGGAACTATTTGGTTTGGCCAACTATTTGATACCTAATGTCGTCGCTGATGGCGCTGCAGTCGGTTTCCATTGTGTCGACAAGTTGTGGGAATCAGGCCACTCTCTGCAGTAACCGACGATTTCAGTGTGTACGATCGATGACTCAGAGACTCTCCGGTCGATGTGGCATTTCGATTTGGGTATTATCGGTAGGGCGGTGAGGGGGGAGGCTGGGAGGGAGAGGGGCTCTCTCTCGATCTCTGTACGTTTTATTCTTTTTCTCTAATCTCTTACTTTCCTCCTTCGACGCCCGACACTCTGTCACCTCCCTCTCTCTCGGCGTCTATTGACATCGGTCCCAACGTTCGAGCGGGTCAGCGGGGCCAGACGGAAGCCACGAGTGGGCCTCATTTCGCGTTTCACCATTTCGGTATCTCGATTCACAATAACGAGATTTGACATCTCCTCGCTCGTCCAACGGCGATGCGGCGTGTCATCAGTCTAGTGCTTTTCCGTCTTGGCGCTGTAAATTGGCCGTTGACCAAGCCCAAATTGATACTTCGATTGTGGAACTTGGAAGAGTGATATTGACGTTTTTTTTTATTTATTCGTCATATTTTTTTTCTAAATTGTTGGAAAAAAAATTTTGGTTACCAAGGCAGTATCCTCGGGGCCCTCTCGCGTACGTGTACGCTCCTGGCTATTTCCTTGCAGCGAGGCCACGGATTACGCGTCTAGGGGTTCACAGTGGCGTCGCACAAAATTTATATATCCCGAATTACCGTTTGGAGATCTTTTGCCGTCCGGCCTTCCCGCTTCCCTTGCGCTATTTAAATTTCTACCTTCGACGTGTCTCCAGTCTAGTTCACTTGGTCGTTTCTGATATCCCGATACCTGCCATACGGCACATTAATTCCCGAGCTGGTGCAACTTTCCTGAACACGTACGGAAGCCGTGAGTCTAGCCTCGCGCGGTATATCTCGTGGCGTGGTGTAATTGTTGGCCATTTTTACGTGTACTTTCTAAGTCGTCCTTATACATCGATCAGACAACAGTAGAAGCTGGTTGAGCGGCCGTTAACGCCCACGTTACGAGTCGTATGTAATGAGAACAACGGATTGGGTACACATGGCACCGGATGCGCGACGCTAGTTTTCGTCAGTGACTCATCGTCAAGGAAGTGACGGATACGACCGTACGGATTGATCAAAAAAAAAAAAAGAAAAAGACATTCGAAAACAACGAGGAGAATCGGTCCCAAGAATTACGGTGGGGTAATTTACAAATTTTACGTAAAAATCGATACGTCAAGTCCTTATCGATTGACCTAGAAATACTTTGATCCCCGACCAACGCGCCACGCTCTCCGAAACCCCGACGGCAGCCTCTCTCCTTGACGTACCTACCGACCGAACGAAACGGGTCCCGGCACCGTGTCTCCTGGAACACGAGCCGGCGAAAGCACGTTGCGTCCTACACCTTCTTACCCAGGTCCCAGTCACCCACTGTTCCCGGGAAGTCGTGCTGTACTGGGCAATCGCATGCTCGGTTCCCTCGTCCACGTCTACAGGAACACATCAGGGGTTGAGTCGGGGGGGGTCCGAACTGGTCTTGCACAGTGGCACCTCTGGTACTCGGCGTTTCCTTACCTCTACCTCTACCACCCCCCCACCCCGTCCCGCCCACCCCCCCGTCAAAGTACCCAACCTAACCTGACGCGTCGACAATTCTCTCCTTCACCTTCTGTTCCTGGCGTCTCTTCTGTACGCCCGTCGAGTCTGGACATATCCTAGTGATTGGGATCAATACGCTTAACCACACTACGCAATAACACCCCTGACTCCCCAACAGCCGTCACCCTCGAACCTTCTCCTTCTTCGTCCTCCATCTCCTCTCCTGTACAGTCTTCTCTCGGCATACACCTTCGATTCATCCTCTTATTTTCACCCTCAACCGGATCCACCTTCTCAACTGTACTATAGCTTTCTCAGCTTCCATTTTGTATTCGTACCACTACCACCATATGGCTAGAACGGCATATCCGTATCTAGGATTACCAGTGTACGTACGTCCGCCATTGCTGAATATTCATGGTGGCTACCGAGAATTCTCAGTATACGTAAACTTCACGTGTCAACCGTCGGAAGGTAGCTGCGTCTCTTCCACGTTCGTTAGACGATCTAATGGCGTCTCGATCGTCGCAAGGCGCGTCCACACGATGCGAAACGCGTGAATATTCACGGTACGACGTTCCGTCGGTTTTCTTTCTCCGTTACATGTATACGTATCTATACACATACATACTTGTTTACGTTTGACAGTGCGCTTACGAGCTTCACGCACTTATTACTGGCATTCCGCGCGTCATGCCCGATAGACGGCCGTTATTTTCCGCACGAGGTTGCCTCGCCTGATGCGTGTTCCTCGCTGCCGACTGCCGCCGCTACACACTTCTGCCAACGGTCTTGTTATGTCTGCTACGTTCACGGGAGTCACCGCGGGCGATACCACGGCAGTAACGGTGGACGTGTCTGCGGAAGATGCGATATAAGAAATTGTATCGGCTTATTGTACACCCCGGGCATCGTCAGTGACTTTAGTGCTGGGTGCTAGGAAGACGTGGCAGCTAGATCGACCACTGGCAAGAGCGGAAGCGTCTCCGCATGGTAGTACTTGCGAAAAGACGCTAATGCGCTGCGATCAGACTTCCAGGGTTACGTAACATCGGTAAACGACAAGGGAGAGATTCTCTTTCATCGTTCCGTCGACGGGAGTCTGAAGGAACGGAGAAAACAACCGGGAATCTAGACATCTGCCGCAATACGCTGATTTCCGGTATTCGTCGGGTCTTTCCGGCTCGTTTACCGTCTCGATTCACTCCTGTGCAGAGGCTCATGGGTATCATCGCATTAACATTCTCGATGAACGCGCTCTTGTTAGACCAACGGTACTTCGCTGGCAACTTCAGGTTGCTCTACCACGCGCGATACTTGGATACACTGTCTTATTGTCCAGGCCCTTAAGAGACGAGGAATAATGGCGTTGATCGTACACCTGGCACGACCTGAGGTCGTATTCTCCGTTATTTGGTCAAAGCAACAGGGTACCTGGGTCCGGTTACATTCGGACAAAGAAACCCTACGGCAAACGTGGACTGGATGTAAGCGGATGTTAGCGAGGACGACGGCAGCGAAGGTTGTGGCGACTCCTCCTCTGGGTGCTGGGCGCATATCGATCGTGCCCTGGGTATTATCAAAGTCTCTGGTGCGAAAGCCCACGAGAGCAAACGAGCCTGCGGACAGATAGAGGATAGAGAGTGGGTGGGCTGGGTGGTACGCGGAGAGCAGAAGAAGCTAGACGGGCTGAATGAGCGAAGGATCACTAGGAGGTCTGAGGTCGGGAGGACTCACGGGTGAAGGAAGTACGTATTCGCAGAAAAGCCGAACGTTCATCATGGCGCGTCCGCATAGAGCAGCGAAACCTCGAATAAAGAACCAGTACGCGGTGGCTCTGCGTCGGTCTGGCATAGAACGTTTTCTAAGGTCATCATCCATGAGGTAGCTGGGATTCCATAGTCAGTACGGGTGAATGGCAAATCCGACAGAGGGAACTGAATTCTCGTCGTTGTCACATCGGGTGGTACCCCCCCCCCCCCTACCCCTCCTCCTCCATGGACTTGGTCACTGCCTGCGGTGTACTTCAACAACTCGCTGGTGCTCTCTTTCTCTCTCTCTCTCTCTCTCCCCCATTTAGCTATTCGTCGGAAAAATAGTTGCGAGTCTACCTAGTTGATTGAATGGTGTGTGTGCTGCTTGGTCTGTGCTCTTTGCTCGTGCTGTCTGTACCTTCGTAACGAGGCGGTGAATTCTTTCGGCTCGACTCGGCTGGCCTCGTCTATCGTCGGTAACGTGGCTAGGTAGGTAGGTAGGTAGGTACATACGTACAAGTCCATTGAAATTGATCAAAGGGTGTAGCATAGGAAGCAGTGGATGCGATACAGTGTTGTAGCCTATGGCGAAGCTGATGCCTGCATCCAGGGACACGCGTTGACGATCGTTGCTGAGTTGCCGTTGCTTCCCGTAGGAGGGAGTGTGTAGATTGGGTGGGGGGGATCAGGAGAATCGAGGAGAAACAAAACATAGAGACGGGCCGTGAACAGCTCATAGCATAACCATGCAGTAAAGGCACTGCGTTGCGTTCTCAAACGCCGACCATTCTATTTATATAGGTCCAAGCTCAGTCTGCACGACACTACCGTCGCCAGCGTCGCTCTCATGCGAACCATGCATTTTGTCACCGTGCCTGGCTCTGTCTTTGGGAACGCAAACTCCCCCGTATACGACTCGGTTAATTAACGCCTCCACGGCAGGCTGAAGCGTACTACCCAACTATGGTGCTCCCTGCTACTTCCCTGTTCTCTCCCGTGGGATCACTTCGGCTCGCTAACGAAACCAACCGAATCGTCCCGAAGGTTGTTTAACGTCAGAGACCGGTGCCCACGATCCGTTGGCACGGTCTAGTATCGTTAACCCTATGTATTCCGCAGACTCTGGATGCGACTTTCACAGGATACTTGCTGAGCTTGCTTCGAGCTTGAGGTACTTCTTTTTTACACGGAAACAATTGTTTGGCAATGCATTCTGGGAATCGTTTTTCTGGTCAGCGTGTACATTTACTTAGGACGTACTTGACGGTTCCGCGCTGGACACCCTGTGAAATTCATTGAACGTTGCAGCCCTGTAGCCGAGGGTAGGGCGGGTGAGGAGAGTACGTGTCTCCATTGATTTTTCATTCGAGTTCCAAAGTGCGAAATTTCGTTCTGGTATCGCCTTGTTCTGCGACCTCTGTTGTAAAAAGGGAAGACGAATATCTTGGATTTTTGGAAGCTACCCTACCTGTCTCACTTGGCTGATCATCTCGCGGCAGTGACACACGTGTTACCTGAAAGTTCATTATTGATCAAGTCATGGCTCGCGATGCTCCTCGGCCCCAAGGGTCTGCGACTCTCTTGGCCAAAGGAGATTCATGAACACAAGCAGCCGCCCAGTTGCCTGCCTACCCCCGTATTGATCCTTTCGATAGTAAGTGGGTACCACGCGCATTCTATAGAAGGTTTATGCCTATGCCTGCCTCGTTCTCCTTCCTACCATCCGCAGGACCTCAAATACGCAGGAGTCAGTCTTAGGTGTCCCGGGTACAGTCCTCATCCGCCGTCTTCCTAGACACTCCGCAGCTCGACTTGTGGTTTCTGCCCGGCACTTCTGCGAAGGACCAGTAGCGCAGGGTTCGAACGGCTCCCTGACCTAACATTGCAAAAGGTACTATATACAGTAAGAAAACTGAGCAGGTATAGCCCAAGTACCTATGCGTACGTACCACGAGGAACTATGCCTACTGCTCTTCGTTTCTCTTGTAATTTTTTTTTTCCAAAATTATCATCGGTCTCGCTGTATCGATCCGCCAGTATTCCGTATCGAAAATAGGAACGTATTGAAAATAAGAAAAAAGAATAAAAAAAAATTACTCGTGCGCCCTCGATAATCGTCATTCGCACTGTAAACACAGGATATCTAAAACCGATACCAAAGTCGTCCGTATTGGAATGGGTTGAGATAAGAGACACTTCTGTCGTTAATAGAAATTCTTTGTATCGAGCCACTATCGACTCACGACCTTGTTATCAGTTCCCTCCCCAGGCGTCGCCGGGACAATAGCATACGGAAAAGATGCGTCGCCGAGCTGCGAATGCCCCTCGATAAGTTCTCAAAGACGGCTGTGACAATAGTCAAATTTCATTGATCCTGCGTTCACGCCTTTGCACACACCTTGTCCGTTCCTTTATCCTGTCTTCTTATTCCGTGCTAAATTCACGCCCGTGTCTCTCTCGCGCGCATACACAGTCACCGAGTCGCAACAGCGAGCGGAGAAAAGTACCAGTGGACGAAGGCAGGCGTTAGCGTCCTCGAGACAGTTTCAACGGATCGACGACTTTTCTCGTTAGGAGCGACCGAGAATAAAGAAAAATGTCCTCCCGAAGGGCGTTCACCCACGCGTACAAAAATGGCGTCGCTAGAACCGTACCAGAGTGCAACGGTGTCCGTGAGTAAAATGCCGGGCTGGACCGAGGGTAGCTCTGCAAGCAGATAGCGGAGGAAGGAACGGCCATGATCGATGTAAAAGATCAGAGGAAAGTTACCAGGCAGGGACCCAGAACGAGAAAACAGTAGAGAGAGGGAGAGAGCCTCCTTGAGACGCGTGGATCCTCGCGCACGACCGTAATCCTCGTCCTGAGGGTATCCAGGTGGTTGTTGTTACAAGAACTGTAGGAGACTGTCAAGACCGGCAGAGGGGGAGGACGGACGGGTAGCGGAGGTCTAGGGCCCAGCGGCAGCAAAACCCACGCGACACAATGCATCCCGCTACCTGGAGATGTCTACCCAGGCGCAATCTGCATTACCATCCGTTTACAGCGACAATGCGTCCATTGCCTTTCTCAGCCCCTGTCGTATCGACTATGTACGGTCGACCACAACCTTCATCAGTGTGTCCGCGATATCCTCCTTATAATTGTCAACCGTGTCGGTGTGTATGTACGTGCACGTAGAATATGGTTTTAGGAACGCCCGTTGCGTGGTGTATGTACTACTGGCCAGAAGGACTCGGCAGATAAAGCCTTACCGTCCTGGATGAAAACCGCATTCTACAGTGCTTTTTACCGACAGTCGCGACACTCCCGATATATTTGCTCAGGACGCGTTTCGCGTACAGTCAGAAATATCGAGTATAGAAAACCGCAGGCAAAGCTTCCGCGGCGCGAGGAACGACCAGGATCCAGTTTTCACGGTGGCGATTTTCATGCGAGACCATCCAGCGAGTCTCTTGGTAATCGATGTACTTCGTGGTTAATAAATTCGTTTGAAAATTTCCTAACGGATCGTATCACGATTGCTAAAGGTCGTTTCTGTATGCGTTTAAAGAAATTATTTGTAGGTTAGACGATACACGGCCGATTGACGTCTGGCTGTTTCCATGTTATAAGCTTAACAGTGTTTAGATATGAGTTATTTCGCTGTCGGTGACACCCGTTGTGTATCTGATAGGAATGCCAGTTCGCTACTTCGTTAGGTAGCCGCGCGGGGTTGGCCGATGGGAAAAGACGCTATAAATACGTCGAACGACTATTCATCGCTATCGTTCTGTGCATCGTGCCCGAGGATCGAGGGAATCGATAGGAAGCCTTCTTAAATAGTATCAGTGTTGTGTTACTCGTATCTCCGATGCGGCTTCGTTGCAATCCACAAATATACATCGAGCCGCGATGGGACCTTCTTTGGTTTTGGCGATTATCGGCGCGTCGTGTATTCTTGGTTCGGCGATTGGAACGCCGTGCGCGGCCATTTACGGAATCAGATTACACACGTTATTATTATGTAGCCCGAAGGAAAGAAGGGACCGCCCGCTGCTGCCGGTAACCTTCTTTGGAATCCCTTTTAACATATGTGTGTACGTATAGAGATACATACTCTTTTCTTTTTGTATCAATTTTTATGTTAAGCGACAAATTTTTGCCCGGTAACCGCAGAGTTATTTTTTCTGACATGGAGAAAAAACACAGCTCTCTTTTTTTTCCTTATTCTCTGTATCTTATTTGGCGCGCTTGGTCCCCCAGCTCAATTCCTGCCGATCCCCTCCGCTGCTAAGGTATTACTCCCGCAGGAAGCATGTAGTCGACCCCCCCCCAGTAAGGTCTTATTATGTGACGCACAGCAGACCTAGTCGGTCGTAGAAAAAAAAAAAAAAATGTGCGAATAACCTTTTTACAGGGTGGTCAGAACAACTCGTCGAGTAGAAATGCGGTTAACAACACGCAGTCATCATCGGTCCCAAATCCCGTCAGATGCGGGCAGCCGACTGCCCTGGGAATAGACTGGATACGACGCGACAATGCTCTACGCGAGCACCGGAACTCATCATCCTGCACGGCCACGCACGTACAGGGCCAGCTATCTCAGGTATATACCATCCATGTCTTTCATTGAAAACTTCACTTCCCCCCCTCACGATGTTCCCTTCGCGTCCGGTTTCGCCTAACCTAACAATTTCATGTACAGTCCCATACATCAATTACTCGTCCATCCATGACAACCAGCTCTACACGTAGACCCGACGACCTCAGCATCGTCCACGTCTCTTCCGTCTTCTGCTCCTCCTGATCCTCATCGTCATCCGTACCTACGCCCTTGTCGCGGGCAAGAATAGACCGGGAGGGTCAGTGCGTACGCAACGCGCCTTCCTCAGGACGACCCGGGATTACGTACTATGGAAGATCGGCCACTCTGCCTCCGTATCAATTCGCAGCTGCCGCGGCCAAGTGGTTCACTGGCGTACACGTCGGGCGAGAAGAAGGCGGCACGCAGAAGGGCCACCTGCCAGGCTATCTCGTGCGTGGAAAGTCGCGTCTAGGGAATTTCTCGTGAACGCCCTAGACGCGCGCCCCCTCTGGCGAATAGGTTAGGGATTCGCGGAGGGCCGAGTCCCTGGCGCTTTGGCGAGGTTAAGGACTTCGGGTTAGGTTAGCTCGGCCACTCTGCTGGTACATTAACTGTGGCTCTTGCTGGTCTTGCTCGCTTCGATGTGTAATGCTAAGGCGTTGGTGGTATATCTGTATGTCCTATGTTGTGTCTGTCTCATGCCGTTCGTTTTAGGTTTAATGCGAACCCCCCTTGTCGCTCTCATGACTTCCCCCACTTGTTTCTCTTGCTACGCAGATACTCGCACCCTCTTACCTACCCCGTATCTCTCTGGTCGCCTAAAAAGCCATGTCGATACGTCTTTTTCACTCTGTGCCCAAGTCGTTGGGTAACAGCTTAACCATCTAGTGTCGCAGAGAGGAACTACGGCTTCCGATCGTTACTGATCTACCTACCGTTAAATGTTCCTTTAAGTTATGCGAAGCACGGCGGACTCCGCTTCTAATCTCTCGTCTTTCTGGATACGGTCTATGGATTTTTCACTCTCTATCTTCGGTCTTTATACCTGCGTCGCACTTTGACCTTAATTTTCTCGTATCTTTCTGTCTCTACGTTAAATGCTGCCTGTTTCTTTATTTTAAAAAAGCCCATCCAGGCCTTTTTATATTCACGTCCTCAAGACTCGGTTTGATTCACTCGCGAACCAATCGCTGCCGTTGCTGTAGTAGCCTGATACTCGGGGAAGAGGGGATCCTATTTGGCTCTTCGGTAATCAATCCTAGGTTTTTTTGACTTGGACTTCTTGGTGTAAACTGTTTGAGTTACCATTGCTGTTGGAACTTTTCTCTATCGAACTTCCGGTTAAAGGGTTAGGACTACTTTTTGTAAATTGGACTCTTTCAGAGTTTGAGAAAAATTACTGTGAGTTGGGGACGCGCCTGTTCAGGAACCTCGTTTCGGTGTGTTGGATAATTTTTATATTTTTTTTATTTTACTTATTTATAAATTCGTTCGTTAAAACTCCACGGAGCGTGGTTATAAGTTTGACGCGAATTAAAAAAAAAAAATTCTTATTTACTTACCTACAGACCCACATACCACGCCATATTAAATATCACGAGATAATCGCTCTAGCTGCTGAAGTTTTCATTGGTCTAAAATCGGGGATTCCCCTGAAATAGTCGCTCATACCGATTAAAAATAATACATGCTTGATCCATGATAATCGGGGTCCTCGGCAATCATAACGCTAGAACAGGTTTCGTCCTCGCGAAATCCCAGAACTTTGATTATCGTCTGAAAGAGGGACGAGGAAGAAAAAAATATCTGAAAAAAAAGAAAAGGAAGCAGCCGTTCAGACGAAACCGGATTCTCAAGGTTTTACGTGCACGGTCAGTGTGTGGCGGTTCTTTCACGATTATCCAAGGAATATTGAATTAGCCGTTTGTCAGTCTTTACTCCGCCAGCCATAAATTTTTGTATTATGCAATAGACTTAATCGCCTCGGAATATCGATTGTACGTTCGAGAGTCCGTCTGTGTTCCGTTAGACCGGCGTGGTTTCAGCCGTCGGGGTTTTAGCGATTCAACGGGTCGTTCGTATGAGCAGCAGCGGGTGACTGGTTGCGCGGTACGTTCGTAACGGGCGAGGAGCGCGGGAAATATTCAAAAGTCTTGGCGCATGCGCAAACGACCATCGTTTTCTATGGACGAAAAAGACTATTATACGACTATTATATGCATTTATGCACGGAGTAGAGAGACGGCGTCATTAATCGCGGGCGAAACTTCAGCACTGCAATTTGGAATTAAAACGTGAGAGGGTTGCCCAATGGCTGTCCTTTCAAATTGAAATGTTCCAAAGGGTTTGACATTACTAATTGGATCCGATTGTGGTCGAATGGATACTATCCGAACGAACGTGTAAGTATATGCTTGATGGTTCCTCCGATTAGATCCTTGCGATCGGGTCACGTCAGATCGTACTCTATTGTAATACATGAAATTGGCTGCGTATACGCCGTGACGTGAAGTAAACCGGATGACAGGGATGGCTCGATA
>JARQSV010000759.1:498349-516515 GCA_030142285.1 Calameuta idolon | reverse complement strand
ACTCTATTGTAATACATGAAATTGGCTGCGTATACGCCGTGACGTGAAGTAAACCGGATGACAGGGATGGCTCGATAAGCTGTCACGTGACGGCACGCGCAAACGCGATGGATTGGTATGCCTGGTAAAAACAAAAAAAAAAAGAAAGTATTCAGTGGATCAAATAAACATAAAAACTCTAGGATCCGATTGAAAAAACTTTTTCTAGTCTGGATTTTCTATAATCCAGATCTCACTGGCTTTAGGGATTTTATGCTCTGTAAACATACCAGTGGCAGAGTGCATTCTATAGAGAGTGTAAAATGGCCGAGATTCGACGAGAGCCGTGGCTTTCCCTATTGGATCCATACACAGGATAGTACCACGTGTACCTAATGAAAGATGGCGGTGAATAAAAAAAGAGGTCTCCGATAACAACGCCCTCGTGCGGCATGAACTCGACTCCTGTGATTCCCCGTGGATCCTCCGATATACCTCTTATACCGGGTGCACGAATGGACTCCCATTATACACGGGCCGTCGCACTTTACGCCGCGTTCACAGGCGCGGGTTTCGTGTATACTCACAGTCAGGGTGCACGGCTAGAAAGGGCATAACGTGTGCCGAGAGCCATTGTGTATCACTTTAAGTGGCGCCGCCGGGTGCTTTGATTCCTAAACTACTAAGGACACAGCTCCACCTATACGAACTGCGTTATATCCATCTGAACTACTTTTTCTAGGCACTGAGAAGACTCGCTTTCTCTCTCGATCGGAATTCGTACGTCCATCCTTGCGCGTCATTATGTTCCGTACCTTTTTGAAATACTAGAAATTCTCTAGAAGAGCAAATGCCAAGAGGTCCAACACGCGGGCAGCATGTGTCCCTCCCCCTCGACTATTGACTTTCCCCATTGTGTCACGTAGAACGTTGGCACGCGCTTGTTGACCCGAGCACCGGTCCGTGCTATGATATGCCATAACTTCACAATAGATATTTTCATAGCGCATACATTGAGCCTACATCGTGATACATAGACTGTGAAGGTCTTTTTGAGAGTTTAAACTGCGACGTTGGGGATGCGACGAGCGTACGTCAAGAATGATATACATAAGAAAAATAATTTTCACAGCTGTTACCGTTTTAGATCGTACATTTGCGTATTAATATATCTTGCGGTTTTCGTGCTACGAGGAGGCCAGAAGACCTCTTCTTTACCGATGATAAAACGTACAGGGCGCCGGGCCAAGTTGGGTCGACCCTGCGCCACCAGTGGCCAGACGCATCAGGAGTACACAGAACCCCGCGTGGGCTTTGGCACTGGATGCCGGCGCGCGAGCGAGACGAGGCAACGCCGCGTGGCCGAGCAGCTGATCGAGCCTCGTGGTGGGGAGGGACTCGCGCCACTGGGCTAATGAGTGTGCGACCCTATTGGCGTGGGTACGGGGGAAGGCTGTGTTGCCGTCACACGTCACACCGCGCCGTGCGGTCCGCGCGGCTGCACCACGCGAGAACGTTGCCCGATCGAATGGCATTGCAAGGTCTAGAGCCGCGCTTTCCCCTCGGCCTCTATACGCGTCCACGAGCAGACAGGTTCCCTTCGTGCTTCCTTCGCCATTTTCATTCTTGTGCACCGACTCGTGCATTTTATTCTTATTACTCTTTTTTTTTTTTTTACATTTATGATTCACGTACCGGAGGATATTACGTGACTCTCTTCGTTAGTACTTTTTAGAGACTCGTTTACTGTGGTCTTTAACAACTTGTGATTTATTTTGACATTTGATTTTACTTGGGATATGAACAATTTGTGAAATTTTAACGATTGAACAGAGCGGAAACTACACTGGGTTTTATCTTTAACGACTGTCCTCTATTTTTCTTAAACTGCACGTTTAAGGCCGCGTTTCTCCCAAAGTGACATCCCCATTGTTCACGTACTACGTTCCCATCGTCGTTAATACACACGGAGTCCTTGACTCGTACAGGTTGCATCTCACGTCACAGAACAGCATGCACTGATCACACGAAATCCAAAAGTATGGCTGCCTCCCCTATCACAAGTCACCACAGGAAACATCCGCGCGATCCCATTAGGCGCAGGTCGAGCCGTTGACAATAGGAGTCAGTCCATGTCAGAGGGGTTCGACCTCGGAGGTCATAGGACAGAACGTGGAGTCTTCACACGGCAGAGAGCGTTATTGAGGGAGCTACGGTAGGAAGAGTCTGAGGGCCGAAGGGGGTGTGTATATGTGGTTCCCCTCTCGCATATATGAACGGCCTTCGATTGAGCAGGGCGAAAACGAGAGAGTCCGACGTAGAGCGGTCACGCGTCTCCTCTGCACGGTCGATACGGCAGTGTTCTCGTGACGGTGGTACTGTCGGGATTGTGCACGCGAATCGGAAGGAACCAGAGAGTTTGCGACCACCAACCGGGGCTGTGTCCGGGCGACGAGCCGTACCTCTGGAGTACGGAGGTTCGACTACCGTGGATCGAGAGAGAGTGCACGACTTGAACCTGATGCTACGGTCGCCCGACCAGTCAGGTCCGTTTGTCTGTCACGTACGTAGACTCATCCCCACCACATTCCCGTTATTACCCCCTCCACCCACGTCGTCAGCCAATAGGGTCGCTCCTTGCCCCTCTACACCAACACCGACCGTCCCCACCACTCGAGTCTCTACTCTCTGCATCTTTGTCCTTCTCCCACGAGGTCTCTGTCCCCGTCCTTGTCATTGATGGCTGGCGCACACAAGGCAAAGTGCGCCCCACGACTCGTCCCGACGGCCCAGTGCCGTACGAAGGCGAGATAAGTTCGGGCGCCCCGGAACAAATGTCCGCGTCGCGAACGCCGCGATATGTTCGCCTCGGTGAACATCCTGTGAACATGCCGATCCGCTGGAACTCGGAACGGCACGGCTCGAGAGAGTGGACTTCCACGGAGGTCGTCGGCTGCGCGGCTTTCCAGGGTGGATAGAGAGACTGCACGGATATTCGCATGCGATTCGTAAGAGACCGCGCGCATTAACTTCCATTCGTCCTGCAGGTCGATCTCTTTCTCTTTCTCTCGCTCGTTTCCATCCGCTCGGATTTACCTTCCTCGGATAATCACAGGCTTTCGTGCTCTGCGGTTCTGGTCGAATATAACAGTTTGAACTCGAGGATCGGGGAGTCGCTTTTTGTTGAGTCCACGTCCATACGAAAGAACGATACGTTTACTTAGGAAACGATCACCGGTACAATTATTAAAAATTTTCTGAACATCAACAGTGCCGTTATGAGTGACGACCGTGGTTATCGTGAAGATTTACTTATCGGTAACGACAGGTCGTGAAAGAGCGGATAAACTAGAGGAGTCCCTGTTATACGAAGGGAATCGTAAGGCGCATCCCTGATGATTCGGGATGGTCCAGGGTGCAGCGGTTGGTACCCCTTGCACCCCACGGTAGCACAGCCACACTTCGCCACATTGATTTTACCGGCTCGCTCACACTCACACTTGGCCGACCCGTTCACTGAAGGAATGTCTCATATGCCCTCTCGTCGCCCCCCCCCCTCCCCTCGCCTCCCCTCTCACTCTCCTCCTGGTCTCTCCCTCCGGTACTCGCATAGATTTCAGTATCTCTCGCTCTCTCGCTCTCTCGCCGCGTTCTGATCCGTGGGGCGGTAGCGCGTCGGAGAGGCGGCGGAGGTTGCACCTTTTGCCGCATCTCGGAATCTCGCGTTGCTCATTTGCCGTTGATAGAAGAGTAGAAACTACGGCCCGTCGGTATAGCCATTATGCGAGAGCGGCAGACGAGCGGCGGGTGCACGTCGGCCAGAGTTTCAGTTCCGTTTCGTGCGGGCGAGTTTCCTCTGCGCGATTCTCGTCCTCGTTAACTCGATAGATTCGCCGTGTCGTAATAATATTTACCCACCGGGACAGCAGTTACACGGCTCCCCCCACGCAACAGACTTCTGGAGCACAACATACACTCGAGAAGAAGATTCACGCGACGGGATTCCATTCCCGTGACCATTGACAGAGGCCACTTGTCTTGCCGTAAACCTCTCGTTGCTTTAGCCGTACGCTGTACTCCCTTTTACTTTGCCCTCTACCTGCGCGTCGCGCCGTCGACGAAGTGAACCGAACCCTGGCAGAAATTGGCATTCCACATGGCGCTTCCTCGTCTGCTGCTACTCGGGCCAGGAAAAAGCTGAAAATACGTATGGGTCAGGAGAGACGTGGAGAGAGTAATACTGCTAGTACGACATAAAGGGAAAAAGACGACCTCGACTATGGCTGCAACCACGTCCAGGTTTACGGGATCAGGCCTCATCGCGCACCTACCAATTTTTCCTCGCATACTTCTCTGACTCGCGACGTAAAGTCATCCTCAGCCAGCAGTTGCCCCCACGTCACTCCGTTACAGGACTCGCCGCCTCCTAGAGTTCCGCTCGAAGGTTTACCGATGCGCCGTAACATCGATAAAGAAGTTTTCTTCATCTTCGTACGTGCGCCCTAACTGACTATCCTGCTCTTCAACTGATAGAGTACCGAGAGGAGGGAGGGAGCGAGAGGAGGCGAGAGAAAGAGAGACGCTCTCTTCGGGGCAATGCGAACCGACTTATTTATTATCGTACGACGCGACTTGCTTGGACTCTCCTGCGCGGCATACGACACTGTTCCTACCTACCAACCGGCATTCTAGTGCACCCTCGTGAGTCTTCGTGTGCGCGTCTTATTCGCTCAGGAGCCTCATTCGATCCCTTCGCCGTGAATCCTAAAGAGACTCCAGACGTCCTCGTATCCGCATTCGCGTGTCTGCCCGGTAAACGCGCCGATTGATAGGTTAGCTTTTTACGATTTACACCGCGAACGTTTCCCATTGGCCAGTGGCATGACGACGAGCACTCTGCTTCCACCATTCAAGCACATCAACGTCGTCACCGTCGCCGGCGCTCGAGGCGCCCGACACTACGTGCAAGATCCCCCTACGTGAGACATTCCTGTCACGATGGCTTCTCAAGGATCGGTTGTCAGACTCTCGAGTCGCGTTGGACGGAGGATTAGCATCCATTACCTCGTGAACGGCTACCAGTCGCCATCCTTTTGCATCCTTGGCTTCGTAATGAGATGACTCGATCGTGCACGGCCTAAAATTCCCAGGGATGCAGAAACTTCCTTACCGACCGTGTCAAGGCCTTCTGATCCGAACTTTATGATAACAGTAAATAAATGGATCGTCGAATCGTCGTTGATTTTAACGTTAAAAAAGTGATTCGCCAGGAGCAGTGACCACACGTAAGAACTGTTTACCTTGAGAAAAACCTAACCTCGAAAGTAAAGTCGCATGCTGTTTACTCTGGACTGACAGATCCGCGACGACTAACAATAAGACACGTTAAATAGTGCGTCGCGTCGTTTACACTGGATCCTGAATTTAACGTCGAACTACGATGCTACGAGCGATCGCGCGAACGTGTCCAGTGACTCTTTGACAGACCCATTATCTTTTTTGTAACGCAATGTTTTCACCGGGAGTGTATAATCGCGCGGCGACGACGTACATGACGCCTCGACGCTCCTACGAATGTTTTCGAGACGCGAATAAACACGCTACGTCATCGAGTGTCGCGAGCCAGTTTCCAACGGGCGAAATCCACGGCGACTCTTCCATCGATGCTAGGAGGAGGATCCTACCGAGGAAGTGCACCACCTGTCCTTGCGTGGTGAGTCTAGCAAGAGTGCAAAGCGAACACGATGCGGAATTGATTGGCGCCCTGAGTGCTCATGCCACCAGTAGTCGCATGACGAGGGGGCGCAATCAAATCAGCTGTCACGGTCGTTCATTGTGGATTCGATTAGGATAGTGGAAACTGAACTATTAACCTACCTTCATTGAGGATCATTGGCCTCTGTCAGGTTATGTAGTTCTACGAGTCCGCTCCATGCACGTACAACAATGTGGAGTCCGTTATTTAGTGCGGTTAAGTGGAATTGCGTAATTGAACCAATGCAGAAAAATACATTTTTACAGTTCGCACAAGCAACGAAACCCCGATGACCCGTAGAAGGATCGGGTGCGACGGTAACTTTTGGATCATTCGAAAAAGAAAGCCTCCTTCCTTGCGAGTGAGATATACCGGTGAAAGAAAACTCGTAGACGTACCTTTCGTTCGTTCATAGGTTATACTCTGCTCTTAAGAGTATCGTGCGTATATCGAAAATAATAGACGCATTCCGGTTCTCACATAGCGACCCACATCGATCTCACTCGGTGTGTAACGCTTTAATCGCGTCGGGCGTGCACGTTGCTGGCGACGCATACAGACGGCAGGCGCTGCCAGATACGATCCCCGCTCGTCGTGCCGGTGTGCGTGCGGATTCTCGTGCGAGGGCGCAAACGCGTGCCGCGTGACCGCGTCCATGAGGACTTACCGTGAAAACCGGGTTCACAACCGGGCGCGCTGGTAAGCGCGTCCGACGCGCCGCCCGATAATAACCCGCGGGACTTTGAGAAAGAGAGTTAAGCTGCTTTCAAGAGAGAGAGAGAGAGAGAAAAAGAGACGAACGAACGTATCATGGCTTGCGTGTAGAGTTTGCTTCATTCTATTGCCATGCACGACGTCACACTGAGAAATGACGTAGCCGCGGATAGACAGATAGAGACCGCGCCGTTGCCGGATTATCCGGTCCGTTAATCAGCAAAACGAGTAAGCAGTCATACGAATAGATTGACGTACGAAGACACGACGGGGCAGAGGAGCGCGGGGAAAAAGTTTGAGGAAGAAAGGAACGTGAAAATACGTACATAGAAATACAGGCGTCCGGGCGAAATTGACTCTAGTACTTGGGGGCACGTACGAAATGTATGATAGAAGGCCACTTAGTCGCTCAGGCCGGGCCTCGAGTTCGTAAGCGAGAACTAGTAGTAGCAATAGTAGCTGTAGGTTATAGAGTGAGTAAAGCTGCTGCTCCCTCGCGGTGCGCGTCTGTCGTTCTACGAGCCAACCGCGCTGCTCCTTACGGTCTTACCAGTCAGCCAAGCCAGTCAGCTCTCTTTCCTCTCTTTCAATCCGCACTCTCTCTCTCTCTCTCTCTCTCTCTCTCGCTCCCTCTTTCTCTCTCTCCTCTCTTAGATTCACTGGTCTCTCCCTTCTCTCCCTTCGTCATCCCTCGCCCCTTACGAATTCCCCTTCTGCCTTCCCCGCCGACTAGCCTCTCCACCATTTTGTCGTGATTCCTCTAGCTCTAAACGTATATTGCATATTTTCTCCTCGGCGTACTATTGACTTTCACGTACGAATTGTTCGCTAACCTGTGCCAATGGTTGACACATCGTTCAACTGGCCTAACAGCAAGCACGATTATGGGGCTCTACCGTAGACCGACTTGGAAGGTGCCATCTTTCTCTGATTTACTAGTCTTCTCTGTTTAATTATTTTTCTCTGTGTCGTAATTGCGCCTCTGCTTCTAGCTCGGCATCTTTCTGTCTCTCTCTGTCTCTCTATCTCTCCTTCTCTCTCTTTGTATGTTGTCAACGTCCATTTTTTTTTTTTTTTATTAGTCTTGTCATACTTTTGTACTCTCTCAGGATATTTCAATCTGCCTTCTTCTCTCTTGTTGTTATCCTGACCATGAGTCCTCTCTTGTTCGATTGCTATTCTATGTCGAGAAGCAGCCGATGTCGTGTTCTCAACGAGTGGTCGTCTGCTAGCTGGCTTGGCCAGTGGATGCCCGATATGCGATTTACGTTTCTCCATGGTTGGAAATACGGTACGCGAGGTTACACCTTGATCAGGATTCTAGAAATTTTGCATTGAAATTTTCTGTCCGATTTTTCGATTATTCTTGTGACTCGGAGGCGCGTCCCTTGTGCAGCTGATTAAATATTTTTATTTCTAATTGACTGTAATTAAATTCGAATATCGAGTCTTCAACGCGTATGGTGTCACCAGGTCGAAATAGACAAGTATTTGGCCTTGAGGCTTAGAGTTTTGTTTTCTAGTGAATTGTTACATATTTGTCCTGGTATTCTTTATCAGTAACTTTTGTATTATTTTTATCTGTGTATGTTTTTAGATATTATAAGCATAGAAATGTCTTCTATCTTTGTTCATCTCAACTCCTTTCTCTTTTACCCTCACTCTCACCGAGTCTCTTTCACATGTACTTCATGAACTTTCCATTACCTTTGGACAGTCCTTCAGTAAACATTCTTTTTTTTTCATACACATTGTTTCAGTCATCGGTACATATCACTGTACTGTTACATTCAATTTTAGAAGTCAGACGATGTTAGTTTGTAACATATTCAGGAAAATTGACACGCTCTAATAACATTTCATTCTTGTTTCAGATGTCTGCTGGGTCACAAATTCAGATGGCACCTCAATCAACTGTAAACTCTGGTCAGTCGGTTCATAGTCAAGACTCGAACATGAGCACTGGTAAGCAGCAGCGTTATGAGCTATTTGTATAAAAGTTATACCAACCAGTTTGTCAGCAAGTAGAAGTCTTGCTTAATCTATAAAAGTTTTATCTGTCACTAATATAAAACTAACACACCGAGCTACTCAATAATTCATAGTGCACCAAGCCATTCGATATATAAAGCTACGGTGCAGCCAATATATAGGTTATTCAATATGAGTGTTACGTTGGTTAAGAAATCATTTCTTCGCAGGCTCATCACACAGTGACAAGGAGGTGGACCCAAACACTCCAGAAAAGGTGCCGCGGACCCCTTCGGAAAGAAAAAGAAAACGTAAGGTGGACGACAGCGGCGGGGGCGTTCCTGGGGGACCAGTTGGAGGTAAGGGGGCTCGCTCTGTCGCCACCCTGGACAGCAAGAAAATCAACGAGTACTTTCCCAAACATCATGTCGGGAACAGTCCCATCCGACATGGTGGAGCTAAGAGCCCCTCGCCCCAGCAAGGATACCCTATGGTAAGTACAAGCTCAGCGTACGCAAGTCATCCTCAGGAGTTATCCTGCGAATAAATCAGGATCTACCTTATCTAACGAGTCATTATTTTCCACTACTAGTATCCACCGTCGCCGCAGGTAACGACGCCCAACTCGTCGGTGGAGTTCTCCTCGATGATGCAGCCACCACGACCTCATCCTCAGCCACCACCTCCTCCCCCATCAGCCTCTACACAACCTGCAGGCTCGATGGTCAGCAAGCAGGTGCAGGTAAGGCCTACCAACCTCCCTAGGACAAGCCAGGTCAGGCAAGCGAAGACTAACACCCCAAATGTAAGCACTATTCGGTCGGTTTCTGCAAGCACTTGATAAGATACATCCCGTACAAGTCCAGAACGAAGCGCGAGCTGTCGATTAATTCCAGTTTCAATCAAACGTCTCTCCTTACTTCTCAATCCTGCATCCTCCTATCCATTCTCTCGACCATAAAAATTATAAAGATTCGATCAACAGCCATCTGCTGACCACCAGAGTCAATGATTTCCATCAGTCCTCCTTTCATGCCTATTTGACAGCTTCAACGTTCTTCCTTCCTCCATTCCACAAAGTTTACTTGTTCCTCCTTCATCCTACCCAGTCTGCAATAACCGTTTATCCCTGTGGACGTTTGTCCTTGTCACTCGAAAGCATTTGATTAGTAGCCACGCGACTCGGGATGTCTTCTCAAGTGTTTGCAGCAACCTGAGCTAATTCTGATTTGCTG
Source organism: Calameuta idolon (assembly GCA_030142285.1). Classification (NCBI taxonomy): domain Eukaryota; kingdom Metazoa; phylum Arthropoda; class Insecta; order Hymenoptera; family Cephidae; genus Calameuta; species Calameuta idolon. Next base: position 506,861 of record JARQSV010000759.1, on the reverse strand, counting down.
GCCATAGACGTAGCACTGTATCCATTTGTTGCCATACAAATGCAGGCTACCTTGCAAATGGCACTCCACACGGGGCACGTTCGTTTTCTTTACTCTTTCGTTTTGTCTGTCGATACGTTCTGTTAACATTATTAATTTCTTTTGTATTGCCCGAAGGCATGGGGTGTGCATGTTCGTCGTCGTCACAGCATCTGCTGTGCCTCGGTGTCCCCGTGGACACCTATTGGATTTATAAGACACTTCAATAGAGGCAACGCACGACGTACCTATTCTCTTGGTCAGATCTTTGCAGTCTGTTCTCTCATTGCCATAGAACAAGAAATAAGTATGAAAACTCCGAGCAGTCTCTGACGTTTCGTTATCTCTTGTGCCTCGTTCTGAATTTGCATTGACATGCACGCATCCCGACATGCCTACATTTTTGGTGTTTTTCCTTGCCGCCTGCGTGACGTTACGCTTCGTCGAGATCTCCTGGTTCCACACAATCGGCTTTAATTTTCCCAAAAGACACATTCGACCGGTTACCAACGGTCCTTGGCTACTTCTAAGAAACATTTTAACGTTTCGCAATTGTTTCCGTGAATATTTTTATACGTTTAAACCAGTTCATCCTACCGGTATGGCCGAAGCAGACTGGTAGGACGATAATTCTTCTTTTTTTTTGCCCGTGCATGCGTTTGCCGGAGTTCGCGCGAAGTCAAAATTATTTACGCGATGGAATCTGGAACCGATTGAGACGTTTTGTCATGTTTATTATTATTATTATTATTCTTGTTATCATTATTACCATTGTGTGTACCATGTTATTTTTCGGGGGGGTGCGTCAAGGTATCTGGTATTTGCAAGCTATGCTGACAAATGTATCTGATGTTACGAGAATACCAGAGTGCCGCCATGTTTAAGAATCGCTTGATTGAAATTTTGCAGACAGAACTTACTTGCCAGAGGATACAGGAGTTCGAGAGCCAAGCGTCGTCAGACTTGGAGCTACGTAACAACAAAATTGATGAATTAAATAGAGTAAGTAATCGTATGGGAATTTTTTTATTCCATAGGAGTCTCCATTGAGATCACGTAAGCGACCAGTGTCTTCGCTAGTAACGCCCCATGGCTAAAAAGATATCGACCACGACTGCTTTTGTATTCTTAATTTTTCTCTCTCGCTCTTCTTCCTTCCTCCTGCCTGATAATTCAATAACGTCTAGGCGAGGAAGGCCAAAGAGAGCGAGAGAAAGAGAGAGACCTTAGCAAGAAGGAGGAGACGTACAATTTATAATTATCACTTGTTTCAGACGACGGAAGAACTTAAGCATCAAATGGCTACTCAGCAAAAGGTGATTGAGCAGCACAAATCGCATATAAATAAGTGTATAGACGTTGTAAAGAAGTTATTAAAAGAAAAATCAAACATAGAAAAAAAGGAGGCTAGACAGAAGTGTATGCAAAATAGACTGAGGCTGGGTCAGTTTGTGACACAGAGGGTAGGCGCTACATTTCAAGAGAATTGGACAGACGGTTACGCGTTTCAAGAGCTGGCGCGACGGCAGGAGGAAATAACGACGGAGAGGGAGGAGATTGATAGGCAAAAGAAGATGTTACTCAAGAAGAGGCCGTCGAATAGCGAGACTGGTAGGAAGAGAAGCCAGCCGCAGCCTTCCTTGCACAATGGTACCGAAGCTACGTTTTTGAAGCCGGACGCAGTACCTGGATCCTATACTTGGCAGGAGTATTACGAGGCCGACGAGATACTCAAGGTAAGTTCACGTCCTGGTGCATCTTGATGGTCCATCAGGGATGCCAATTTTATCAGTTTCCTTCACTCCGTTTGCATCGACTGACTACGATTAATCGACGTGGCTCTTTCTGACGCCAACAGCTGAGACAAAGTGCGTTGAAGAAGGAAGACGCGGATCTGCAACTGGAAATGGAGAAACTCGAAAGGGAACGAAACCTACACATCAGAGAATTGAAGCGTATACACAACGAGGACCAATCGCGATTCAATTCTCATCCTGTACTGAATGAACGTTACCTCCTACTTATGTTGTTAGGGAAAGGCGGGTTCAGTGAGGTGCATAAGGTAATAGCTTTGACAATTAATTGTTCCTTTGACTGTTAACCAGAAAATATTTTCACTTTGCCATTGCGTCTTCTCGTGACACTTTTCTCTCTTCTTCAGGCGTTCGACCTGAAGGAACAACGCTACGTGGCCTGCAAAGTACATCAACTGAATAAAGACTGGAAAGAAGACAAAAAAGCTAATTATATTAAGTGAGCATCGTGGATTTAAAAATTATTATCACGGTTATTACCGTTTTCCTGGATGGCATTTGTATTCGTAATCTGTCGCATTTCTTTATTCCTCAGACACGCGCTGCGGGAGTACAATATACACAAAGCCCTTGATCATCCACGAGTCGTTAAGCTCTACGACGTATTTGAGATCGATGCTAATTCATTTTGTACTGTCCTCGAGTACTGCGACGGTCACGATTTAGATTTCTATCTCAAACAGGTAGGTCATACACATTTATAAGATTCATGCTGGTTATGGTTTTCTGGATATTTGTGAAATTGATTATGTACATTTAATTCTGCGCAAACTCTTATCACGGGCTTTTTTAATTTTAGCATAAGACTATACCAGAGAGAGAAGCGAGGTCTATCGTGATGCAAGTCGTATCAGCTCTGAAGTACCTCAATGAAATAAAACCCCCAGTCATACACTACGACCTGAAACCGGGTATGCATTTATTTATTTAAAAGAAAAAGCTCTTTGCACCTCTTAATCGAGGCGTCGAAGCGCGCGGCCATCTTCTTGTAACACCGTGGAAACTATCTTTAACGTACTTTTCAATCGCAGGCAATATTTTATTGACCGAGGGCAACGTGTGTGGTGAAATAAAAATTACGGACTTCGGATTGAGCAAAGTTATGGACGAGGAGAATTATAATCCAGATCATGGAATGGATTTGACCTCCCAAGGAGCTGGCACTTACTGGTACGTTTCTCCACAAGTCAATTGAATCTTTAATAAATTTACATATCAGCCGGAACAATCATATAAATACTTAATCTTAGAAGCTGGTCTCCCAATCACACTGTGTTAATTCTCGTTTGATCCTTCAGGTATCTCCCACCCGAGTGTTTCGTAGTCGGGAAAAATCCTCCAAAAATATCTTCAAAAGTCGACGTTTGGAGCGTGGGAGTTATATTTTACCAGTGTCTCTATGGCAAAAAGGTGAGACTACCCGAAATCATTGAACCAAAGCAATTTCGCTTTATACCAATCTTATAACCTCAATTCGTTTTCATGCTGCTTCACAGCCATTCGGACACAATCAGTCGCAAGCGACAATTCTGGAGGAGAACACGATTCTAAAAGCGACGGAGGTTCAGTTCGCCAATAAACCGACAGTCAGCAACGAAGCAAAGGTATCGAAGAGAAGTGATCCTTACGATCCTAGAGAATTTACAGCCTCTCGGTTTGATTGTGCCCTTTACTTATTCTTGATCTTTTTTTTTGGGGTGGGTCCTTCTGTCAACAGAGTTTCATAAGGAGTTGCCTAGCGTATAGGAAAGAGGAGCGTATAGACGTATTGACGCTAGCTCGACACGAGTACCTGCAACCTCCAGTGCCAAAGCACGGCCGCCAAGCGAACAGTCAGCAGCAACAGCAACAGCAAATACAGCAGCAGCAACAACAGCAGACTTCGTTTACAACCGGCATGTTCAGTGGCATGAACGCGTCGAGCAGTTCGTAGTGGAAAGAGACTAAAGATAAAATCTTCGATATACTAATACATGCCAAATCTTGAACACTGAACTGCGCAGCGTCTCATCTTAAGAGAATGAAAAGTAACGATTGCTATAACCAACTGTAAATACTAAACTGAATACTATCACCACCACCACCACCACCACCACCACCACCACCACCACATCCACCACCGCCACCACCGCCACCACTACCTACAACTACAACCAACCACAATTACCACCGTCACCAATCACCAAAAGAATCACCGTCACCATACTTATGGATCAATCCGCGTAGGACGTCGCAGGAAAGATGCGAGGCCGATCGTTCTTGACTCTAGAAGCTTGCGTCTTTCTACAACCAAGCCACGCTAAACATTATTCAAGCATGACAAACAAACAGAAAAAAAAAAAGAATGTTGTGTTCGTAAAATATTCAATTGTATTATCGTTCCTTGTATCGAACAGTGGGCTGACTGATAATAGTGTTATTAAACGAAACATGAATATAAATTAAAGAAGTCGAGGCACGATGCTGAACGAAGATTAAGGAAAGGGGGTGTGTGACGTGGGCGAGGATGATGCTAAGAGGGAGACGAGTTATGCGAAGATGATTCGTAGACGCGTGAAAACAGATAAACATGTGATATGTCATTGTGAATTAAAAGTGGAGTACGTAGATACTAAGGGATATAAATAAAAAAAGAAAATGAAGAATAATTGTTGGGAGGCAAGATTTAAAAGAAAAGAAATGCTAAAACGATTGAATCCAGTGGAAATGTGAAATTACTCGGTGAAATAAGGGGGACGATCGAGATAGGGACATGGTGTGCTAGGCAGAGAATGAGAAAGAATGATAAAGCGAGAGAGAGAGAGAGAGAGAGAATGAAAGATAACGTGGGAGGATAAGAGATGGAGCGACAAAGTGACTAAGAAACAGAGGTGAAAGTTAACTCATGGAAGTAGCGAATCGAAGGGAAACGAATTAAAGAAAAATAATAAACGCGAAGAAAATGGCGGATAGGGCAAGGGGCGCAAGAAAAGTTTACTGTGAGTTTACCTCGAATTTCGGACGTTCTTCTCTTATGACTCTAATGTATGCATGAATGTTTGTGGCGAAAGATTGTTAAAACTAGCGTGCGTGTACATATTTATACTATATATATATACTAATAAATTCAATATAATATATATATATGGTGTAAAGAAAAAAAAAAAAGAAACAATGGAACAGCATTGACAGTGGGAAGACAACATGGTGGCTCTATCCTCGCATGACCGCCGTGCAGCCAAGTATTCCATGAATATTTGACGGCACATCATGTTACTTTATTCAAATATTAATATTATTACTTATATCATGAATAATAACGATTAACACACACAGAAAGAGAGAGAGAGAGAGAGAGAGCGTGAGAGTGACAGTGTGTGTATCTGAGAGAGAGAGAGAGAGAAATGACGTAAACAAAAAATGAAAAGATTTGGTTGGTTGTTCCTATTGTGAAAACGAGAGTGGACCGTATCCAAAAAAAAGGAACCGGATCTTAAAAAAACGTAACAAATTTTAGCTCCCGCCCCCCTTAAACCCTTTACCTCCCTATCAAAGAAGACAAATTGAGGATATAAAATGATTTTTAAGAAAAAAATGCTCCCAAAGTGAAAGAATGACCAGAATCGCGTTCCACCGTCAAATTCTTCCTCTTCCTTCCGATCATCCTAATCATCCCGTCTGCCTTCTTCTCTTTCATCTTCATCGACATCGAGTTCGACGTCTCGAAAAAATGTTGAAAAATTCATATTGTCCCATTCAGCCCTTCTCGACCCGTCCTAAACAATGCGTGGACTTGATATCACTGTAATTCACAATCGTCAAGCATCATCGTCATTATCATCGTCATACAACCGCAGCAAAGACCGTCAACCAGCACCACCACCATCCACCACCCACCACCCACCACCGCCGCCGCCGCCGCCGCCGCCACTTTATTATAGTCATTTTCGTGCTAAACCGATTTCATGTAATCAGGCGTTTAAATTTTAAACTAAGCATCATAATATTGTACCGACCCGATCATTATAGTTTCTTTACTCATAATTTGTTTTATATATGTACGTTATATATAGATAATTATGAAATAGAAGACTAAGTTATTTTATCAAGTGCCCTTGCTTTGTATTATAGTCGCGTCTGTCGACGAATCGCAGCTTTTGGGAGTACTAGAGAGAGAGCGAGAGCGAGAAAGAAAGTAAACGAGTGAAAGAGAGTGCGTGAGAGAGAGAGAGAGAGAGAGAGAGAGAGAAAAGAGAAGTTGTTAAAATGTTGTAAAACCTTTGTTGGTACGATGCAGGCACGACATGGATGTCTCAAATACCAACATATTATTGGCAAAATGTGGTCAGAGGAGAATACATTACAAGTCTGAACAGTGTCTACTACTACATCCGTCGCTTATACTCGAAAAAAGAAAACGAAAAAAAAAAAAGAACAAGACAACAAAACCGTTACATCTCCCCGAACGCCATTTTTTTTCCAGCCTTCCCCACCTCGTGTTCCCTCTCTGTTCCTAGAAACACGTAATTTATTAATCTCGTGAACGACGAAAGGAAAAGTCGAGCGAAGAGCAAAGACGGAGGATGGAAAAGGGTTTCGGCCATCTTGAGGGAACGAATGCGTCGTCTCTGTCATCATCAGCAATAATCATGTATTTATTGTAAAAGCCGGTTGTCCCGTGTGACTCATCGGCAAAAGGTTCTGGCGAAGAGACGCGCACGGAATATAGTAATAAATAATTGAAGATAAATAAAAGAGAGAGAGAGAGAGAGAGAATAATAATCCACAGCAAAGAAATCTGGCTCGGATCTTCTCTCTTGACAATGTAAATATACTATATATTATTGTATTAGGAATTTAATGGTTGTATCAATTTTGACCTGCGTTCTCCTTGCGAGTTGGCCTGCAATGCGGGTCGAATTGTCAAACTGATAAATTAATAAAGATGGAGGGCAAGACCGACCTAGATTTCTCGTGGTTTTCTTCCGTGTGACGATGAACGCGTCTTACTCGGTGCGTGTCTCTTCGCGACGAGTTTTATAGAGATAGGAGAATGTGAGAGAGTGAGTGAGAGTGTGTGTGTGTGTGTGTGAGAGAGAGAGAGAGAGAGAGAGAGAGAGAAACTGGAGAGAACGACGTAGTAACGGCGAATGGAAGACGAATATGATCATTGCGGGAGCACTGGAATTTCTAACGAAGCTGAAAATTTGATCATGGCAATTTATACGCGGCTGGAGTAAGAGATGAACCTGGATTATCAATTTACAGCTTCAGTGAACTTAGGATCCGTGTTTGTACGTTTAAGCAGTGAGTTTACAGTGAGATGAATTTTCGACAGAGCTATTTAACTCGAGAGTTGAAACCTGTCTCTTGTACCATTACGAGCAAAGGTGTATCGTGTCGTGTTAACTTTCGGTTTTTGTCCGATAGAGGAGGAAGTACGACTTTTTTGCATTTGTACATACTCGAGGGATCCTTGAGGAAGAATGTTATGGATAATAAAGCGCAGAATGTACGCAGATGACACGACGAGAATTCTCATTAATGGTCAACTTACCGGGGGGAAATACTTCGGGTTTAATAGTGCTCGTTAATTTCAGGACGCGAATAGACATTAATTAACAGTGGAGTAGACCTTCGAGGACGATTTTGTCATTTGTTCGTAGATTTTATTTTTCATTGGCCCTAACCTGGATGATTGTCAAAGAATTGTATTCGCGCCACCCAACTTCTCTTTCTCTCTTATTTTTTAAATTATTATTTACATCGTACGCCTATGTCAAATTAAAATGGACGTCTCGCTTCGTCGAATGATTAAGATATGTATTTGTCTCTTTTTTCTTTCTTTTACCGTTCTATCAGATTCTTATCGTTGTCCTACGATCTTACACGTTCATGGATCTTCACTCGCGTCAGCGAAAGGAGGTAAGTATGGAATGATAGTGAAATTCAAATATCGCGCCATTCGGCTTACTAGTGTAAGACTGTCAGATCTCGGTAGTTAAGTCGATTTCTCGCATACGCCCCTAGCGGAATTTTCCGGAAACACCGTCGCTTAGCAGCGCCATCTGGCGGAATTTCCCGGAACTAAGAAAAATGCTCCCCAGGAAAATGCAATTTTAGGAGATAATTTGGCGATTTTTCGTTCCACGCCCTCTAACGGAATTTTCCGGAAACACCGCAGGTGCTTAACAGCGCCATCTAGCGGAATTTTCCGGAACTAACAAAAATGCTCCCCAGGAAAATGCAATTTTAGGAGATAATTTGGCGATTTTTCGTTCCACGCCCTCTAACGGAATTTTCCGGAAACACCGCAGGTGCTTAACAGCGCCATCTAGCGGAATTTTCCGGAACTAACAAAAATGCTCCCCAGGAAAATGCAATTTTAGGAGATAATTTGGCGATTTTTCGTTCCACGCCCTCTAACGGAATTTTCCGGAAACACCGCAGGTGCTTAACAGCGCCATCTAGCGGAATTTTCCGGAACTAACAAAAATGCTCCCCAGGAAAATGCAATTTTAGGAGATAATTTGGTGATTTTTCGTTCCACGCCCTCTAACGGAATTTTCCGGAAACACCACAGGTGCTTAACAGCACCATCTAGCGGAATTTTCCGGAACTAACAAAAATGCTCCCCAGGAAAATGCAATTTTAGGAGATAATTTGGCGATTTTTCGTTCCACGCCCTCTAACGGAATTTT
>JARQSV010000759.1:469278-498249 GCA_030142285.1 Calameuta idolon | reverse complement strand
CCATCTAGCGGAATTTTCCGGAACTAACAAAAATGCTCCCCAGGAAAATGCAATTTTAGGAGATAATTTGGCGATTTCTCGTTCCACGCCCTCTAACGGAATTTTCCGGAAACACCGCAGGGGCTTAACAGCGCCATATGGCGGAATTTTCCAGAACTAATAAAAATGCTCCCCAGGAAAATGCAATTTTAGGAGATAATTTGGCGATTTTTCGTTCCACGCCCTCTAACGGAAATTTCTGGAAACACCGCAGGTGCTTAGCAGCGCCATCTGGCGGAATTTTCCGGAACTAACTCAAACAAATTTCCTGAAAATAGTTTACATTAAGGGAGCCTAAGGCCGCCGTCGGCAGATCTGGAAGGTCCTGTCGCGGCCACAACTTGGTCCCGGGCGACTGAGCAAACTGAGCGGGTGAGGCGGAAGGGCAGCCCCTGACACCATGGTCTATACACGTGTAGTTACCCTCTAACAGGGCGACTGCCCTTATATGACTATTCGAACGAATATGCTCGACCCGACCAGGAAAAGGAAGATATGAACGATGAAGTGAAGAAGTAGATAAGTAAGGAATAGAGATATAATAGTAAAGAAGAAATAAGGAAAGAGATTCGTAAGAAAGCAAAGAATAAAAGATAAATTATAAGGAAGTTAAGAAGAAATAAAATATAGAAAAGGAAGGAAGTTGGAGATGGATAAGAGGGATGGTTCCAAGAGACCGGCTCGGAGAAGAATGAGCGCTACGAGTTCGAGCGCTGCCTTAAGCGTTCACCTCACTCCCCGGCTGGTCCAATTCGCCGACTCCTGCGCGACGAATTTGTGCACACACAATTTTGGACAAGTACCAGTACTTCTAAATATTCTTGGTCTAAGTGTCAATATCTAACATTATTAATTTAATGAATTATTTTAATATTCCAAACACTGAATTTATTAATATTTCAATTTGAGCATAATTTATTTTCGACATTTTACAATTTTAATTCACTTTTTACCTATTCCGTATTTTTTTTGAGATTTTGATTTAGCATTAATTTTTTATTTTGAAGAAAATTCAAATGTAGGTAAACGTTCGACAATCATAAACGTCGGACTGGTTCGAAGGCCCTCCGCTCAGATGGCGCCTCGATCCTGAAATAAAACTTGGATCATGAAAATCGGCTCATTGACAATCTTCGTACTTACTCATCTCTGTTTTTACTTATAGTCAGAGTAACTTTTAAAAGTGTGATTTTTATATTTATTTTATTTCTTTGTCATTTTTTCTGCATCAAATACGATAAAAATTTTAATGTTAATTTATTCACATAATATTATACGTTTAAAGATCCGCGATCATAAAAATAATCTGAAAAAAGATGTTTAGTTGGTAAACGACCAATTTTCTAGTTGGGAAAAATGTCGAGTATGATATGGGGGGGCAGTGCTGTACTTTTTCTCTGGGATTGGGATAATCCTCCAATCAAATGTTATATAAAAAATATTGATCAGCACTGCAACAACCTGAGTTACACTTTTTAGTCAACATTAATCGAAATTGTGAAAAATGGGAAAGGGTTTCAACAATTACATGTGCAAGAAATTCTTCCATCCCGCATCGAGAGACAATTTAAAGCGAGTACGTATCCTTTGCTCTTTTCCTGTACTCCAAAATTACCATTTTGTGCAGAATTGTTTACAACTTCATATTTACAGGTATGGATGGCCGAGCAGCAGGCTGAGGCCTACAAAAAGAAACAGGAGGAATTGCGTGTACAGTATGAAAAGGAACAGGATCTTCACAATAACAAGTATATATTTCAATATTAATGTTATGTCATTCTCAAATAACAGCAGATCACTTACCTTCAAGATGATTTATTTACAGAGCTCTTTTGAGCAAGGAAAGCAAAGATAAATTGAGTGTCAATTTCATGTACGAACCTCCACCTGGTGCAAAGAAAGAAAGAGAAAAAGAGGATAACGAACCTGAGTATAAATTTGAATGGCAGCGCAAGTACAATGCACCCAGGGAAAGTTATTGTAAGGGTGACAGTGAAATTCGTGATCAGCCTTTTGGTATTCAAGTGCGTAATGTGCGTTGCATTAAATGCCATAAATGGGGTCATATCAATACAGGTATGTTGCATTATTTAAATAACTTATTCAGTTTTTTTTTAATAAATACAATCTTTTTCAGACAAGGAATGTCCTTTATATAGTCAAGCCATGAGTGTAGTAATGGCAAACAGTGCACAACAGACACAACCAACTCCCGATGCCCTAACGTTAGTTCAGCAAATGAGAGAAGACGGTTTGGCACTGAAAAAGTAAGTTTGTAAACATTAAAGACCATTAAACAGAAATACTTTATTTTATGTAACACTAAATATCTCAATCCTCAATCTGACAGATCAGCCTTAAGTGCTCAGCAACATTTGAGAGTACCAGAACACGAGGACCTCATGGTGTCGGATGACGAAGAGCAACCTGAAGTAACATTCCTGAAATCTCTCTCCAAGAAGGAAAAGAAAAAGCTACTCAAGAAACTCCAAAAACTTGAGAAAAAAAGTAAAAAATCAAAGAAAAGAAGAACCAAGAAACGTGACGTCAAATCAGAAAGCAATAGCGATATCAGCAGCGGGTCAGACAGTTCAGATTCAGGAGATGAGAAGAAGAAGAAGAAGAAATCAAAGATAAACAAAGAACCAAGTACATCCTCCGAGTCTGATTCGAATGAAAGTCGAAAGGAGCGCAAAAGGGACAAGGATAACGGGCGCAGAATTAAACAGTCGGAAGTTCACAACAGAAAGGCAGAGAGGAGCGAACTGAGCTGCAGAGATAAGGAAGGTAAGGAGAACCGAAAGCACAGAAACGATAAGGGCGATAGACAATACGACAGAAAGAGAAAATCCAGCGAATCAGAAGAGGAACGAAGATACAGAAGAAGAGACGATCAGAGAAGAAAGTACTCACACAATTAATTAATTAGCTCACCAATTTCCAATTAACACTGATGAGTTTTTACTTCCCTCGATTCAACCTTAACTTGTAACAGTTAAGTAATTATGATTGTTATACAAACATAAACATATATATATATATACTGTTGAAGCTGTACCATCTTATACATAACTTACATTTTCCAAAATAAAGAAACCGATAAAGTATCAAGCCAAGAGTATCACTCATTGCTCCGAAGAAGGATTCACATAGCCAGGTGTGAAAGGATGCGAGACTTCTCAAGTTTCCTCAAGCATTATGCGAGAATTAAACTTTTTATTCATAAAATAAACATGAAGAATAAATCCAAAGTAATATAGAAAAATTAAAATTTATACCAAGAGTTCCATCTGCACGTTCTCTTTCGTTTAATTTTAATTACGTAAAGATATGCACAAACGAGTCACTGTTATCGCTGACATATTTCGTTTATTATTTGTACCTATAATAACGTACGAGCGATGTCGATTCTAAAAATTCTAAAAATTCATGCACTTCTAAACGTTTCGATACGTCTAACAATCTGGGTGATTAGGAATGAGCTGACGGCTGAGCGAGGAAAATGTGCGTCGTTTCGAGAATACGATAAATTTTCATAATTCTCCGTTAACTTCTACCAGAATAAAGACTATCGACAAAATCAGGACGACACTGCCGGAGCAGCGACAATTCGAATTTTTGGTAAGCAATCAGAAAATATTAATTTCCATCGAACTACAGCTAGCGACACTACCGACTTACAAACGAGTGTCCGAGAATCGCTGGACTCGTAAAAACACGTTCTCGTATTACTTCACATATGTTTTTCGTCTCGATAACTTCACTCTTCTTCTTCCATTTCTCTCTGACTCCCGTGTAAAAAAATATAAACTGTTTCTCTGTGCAAAATTTTTAAAAGTGACGACTCTGCATTTATGTCAACTGGCGCATATAATTTCGTAAGGATCAATGAGAGCATGGCTAATCGTCTGAGAGCGAATCAACGAATTTCTGTACCCAAGGTATTATTTTATCGTTTGCTATAAATCGGACATTATCGGTAATAATTTTTATTTTTTAAATATAATATATATATATATATGTGTGTGTGTGTGGTGTATAAGAATATATGGCAGCCACTATTCCTGAATAATGCGCGGACAGGAATACCTGAATATTTAAGAAGTCTTGGCGAGAGCAGCTAGAAATTGTAAGAAACAAAAGCCAAGTTGATTCCGGGCAAAGAAAAATGGAGTTGCATTGCGAGAAGTGTGAATAAAAGAAGAAAAGAAAAAAAGGAGGCACCGTATCGGATCGTCTACGAGTCCAGTATAGTTTTCGAAGTTTCGAATTGCGCAACGGTGAACGTGGGAATATAATTAACTATTCGATTGAACTTTAACCTCACGTTCGACATTGGCTTAGAGTCTAGCTAGATTCGATGCGGCTTATCCGAATGCATATTTGCAACGAATCGAAGAAGAATTTTACTGCGACGCAGAAAAGCCTTTCGCGACGTAATTCATTGTAAGCTTTTTTCAACGTGAAAGAATTGAGTTAATTTGCGTCTTGCAACGAGCTGATACAATTACGCACATTAGAGATACAGAAATACGTTACAGAAATTGTCATCCTGGGAAATATCGACTTTGACGTGTCGTTTTTAATTATCAGACAGACGCTTGACGTCCGCGAGACGTTAGTAATTTTCTCCTTAGGATTCATTGGATTAAAAATATCGCTTTTTCATTAGACTTATTCTCGCATCGATAATTAAATCCAGATACAACGTATTCGCACGTGCGAACAATGAATCCCAGAGAAAGACGCAACGTATAGAATAATTACACTTGGCTTTAACGCTGATAAGGTTGGACTTTTAATAAACAATAAGGTAATGTTGACCTAGTGTAAATTGGCCAAGCGTTATTAAAAGTTTACTCTATCGATTAATGGGAAACACGCAGCGAGGCTTTCGATTAAAAGTAAACTAAGGGATAGACGAGAAGGAAAAAGAATATATAATCGCGCTTATCAAAGAAAATCGATATACGCTGTTTAGTCCGATATTAAAAGATAAAAGCAATAAGATGAAGAACGTGACACGCCGAAGAGTCCATCGCCATTAATATTTCACTTGTAAAATTCGCACGCAGAAGCCAAGATCTACTGCCAGGCGTTTTATAATCAATGCCCGATTCGATTCGTGCACCAAGATCTATCGCAGAATTTATTTTTGACCTGCCTCTACGGGGCATCGTAGAACAATGCCATCGATTCGAGCGGAACAATTAATTTATATAATAAAAAGATATGCTGGCAAGTTTCTCATGACACGTCCCAAGTTATGATGGAGATTGGAGAAACAGTAAACAGTCATTTAACTCTATTGCACGTGTTACAATCCCGTCGGTCTCGAGGAATCTGATTCAAGGATAAATTAGATATACCTTGTAAGTCTATAAGGATAATCGGATAAGCACAGAAATTCTGATAACCACCTGCGCTCAGGTTCCAACAGCATTGAGGAGGCTGATTGCCAGAGTTACTTTCTAGCTATGCTCAAACGCGATTTGCTTAGAAATAGAATGCGACGGCCAATCAGTGTGCTTTCCTATGTATGTACATCCAGAGTCTTGAAAAATATGTATAACGCAGATACAAGACGACGTCCAGGGTGCGTAAATAGCCCGGAAGGATGTCTAGAGCGGTCTGCGCACAAAGGATATGACAAAAGTATTGAATTATCAGTAAGGATCGTGCGAGCTACAGATAAATCCTCAAGTACCATGTTCAACGATAAGGAACTATTGTATATCAGTTATTATCTCTTTTTCAAGACAATCCAGTGACATATTTACCATTGTAAAAGAAGCTGAACCATGCTGAGTCCTTCGTACTAACTATTGTAACATTTTTTGTATTGTCATGAGACAATCCTTTACCAAAATTGGTAATCCGGCTTGAACGTACAGGTTTTATTCTGATATTTTTAAAAGTACCACTTCGTCATAGTGCTCTTTTTCATAATCGAACAGCTAATAACAGGCTTATCGAGAGTATCCTGACAGTAAAATCTAAAGCCAACGGTTCCTACCTGAAAGTAAGTCAGACATGTATACTTCGAAGCATTCTATCTCAAAAGAGTGTCACGTTTTTTGAATTTTTCTATCTCCTCTTTCTTTCTCAATTTCTTAAAGCATCTTTTCACTGAATTTCTTTGACTTCTTCGCAGTGACAAGTTTGTTTCAATGTTGATAAATCAAGGCTACGCTTACATTCCATGGACATGTTAATAGGAAGTTCTTTACAAAATATTGTCACATCACTCTCAATACACCTTGCGATAATCATAGCACTGATAATAGCAGCACTGTTAATAGTAGTAGTAGTAATCGATCCTTATAACATTACAATCTTATGTATAACATAGCAATGCATGTATCTATGTATGTAAAAGGTAATGATAGCCGGCTATGGAGGCTGGTGAACACTTGGGCATTCTAAATTCTGAGTGAAGTAGTCGTCACTTTTGTCTTTGTCATTAGGTTTCGTTTCTCTTTATATTTCATCGATAACTTCTCTCTGTCTGCATTTGTCACGGTGCTGGTTAAGTAGAATCAAATGGCAGTTGACGTATACATGCACTTGACAGAAAACAATTAAAAACGCAAGGTTCTCATGAGTGCATTTTTAAGTCTCAAAATTTAATTATAGTACTTGGAATAATAAAGTCGGCAAGAAGTCATAGTTGAGATCAGTGAGCACCCATCGTGATGCGGAAGAGCCAAGTGTTACTAGAATGTATGTGCTCTTGTGTAAAGTTTAAATGGTGCCTGGTACATCTGTTATCCACTACTGATTCTACCCAAGCAAACGTTTCCGAAATTTGCATTTATATTGATACACCCTTTGGTGTCACGATTAAAATTGAATTTGTCATGAGAATCATACATGTTTTGGATGATTTATAAATTTTCGCATTATGTCTAAAAGGTTAATAAACAAAATGGCTAATCGCAAGTTTAGTGATAATTAAGAAAAAGAAGAAAAAAAAAATGTCGAACGCGATGAATTTGTGCAAGTGACTGCACGTGTATAGTATAATATACATATATATATATAGAAACGAAAGCGTGTAGAGTTTTAATTTCTTTGTTATCGTAAATATATCGTATCTCACCAATTTTATCGTAAATGACTTATGTGTACATATATAATATATAACTCTGGCGCGTGAACGTTTCGGCTGTTCCTAAATTTCTATATCAAAGTGTGTGTCGTGTGTTATTATAGGCCTTTTTTTGCTTTTCATTATTAAACTGGTACCTGCAGACGGCAAACAGGGCCGCTTCAACAAGCGCAATCTCTTAACCCGCGTTATACTTTAATAGTTTATTCTAATTAACTAGACTTATTATAAGAGAAGTGAATTAGCTAGACGTAGCTGCTGGACTTTCGATGTGTCGATGGCAGCGGTGTGATTCTGGTTAAAACCCCATTCTCGTATTGTACTTGTTAACTATCAGACAACCGAGAATTAATTTCCTCTTCTCCCATGAAAGTGATTTCCTATCGTTAATCCTCTATCTGAGAATCTATGTTCAGTCAAGGAAACCCAGCAGCTGTTCCTGAGCTAGTGCCATAGCACCTGCACCACTATACATGTCCGGGAAGTTGTCCCACGTCCATCATCTCCGTGTCTTCCATGCTGTTGTGGCCCATCGCGTGGTGCCTAACCCAATCGTCAGTCATCTTCGAGAATCCCTGCGGTTCCACTCTTTATCCTATCAGGTTAACCTGACCTACCTGTGCTGCTGGAAATGAGACGACGGACGTAGATGACTGTCTGGCGTTCTTGGTGAGAAATTGTGAAGACTTCCACTGTGACTGCTACCGAGAAGACCCCGTCGAGGACTCCTGGCATTCACGACTCGTGGCTGCGTGTACATCTCCTCCAGGACACTCGGGGCGACGTACGTGAAACCCTGGGAACACGGGGAACAGGTTTACGTTCGTGATTTATAAGAACGTCATTGTTGTAATAACGACAATATTCTTGTATTATTTATCAACGCTTTGCTAACTTGAAAGATCATATTGGCGGATTCGCTGAGGGTACTCTCCACTGGGGAATCGACCGGAGCTGTTGCCGTAAATTGTTCATCGAACTGAGACGTATCGTCGGCGCTTTTCTACGGTAGAATCAAATGCACCAATCAGATTATTCGATTTAGCTCAAAATTAGGTAACAGGATTAATATAATCACCAGTGACGGTTTGAACGGAGGTTCTAGTTTGCGCGAAATAACGTCTTGCCAGTTGATGTGTTTGAAGAAATTGTGATTTATGATTTGCTCCGCGTCACTTGGACCTGAGCCTAGCCTTTGTGCCACTTGTCTCTATTTAAAAAATAAGTATTCAGCATAAACTTCCTTTGTTATTGAAATTTTATAAACTGGATTTAATCAGACCTACCTTCAGTAATTTGCGAATCAGGTCTCTCGCATCCGGTGTTAGGTACTGTGGAATAGTTAATTTTCCTCGAAGAATCTTCTCGATAGTTTTTCTACGATCATCCCCCGTAAATGGTGGCTATGATATCAGGAGATTAATATTATAAAACATGTTATGATAAACATAACTGCTTTTCAATTACAATTACTTACCATACCGGTGAGCATGTCATACATTAGAGCACCAAGACTCCACCAATCAACAGCTTTACCGTGACCACTTCTTGTTAAAATTTCTGGAGCCCTGTTGAATTTTAAGAAATAATATTATTTAAGTTCTACGCTAGGAATCTAGTTAAACAAATTGAACTTCCTGGGTGAAAATACGTACATGTATTCAATAGTTCCACAGAAGGTGTGAGTCACGGTTCCTTCCTGTATGTGCTCCTTGCACAGACCAAAGTCTGTTAATTTAACGTGTCCCTCGCCATCAAGCAAAATATTCTCAGGTTTTAAATCTCTAAAATATTATTTAGTTATCTAAACTAATAAAGTATCAGGGTTGCGATTAGAAAGTAAGTCGAACCTGTATATTATTCCCTGATTGTGAAGATGCTGTAGCGCGAGGATGATTTCCGACAAGTAAAAACTGTAAGGACAGATATTGCAATATAGATATTTAGTTTTGTTTTGAATATTTTATCGTTAGTCTGCGCGGAAACGTACCAGGCAGTATCTTCAAGAAAAATTCCTTCGCGATCCAAATACGTAAATAGTTCGCCGCCGCATAAATATTCCAAAATCAGGTAAAGTTTTCCACCCGTTTGGAAGGCGTACTTAAGGTTTACGATAAAGGGATGCTAGGAATGTTAATAAGAGCGTACATAAATAGATGTTGATATTTTGTAATCATTTTTTAAATGATATTTATACCTTTACTGCTTCCAAAATATTTCTTTCTGCTTTGGTGTGAGCTGTATCCTTTTGGTTTCTTATGATGGATGCTTTTCTTAGCACCTATATATTACAGGCACGAATTACAGTTAGAAATGGATTTTGTAATCTAGCGAGTTGCGATACTGCTTACCTTCATGGCAAAAATGCTTCCTCTGTCCTTTCCTGTGACTTTTCGTACTTGAAAGACTTTTCCGTAACCACCTTCCCCAAGAATTTTGCAAAGTTCAAAATCTTGTGGACCAGTCTTCTCTTGACCGGGATTAACATTTTGCTCTGACAGTTGAACTCTTTCCACATGTTCAGATCTGTTAGTATGTAATACAAGATTAACTTAATAACAGTGATAAGGATAGGCTTTTATCAAAATGGTAAATTAAGAGAATAATATTGTTAATTATAAGTGTAATCAATTATCATTTATGCAATTAGTCCAAATTCTGCTTATTTATTCTATAAATAGAACTAACTTTTTAAATGTAGCTTTAAGACATCTGCTGTACTAATGTACTTTACTATTCTAAAAATAGTACTACTTGTATAGACGCTAGCTTGAAATCTGATTGTCATCACGTTTATCAGTAACATATAGATAAAAAATATAAATTACTTGCAATAATTCACATTTGACAAATATAAAATAAATTGTAATATTCTCTACAAGAATTCAACATTTTAGTCTTATAAAAATGAAGATTCATACACAAGGAAAAACTATTTAATGTCACGTACCAAATATCACTACGTTAACAAAATACCATGTAAACAGAAAGCACATGGCAATTCAAAAGGTATTAAAATTTTCACTCACACTAAGAATACACTTGACAATAATACTAGACCAAAGAGCAATAATGCATAACCTCAGATATAACAAAAGAAGAAAAGAAGAAAATTGACAAGGACCAAAGAACTTACTCTAAAATAGCATTCACGTTAGGAGCAGTGTCGTATTCTCCCTGAAAGTAAAAGAAGCAGCATGGTCAGTCCGATAATAACCTTGGCTCCAGTGTTTTCAAGGCAACGTGAAAAATATTGAATGAAAGTGAACGTCGATAGAATATAACGATTATAAATCCGCGAAGAAGTATGACCTCTCTGGTTTCGATGACATCGTCGTCGGATTCATCCTGGTTGACCGTATCCCCGTCGTGCAGTTCGATATCAAAGACTCCGGCCATTCTCACGTTTGCGATATCACATTTAACGTGATCGTACAATATATAACAGATCAACGAATGGAGGAGATTTTTCCAAAGAGCAAATATCACAAGATGACCTCGTCTAGTTCACCAATTTCCAAATCCCGTTTCCTTCTATCAAGAGCACTAGCGCGCTGCACCTGCTTCGCGTGTATTTCACGACTGCTTGACTATTGCTTCCCACTACTGGGGTTAAGTGCGCTGGGAAGCAATCTTCGCCAAGCAGCAGCACAAGCAGCCTGGAAATCATTAAGCGAAGTTCATAAGCAACGTTCAAACCGTTTAAACGAGCCTGGTGAGCTTGGGAGACTTGAATGCCAGCCAAACAACTTTCGATCTGGACAAAAACCTGTAACGACTCCAGGGGATTTCCCTTGTGATGAAATCGTTTGAAAATTTATAAAAAAGGAGAACAGTCGAAGCATTACACTTCGATATAAATTTTAACGAGATAAGGACAACGCTAAGATTGCCTTCCCTTCAGGCTTGTAAATTCTATTTGAAATTATATCGTTGTATTAATTCTTAAAGTTTCTTTGGCAAGCGTCCTTTGTTTTCTTTGTGCAGAGACGATAATGGACAAGCTTTTCCGGTTCTGCGACGATCGCTTTGCGAACGCGCAGTCCGTCTGAATACGTTAGAAAATTTATTTCGCGCATAGAAGGCTGTGAAACTGACAAAAGTGTGGCGCCATATTGCTTGCTTGTGTTTGGTTGCCGTTCTGGCGCGTGGTCAAGAATATTATTTCTAATAATTAATCATCATGTCTGATAACCAGGTGAGCTTATTAGATTTGTCGTTTATCCATTGAGAATTTTGTTAATATCGTTTCAATCAATATGCATCGATATATACTTTGAGATTGAATTAACCGCTATAACCT
Source organism: Calameuta idolon (assembly GCA_030142285.1). Taxonomy (NCBI): domain Eukaryota; kingdom Metazoa; phylum Arthropoda; class Insecta; order Hymenoptera; family Cephidae; genus Calameuta; species Calameuta idolon. Next base: position 486,796 of record JARQSV010000759.1, on the reverse strand, counting down.
TCGTGTTACTCAGGAGCAAAAACCCGAAGCCGGTCCTGGGGACGCGAATTCAGAATACATCAAGCTCAAAGTCGTAGGAAACGTAAGTTTATTAAACTTCTTGTAACGGGCATTTCCACGTTTTACAGGATTCCTATAGTTGTATTTTACTGATACTTGCACCGGTTTTCTTTTCAGGACAGCAATGAAATTCACTTTAGGGTAAAGATGACCACTCAGATGGGCAAGCTTAAGAAATCATACAGCGATCGCGTGGTTAGTTGTGTTTCATTGTTTCCATTTACTTGTACGTCTGTACAATTATAACTTTTCAAATTTTTTTTTTTGTAGCATCAACAATCCTTGAATACTTTGTCTTTAATCCATGTTATTCTTATTGTTTGATACTCGGTTAAACTTGTTGCTGATTGAATTAAGAAGAGTTCTAAGACTGACACGTACTTTGCTTGGAATGGAGTCACTTGTTTATAACTTAAATTTTTTTTTTCTCTATCATGTACCAGTACATTCTTTCTAATTATGATTTTCTTTAAACAGGGTGTCCCAATGACTTCACTCAGGTTTCTTTTCGATGGCAAAAGGATCAACGATGACGAAACACCAAAGCAGGTGAGTCTTATCTTTCGGTTATTAACACACTTGAGAACAAGACTATGTGACTATTATGTCATTCTTATTTTTAAACACTTGGTAATCATATCATAGTCACATGGAATATTTTTGATCTATTATTAATGTTAACCTCACAGTTAAAGTATCTTTGCCATTAAAATTTACTGAGTTCATTTTAAATGTGTCGAAGATAGTATAATTAGAAACGGCATTGTAAAAGTGAAAGTATTAACGAGACTTGCTACTTTCAGTTGGAGATGGAAAATGATGATGTTATCGAAGTATACCAAGAGCAAACGGGCGGTCAGTACTGAGGAAGTTGAAGAGAAGCGCCATGTAATTTGGTTATAATATTTTTCAAAGTGAAAGTGATTAACGTAAAAAAAAATGGACAAGATTATTAATATGCATATGTATGTTACAAAATCATTATGTAATTTGATCTTCACATAGTAATCTGGATGTGCTCTTTTACATTCCTCTAACGTAAAAGCAGAAGGTGTTTCAGCGGTCGATTCTACATGAACTGTATCTTGAAGCATACATTTTTTATCCGTCGCGAATAGAGAGAAAAGAATCCAACAAAAATTTAATAAGAATAATGAAAATCTTACAACGCCTCAGCATCGCGCACTCAGCTTTATCAGTTGCCGCAAAAAAGTGTATTTATAACTTCGGATTACGGAGCAGTGCAGGTTTCTTTATTTTTTATTTTGTTAAAAAAAGAAAGAAATAATAATAATTAGCTTTTCGTGAAATCCCTCGAGGAAGAAACAAAGTCTAAGAATTAACATAATATAATTTCCTTTAAGTGTACTCAGCAAAGAGCGCATGATCCTCGACAATGTCAGTACGATTCGATTAAATTGTTACCTTTCAGAATACAATTGCAATAAACGATTAAATAATACTGCGGTTCCTTTCTGTTTCTCTGCTTTTGTATCCGCTTTGAGAATTTCTAAGCGACACGATCACCGCGATATTCCAGAAACACCATTTTTTTCTCTCGCTACTTGCGAAAGCACCTTTACTTCGAAGTATTCAAAAGTTTTCATATATTAACCGTCATTATTCTTTCCTTCTGTTATGTTCTTCGCGATAGCCTAACAATGTTCAACGCCCTTAGATTACTGATTATTATTACTTACTATCACGATCCGACTTAAGTAATTGATAACTCGTCATCGCATTAAAATTGCGCCGAGCATAACCAACCTTAGAAGAAATCCTTTGTCAGTCCGAAATACGTAGCTCCGTTTGAATCGTTTCACCCGAAAGTCCGCGCGGATTACTAGATTGTTATTCAGAGTGAAAAGAGTAGATTAGAAATGAAAAGAAAAGAAAAAAAAAAGAGAGTAAGGTTTGCCACTCGGCGCAAAAAGCACTAGAAATATTAAGGACGATGCACGCGCGCGAGATTGACGCTGAAAAAAATGGTCAGATCGATGCGCAACTTTTAAACTAAAATTGAATAATCTCGTAGCAATGTACTGGATCCTCTGAATAAAAATATTGTATAAAATTAATTGTCCTTCATTGCCGCACTCGCGTAAAATCACGTGGACGTTCGCCATTGAAATTCGTCCACGGCCCGAAGGATCAAAGAAACAGGGATAAAATAACTCTTCGATCAGTTTGGTACAGTTGTTTATAACTTTACGCATTTTAAACACAAATTCGTTATAATTATTAGCCGATAGCTGCCTTTCTCGTGATGCAATTACCTTTCGAATGACCAAGTGTTAAGCAACAGCAGCCCTAAAAAATAATTATCTATGTACAAGATCAACTCGAATCATTTTTTTTTTCCCCCCTGAAATATTATGTAACGACGTGATTGCTAATCCGGTAATCGGATACGTATTTACATGAAATCATTTTTCAAAAATAACGTACAAGTCGCTATTACATACATCGTGTCCTAATTATTAGCAATGGAAGAGACCTTGTCTGTTCTTAGGTTGTACAAGTTCTCTTTTACATTTTCGAAAAAGCTTAGAAAATCCTTGGAAAGAAAGTCCAGGTCGTTGGAAGAGACGTAATTAAATAATTGTTCCTTTGCCACAGTCGCATCTCCAAGACTGAATCGTAGTGAGAAATTAATGAATGCAACGAAGATAAAATGAGGCTTGAAAGAAGAAAAAAAAGGAAGGAGTACAAATTAAATGAATAACTGCTTAATATCTGCGTGCGCCGTGTAACCTGTGTATATGTATATACATTACTTCGTTATAATGCAGATCGTTACGTAACTTTGAAACTTTTTGTACGATCAGCCAAAGAGATCTCGTTCCTCGTTACTATTTTTAAGGTTTTTTTTTCTCTCACTATTTTTACGTTTAAAGAAAAATTTAAACAAACATGGATACAGTGCGGGCCCGTCTAATTACACGGGAATACTAATTCGATTAATCAGCGACAACGATCAGAGCATTAATCGTATCCGAATTCAAAGCGTCGTTGAATTTACAATTTTCAAGGATTTGATAGTAGTATGGTTATTTCTAAAATTTTATTCCCTTGTTTTTATCTATCGTTTGGTCCTTTTTTTTATGGGACTCGATGCGAAGCAAAATGCATAATTATGAAAGTGGGATCGGAGAAAGAAAATGAAAAAAGGGAAACTCAGGGAAAAGAACGAGACACGAGATCGGAAACCGTAAGAAGATACTTTTAAAAGACATCAGTCTTTGCTTTTGAGTTAGACGATCTAGAAAGTACGCTAGACGTCGGTTTAATTTTACTTGCTTCTTTTTCTTTTTCCTTCTACCACAATCTCTCAATACGCACGCGCCTTGAGCTTTAGAGCTTTAAAAAGAAAAAATCATCCACCAGAGCGAAGTCCAACTACAGAGAGAAGAAGAAGAAAAATCCTGCTCCCGACCTTATTGCGAGTACAATGTTCTCGAACGGAAAAAATTCGTAGGAGCTTCTTATCGGTTGACCGTGAAGAATCGCGAGAGCGAAAAAGAGACACGAGTAACGTGGATGGTCCGAAGGTCCAGCTTTATTAATTAATTGGAGGGCACTCGATTCACACTATAAAATATAATTGAGTATCAATCGAGTACAAGGATATGCCCCTATTCGCTTTTTTAATCAGACGCGTAATCGATCAATCGTAATGCGTCTAGGCTGCTTCTAATACGAAGAGGTTAAGTTTCTCGTTAATTAGTAACTAAAATAAGTATCGGCTGTCTCCTTTGTTTTGTTTTGTTTTTTCTTTCTTTTTACTAGGACGTAATTTACGTATATATATATATGTATACATATATATTTATATGCTTAAATAAAATGTACAGTGTAAAGTTGAAAACATAATTCATTTCTCGTTCTTTCTTTTTCTTCTCAATACAATCCATCCTTGCGAGCTATAATATCGACTATCAACAATTTAGCCCAGACTCGTGTGCTGTCATCGCGTTTATTAATACTTTCAATAATTAATTATTATGCCTGGGATTCGTTCAATTACGTCGTAATAAATATAACGTCCGTCGATCATCTCAGGGCAAAACATTAATTCATTCGATTCCATTAGTTCTCTGCTCCTTCTCTTCCTTTCTTTTCTTTTTTCCTCTTCGAAACCCTTTAAAGGACATTACACCACTGTTGGTGAGACATCGAATGACAGTGGAAAGAAAATTATAAGAACTCTTCGGTGTCCCTTTGTGCCTACATGATATTCACGAGCCGCTGAGTTTCTCTTACTTTTCTCCTGCCTCGTCCTTGTTCCAAATGCTGGGCTACAGGGCGTCGCGATGCCACACCCAGGTCTTTTTAGTGTGATCGAATCTGTGAGCCAGCCACTGCTGCTCCAATAGCTGATATCTTTCTGGGCTTAGGTACAAAGGTTTTCCTCGTCTGTAATAACAATTAAAAAATATTTGCATTCACGCTTGCATTCGTAAAGCTACAGCATCCTCTAGAAATACAACAATACACAAACTTGGCATTCGAGGTAATTCCAAAGTAATCGAAGGAGAGTAAAAGTCAATGCGTAAGCCAAATACTTACTTCAGATCTCTATCCTCCTCTGCAAAATCATCTAGATACAAGGATCCCCATAAGCAGGCTCTTCTGCCACGTATCACGATAATGTAGGTCGAGGTTACAACCAGGTAGATACCAGTTCCTGCTCCGCAGTCCATTGCATGCTACAATCAAGGATCCATGAATAATTGCATCGATAGAAGCATTGTGACTTTTACCAATAGAAATAAATTCTTTAATATTTACCTGTACAGCTTCGCAGACATTCTGTTGCTTACAGCAATTCTGCTTGAGGCAAACAATGGTACCGCACAAGAGACATATGCTAATTTCCTGAGGTACCGATTGACATTGGCGGCACTGCCTCTCGTGATAATACTGTAAAGATACAAGATGCTTATTTTATTTAATCTGTTACCCAACCGGAAGTGTAAGGATCCATTTGTATTAGAAGACTCATTCTTCTGATCGGTACCGTAAAGATTTTTTCGTATTCCCGCGGAAGGCTGAGCAACTTGGGCATCTGCCACGTTATGTGCTGATCGACTATCAAACTCTTGGCTACCATTTCGTTGCGATTGACCAGGGCGATGTACTGGTCGCACCAGAACCTGGGTACTTGGACGCTAGCCTCGTTGTTCTGCCAGTTGAGGGCTACAGCTGCGTTGAAACTATCCCAGCCCATACCTTCGGTAACCAATTCCAAATAATAGACTAGCCTTACGAATTCCGTCTGGGGAGTCTGCACTAGGGGTATAGGTTGTTCGTAGAGATGATACCGAAGCAAAGCTGCCACTCTCAGGAAGGGTAGACACAGTGTTTGAACCTAAACGTTAAAGTAAATCAGATTTTGAGAAAAGAAGCGGAGGTAAAGAAAGCCTAAGGTCTTTTGCACGAGTATCGACTGACTTGCTGCTCGATCCGAGCCTTCACCCTGAAGCAATAAGTAGAGGACGAAGTCGAGGGGCTGCCAAAAATATTAGTGTTGCTGTACAAGTTGCTCTCGGACAGGTAACAGATTACATTGTGCAGTACAGCCTCCAAAGATTTTGGATTACGGTCGCCAGTCTTTCCTCGCCTCAGGATCGAATTTCTCTCGGCTTGTGTCATACTGCAGCTTACTTGCACTATTACCTGATAGTACAGCAAGTTGTAAACGACCTTAACCACGGTTGAGAAATAAGCTGCAACAATTAATACGCAAGAAAACGTTTAAGCACAGCTGGATAGAGTCTTATCTTCGTCACCAGTCAAACGAATTCTTACTCTGATCCAAGTGCAGCGGCAGCAGTAAAATAAATTGTAGAAGAAGAGCCGTGGGGTCCTTAAGAAGAAGAGGAACCTCCTTCTGAAGTGGTGTCAGTTCAAGGGGCGTAGGATCCAAAGGTAATCCAGCCAGTTCTTGCCAGGTGTGATGTACAGGCCAAGTAGTCAGTACTCTCGCGTGCATCGCCAAGACATGAAGTAACGCAACTGTATGAAAAACCAATGTAAAGTAAATCTTCTTCTTCTTCTTCATGGCTTTATGCCCACGTAGAGGGCCAAGTGCCGGATGTAAAGTAAATGACAGACTTCGCTCTGACGAGCGTTCCTAAAACTATCAAAGAATTCTTACCTATGCAGTCGCGCTTAGGTGTCAAGGGTATTGTACTGGGTCGAGGTACACAGAGCGAGCCGCCCCGCTGTACGATCTCAACTTCGAAATTAGTTCTGGCTATGGAAGTTACGAAAAGGAACAAGCTTTGGTGACTAGGCGTGCAGTTCTTTTGCTTATACTTTAAGTACGCGCTACTCGTCATGTCCTCCATGGCTTTTCCCATCGCCACGGCCAAGTTAGACGAGATCTGCAAGGATGCCAAAGATCATTGATACCGACGATACTTAGTTTGAAAAACGCAGGAAGACAATTTCACTACGACTCCGAGGAATATACTTACTGGATTTCGTTGTATCTCCTTGAGGAAGTTGTTCAGCTCGGAGAGGATGGTCGTCGGTGATGCATGACGCGAACGAACGACCGCGGCGCACTCACCGATTTGAGGCGAAAGCGGTAAAACTGAATTGGCTAATTGTCGACACAGCGGACAGAGATATTCGCCCCGATCCACTGCGAGACTCTGCTGTCTCTGTTGACCGCGAAGCGATTGTAAGTATGACTTTAGGCAGTCTAGATGTAAGTGGTGACCACAGGTTTGTACGTGGACGCCACCTTCCCATCCCAAATTGACAGACAGTAAGGAGGAGAACTAAAAGACAAAATTGATTCCATGTTCAATGATTCTCACTAAGCTATAACGAGGAGGTTATGGCTTAAAGTGTTTTGTAATACTTACCGCATCAAAATGTTGATTCATCTGGTCCATTCTGTAATCGAATGAGCTACTACGCGTATCCTTTGGTATAGACGGGTCGGCGATTGACGTGGGTAAGACTAATCGTTCCTCCTGACGTCGTTCGTGACCAATAACACTTGTAGCCTGTAAAAGAAATTTTTTAAATTTATAATTACAGGACTGTTCAAAGATTTGTCTTTTTAAATATGAAAAACAAGATTACCTGAACCAAAACGACGAGACCCATCGGTTTGTCTTCGCTACTTGGCGTTGTTTGATTACAAATAACGCAGTCGTATTCCTTTTTGCTAGCTAACTTAGTAGGACCAGCCTCTTGATCCCAATCCATACCAGAGACTCCGGCTTCGTCTGATAAGAATCGAATAAGTTTTTTTAACTGGATTTAAAAACGGGGGTTTGATCAAGTCAAAAGTAAAAAACACTTGCCTGTCTCCATAGCCTTCTCCATGAATTGCTTCTGCTTATTGGCAAACTCTGCCATAAGTTTCTGCTGTCTTTCCTTGGCCCTGCGTCGTCTCTCCTCGCGCTCCCTGTTTTCCCTGGCCCGTTGCTCGTCCTCGCACTCCTGCATACGTGGCCACAATTTATTTCTAGTCTCGTTGATGTTATCCTTACAAGCAAGATCAAGATTGGCGATCTTCTTGAGGAGTTGCGAGATGAAGAAAGGTCCATCGCCAATCCGGGGCTCGTATGTCGACGCGGATGAACTACTGCTACCGGCCTCGTTCTCCATCTGCGTAGGCTGGTCCGGATTGTAACTATCCGGTACTCCGGAGAGTTGAGAGTGTAACTTCAGTAAGAGAGAAATTATACTCTCGCCGACCTTCACCATCTGAGGTTGCACAGGACCAACCTAGTAATGCAACATTGATGCTCGTCAATCTCATCTTAATGGGTTTCTCGAAGATACTCTCGTACTCAGGGTCCTTGAGTGATCTACGTACCTGGGGATCGCGCCGCTTGAAATGCTTATGAGCGTTCGAAGTCGACGGTACTATTTCTGTAGTGGTAACACCTGATGTGCTGAGACGCGGATACATCGGTTGGGCCACGACTATTTCGTTTCCTGCCAGCACTGCTGGGCGTGAAGGCGCGGCTGGAAGGGCTGGTTGTTCGCCAACCATGTCTATGCAAAAGAAAAAAAATCTCTTCAGGCTCAAGTAACGATTAGACTGACGTACCACTGTGTTAAAGTTTAAGTCGCAAAGAGGTTAGAAAGCAATTCGACAGTGTATCGCTGACGTGAACAGCACGAAGATGTGGTTGCGGTATTTCTGTCAGTAGACAGAAATATTTAATGAACTTTCGATCTAGATTGTAGAGAGTAAACGGTGCGATTACGAAACATCAAGAAAAAAACATACCGTTTGGTGGAGGAGATGGTTCGTTAAGGGCAAGGGCCATGGATTCTTCGGTAGATGGGGGCAAAGCTCTTTGCAGAGACGGTACTAAGTCATCCTCCCTATTGCCACGGGGGATAGCAACGATCCCATCCTCAGGTACAATAGCCATGTCATACCCGACTATAGAACAATTAACCAAAGTTTAAACTGAAAAAGCTACCCTGTCACCTGTGGGATCTTGCTGGGAAATTAATATAGCAAAAACTTTCACGTGACTTCTACGTATCAAATCCTAGAGCAATGCACTAGCAATGGGTAACGGTTGGGAAGGATAATTTTAAGGTCGCCGATGACGATATTCTTTCTAACGATAATTATTTGGAAGTGACAGGTCAATGGGAAGGCCATCGTCTTATTACCTGTATTAGAATCAGCTGCTGGTAGAGCAAGGACTGTCATCGTACCATCATCATTTCCATCATTGAGCATGAGAGAAGTCGATACTTCACTCATTTCGCCCTGAATTTCCCATTCGAAGTCACCTGAAAGTAATTTTTCAATATTGTCAAGAGAATAACATTACGTAAAGTAAGTACAGAGTTCTGTATACATACTGTCGGAACTGCTAGGTTCGGCTTCCTGAACTAGAGTAACACGGGGTATTACAGTCCTGAGATTCTCAGAGAGATTATCACTCTCGTACCAGCCAGACAGGTCCATATCCTTGATAACACGCGAGCTTCCACCAGTGTATTGACACAGTGGATTAGCCTGAAAATATTGTATTAGAAAAATATTAAGTGTTTCTAGAATATTAAACAGAGCACATGTGAAACCGTTGACTTACATCCTTATCAGGCACTTCCGCTGTCATCACAGCCATTTCCAGCAAATAAATTGTCAGAGCCATGACATGTTCTGATATATTGTGACCATTGACAGCCTTGTATAAGATAATCAGAATCATAGCATGAAAGACTCTCGAACGTAGAACTAATCGTGGGTCATCGTATTCGGCAGAAACAGGAGCAGGATGACGGAACGGTGGCCAGGGGGTGGCGCTGCTTTTTAGCTTGCCAGTTTGCTTCACGCTTAAGAAAAATATTCTTATGTAGATAGTAGTTCTGAATATCATATCGAGAGAGTATTACAATATGATTATCTTACTATTCAGTGAATCGATCCATAGATATTTGGAAATCTCTTCTGTGCACAGCTCGCAGTAAAACATGTAGAGGGTCGAAGAGTTCATCCCAGACACGAGGCTTTGGACCGTACATACCCTGTTGCATATTTCCACTAGCCTCTAGATTGGGTGCTCTATATTGTGCCACCTATTGTCAGAAATGTATCACAAGTTAAAATTATTTGATGAAATCGAACAAACTTTACAAAGTAACTACAATCTCAACGTACCTCAGCCAGTACAGATTCAAAGTCACGATTCTGTGTCGTTCCACAACGCTCTGGCATCAGCTCCATCAATTGACTGTGGGTCTTGTCACCCATGCAGAGTAACGTTACCATTTCTAGATAAGATGTCTCAGGATCCGATAGTCCTAAAATTGTCAAGAGTTAATATGCATGATCATTGGAATTGTATGATAATTCAGTAAGTCTCAATTAAGTGTAACATGTATGTTTACCCAAATTGGTTCGCACGTTGACCAACGTGGCCAGAAATGTCAAGCAGCTCTCCAGCATAGGAGTATCGTGTTCCCCTTCAAGATATTCATTTTGCGGAGCAGGATAATGACTAAGACTCATCCATTCACGAACATGGAATCTGAATAGAGAACACAGAAGAGATTACATTACAAAAAGTGCTGAGCTAATTAAGAACTGTGATTCTTGTCATAATAATACTGTACTTTTCAATGATGGTTTTTAAGAAAACGTCTGGCTGTAATTTTGTAGCACATATTTGCAACAGATAAAGATCTGCATCAACCATGGAGTTGCAGAAATTGCATTGAATGTAAGTCATAGCCTGACCCTTGATTTGAAGTCCATTGCGGACCCAGAGTCCATGTAGAATTTCATAGAATGCCACCTGTGGACAAAAATAAAAAAAATCATACATCTTCACACTCTTATCCCAAAAGCTCTACTACTGAAAGAAATGTCCTGTAAAACAAAAATATAGTTTCATTGACGCATCGCTTAAAGGATCCTATATAGCAAATTAATTCATCAGTGACGATCTCTCTATCAAGCTCAATTCCCGCAATTGTATCGGGACGAAGTGATTACCTCCAATCCTATAGGCATTTCCACTTAGAGAATTATCATTAAATGATCCACGCAAAGGGTCAATCAAATTTTAAACGGATCAAACTCATATAAAAAAAAAAACAGAAAATGCAACAAAGAGCAGGTAGCAACTGACTCATTTTACAAAGCGATATAAAAATATATGGAAATCCTAAAAAGTGCGTTAATTCCTGCGAAAGGATATGAACGCATAACAGTACAAGCATGCCATTTGTTTGTATAACGGTATTCGTCAAGCCCAGTGAGTCAACGCAATTAAAATACAAGTTCGTATCGATAATCCATGTGGAACAGTTTTCTCTCAACAGTTGAGAATCGTCCCTGTCATAAAAGCGGCAGTGCCACGGTTCTCCGCTAGATGGCAAACCGGGGATTCCCGTGAAAGTGAACCAATCGCAAGAATCCTCAGAGACCAGACACAGTCCAAGGCTAAGGAGGGGGGCCAAATAGTGTCAGTCCTAACCATGGTCCTAACGATCGTCAGATGGTCGGTTATAGTGGGCTGAGTTTCAGCTACAAATGAGCAAACACTACTGAGAACCGCGTTGCTCATCGTCTGTTGCTGCCCACTCAGCAGGGGTGGAAGAAGGTTTGACGACCTTAGATCGAGTGCATCTGTACTCCTTGAGCCAGCTGTGTAGAGAGGCCATGATTGATCGTTTCGATCGATCGAAATAGTGTGCTTACCGGTATTAAATATTCGCCATGAGGTTACCGTGTACGATCGTCGTCGTGTTCCTGGTGCTCGGCAGTGGCGCCGGATTCGAGTTGGACTTTGGCGATGTGGCGGAAATTTTAAAATTCGGTCGAGAGACAGTGATGGATATTTTAGAGTCTGTGCACTGGATACAACCGAAACAACCGAACGAGAATAGCGGGGAGAGTAATTTTCCATTTATCAAGAGGACAGAGCACCGTATAATGAATAAAATTGGACTGGTGTCTAACAAGATAGATGCCTTCGAAGAAAGATCGTCCCAGAGGAGCCAAGCTCTCTTGGCCACGATTCTAACCGCTTTGCCGGATAACATTAAGCTGGAGGAGAAGCTACGTGATCTGAACAAGCTCATCTCACGAATGGACGACTATTATCAGAGATACGTTGCCTACTCTAAGTCCTTGGAGAGTTACGAGAGATACACTATGGAGGAGTTTGCGGATTTCTGTGTGTCCTCCAGCTACGGTGCCATACCGGACATGCTCAAGACGATCAATCACGTCATTATTTCTCATCAATATAGTATACTCGATCCGGGTCTTCTAAAACTTCTGTCAAAAAGCTTCAAGGTACGTTAATTTATTGGGAATTTGTTTTTAGTAGATTCTCAAAGGAATTGTCATTCAGTCGCTACTCTGATCGTTTGAAAATTGTACGAATACGAGTAAGTATACGGTTACCGTTGTCAGTTGTATTCGCAAGAATCACCACGACACTCAAGAAACAGTATTGTTTCCATTAGTGATAACTGTTATGGATCTAAAGTCAAACAAAGGAACGTTACACGCATTCGCGCGCCAATGTATCGTTGTTCCACACACTTTCTCTCACTAAAAATAGACGAAGGTTCAGGCTAACGACATTTACAGTTGAATCTTTCATAGTTCCACGTGCACGGAACGTAACGACGAATAACGAGCATGAATTATACGATTTATAGAGTGTACGCTAGGTCTGTGAAATCAGAGTTCAAAAGATTACACAGTTGCGCACGTCAAAATGTCTGGATTTCGAGATTAAAGCGACTCAAGGTTGTATATCTGCGTGGTTACAGAGCGACGAGAGGAGAAGAAAAGTCCAAGGAATAATTGAAACTGCAAGAAAACGCTAAAACAACGTAGTCAATTATTTTCCTCTAATAAAACACAAGCTACGATAAGCCAGTCGTCCTGTCCACGTGCGTTCTACTGTTGCATTCCGCACGTGCTATTGGACCCCAGGAACTATCATATTTCGCGATATGGAAGCTCAAGACACCTTCTAAGAACTAACAACTCGAGTAACATAATCATCCTCGCTTGTATTCGCAACGTAGCATCGAAAGAACTGCGTGGTAGGAATTTTACGAATAATAAAATCCGTGATCCTAGACTGAAATATCAGTCGCAAAGAACTCCACAAAATTGTACACCAGTTCGATTTATAAATCGAAAATGACTTTTCAACCCTCTTCTCTAACGCGGATTAATACCCGAGTCGTTGACGATCAGCCAGCACAGGAGCCTCCGGTATCTACACGTCAGAGCCTACATTGTATTTGACCAGGAACCCCAGAAACAAAGGAGAGAGAGAGAGAGAGAGAAAGTGTATATGCCTACAGAATATACATACGTATGGAGTATGCGCACTACAGTCTCAAGGTGCAAACTTAACGGACATATTATATGGCATGGGATGACTGTGGGGAGTGGACGAGAGAGAGAAACAGACGAGCGGCAATGCAGAGTGAACCGAGAAGGAATTTCTGTTCAGTATCTGCTCAGTAGGCCTCCAGCTGGCGCACCGAGCGTATCGTTCGAGTCGAGGCGAAAGGAAAAGAAAGGGAAATAATTGTTGGGAGAACAGCGCGCGGATTCTGTCTTCTTCGTAAACGTGTTTTTGGGATTGCGTTAAACGCAACCGGTACGGATAAGGCGAATGTGTCCTCGGACAGGATTGGGATCTATACGACGGCCTGTGTGAATAGGTAATGGGATCCACTGTGGGACTTGGAGTATTTGCGCCGTTACTTAAAGTTTCGAGTGCACGGCCAATCTGTCAAATAGAAAGGGACGCTTAGCTCTGTAACGTTCCACTTGGCTGTAAGGATAATTGATTTCAATTGAAAATTATTCGAGCAACGTTTGAACGATAAAATATTTTTCTTTGTTACGTTTGTGCACTTGCGTGCTTAATTCTTTGTTTATAACGAAAGACCGGATTGAAATTCCGATCGGGAGTTCACGGTACGGAAGTCATTCGGTGCTTCTGGTATAATTTTAAGTAACGACGGACAAACCACTTCCGGTTAGCATCAGGTCCAGTTTATCGTTTCAGAAGCTAAAGGCAATTTCGGTATAATATTTACGCGACGCGCAAAGCCTTCGAAGACCGTCCTATGACAGATCAATGAAATTACAGACTCTGATTTCTCATTAGTCAAAGGTTAGAAATAGTCAAGGCTCTCACGACAGAATTCTTTAATTCTAGAAACCAGCCCAAACACCCATCGTCCACCTGACTGGTATCTGCTGCTGCTGCTAGCACATAAGTAAGGCAAAAGCAGTCAAGAGGGAAAACGCGACTGGTACCAGGGGTTATCAACTGGCAGTACGACAGAAGTTAAATATTTAAATACTGATAAAGAAGAGGACGGCAAGAATAGAGACTCTAGAGACGTAGAAGTACATAAAGCCCAAATAGAAGAATATTATTCTCATCGTCGTAGGATACTTTTCAAGTATGAAAAGACTGCTGGGACTTTTGTGTCTCCTGGCGGTAGGCCAATCCGTAAAGAGGCAGTACTCGCTGATAGACACTTACAGGCAAAGACTGTTCGGACTCGAGGCTGATCTGGAAGCTTTGATCTTTGCATCCAACTGGAACGACGTGCAGACGAATTCGACCTACTTGGAAATAATAAAGGCCTACAATGACTTCGGCGATTCGCTGGACGAGCATTTTCCGGTCGCAGCCAAGACTCACGTCGATTCGCTGAACTCGCTTTGGCTCTGGGCCAGAGTCAAGTCCGAAAAACGTACCGTAGACGGTCTCTATATGACTTTTCGTAGGATGCAGGGACAGGTACTGAGCGGAGCACCGTTCAATGTCCAACAGTGGACCAACTTTGCGGAAACGATTTTACACGACGTCAGCGCATCCATACCGGCCGCCCTTGATCGAATTAACAATTTCATCGTTCACCAGAAACTTTTCGTATCGGCATACCAGGTACACCGATTACCAAGGACAAAATAATTTGCACGAAATTAGCCATCAGCTTTTCGAGACCCCCCCCGAAAGCTCCTTGCGACACGGGAGTCTCGAATCATGCGACAGAACAAAAATTTACGCGATTCTCATAGCCTTTTAAGTTGGCAATAGATTTTAATTTACTGTCATTAGGTAGACGCTTCATATACGTGCGCACACGTATCACGCGCGAGTGACCACTGGAAGCTGCAAAGTCTCCCAACAGTTAATTATTTTGTGTACCATGTGGAACAGCCTTCGCGATTGACACAGATTACTCGTGGCTTTCCAGGAACTGATCCGAGATCACCGTTATGTACCAGAGATTCTGCGTTGCGCATTTAAAATAATATATCTCCTTTGTTCTGCCACGCAGGAAAGTTCATCGCAGATTTGCAACATGCAGCAATCGCCCCAGCAGCTACTTTACAGTCTGTACACTACAATAACGCTGACAGAGATCAAGGGATACGCAATGATGCAATTTTCCTGGTTACTCCTGAAGATGTACAACAAAGGCAAGTTCATCCTTCAAGGATATTCGCTGCAAGGACTCGATCGATAATTTAATTCTGGACCTTCCCATAGGTAACTTCAGCGAGGAGATGCAGCTGCTGAAGAACGAGTACACGTTGAGAACTCTTGAGACTTTAAGAGAGGTCAAGACGGCCATGACCTTTGCCCCCAGAGCACTGTGGAGATGCGACCCCTCCATCCACGAGGAAAGTAAGTACCAGAGTAAATTAGTCGCCCGCGACAACGAATGTTAATTAGATCAATTGCTTTTGACGAAGACGTGACGTACACGGAACTTAATCAGCTGCTCCAAGGCTTCGTCGTGAACGAGGTGGACATGAACAGCGCCCAAACCTGCCGTGAGAATTGCGGCTACTACACGGCTGAGAAGGTTTACTCCTGCTATCAGAATCAGTATTGTTCGCGTCAGCGACGATGCAACGGGATGCTTTACAATTGTCAGTATATCGACTCCGACATGTGGGTCTGCCCTTCGGTAAGTAAACTGGAGGAGACAGTCACAGGACGATTGATTGTCCTGGGAGGATAATAACCAGGTGACTCTTGAACAGAAACGTGAAAGCAATAGACGGTACGAGTACATTGAATATGAGAATGGCCGTACTTTAGGAAAGAAGGGAACTTGCGCAAGCGGGACTACCAAGGTCGACAGCTGGTGGCGCTGGCTCTTTTGGCACTGCAGCTACTGCATATGTTTCTGCGACGATCACAATTCCAGCTCGGATCGTTACTTCAATCTGAGAAACGTCACTGCGGACATTGAGAACAACATGTGAGTAAGAAGAAGACTCGGAGCGTCAAGTAGACTGATCTTGGTCGAGAAGACTTATGAATTTTGATTTTACATCCAGGGTCATAACGGGCATTAAGTTTACCAAGAAGAATCAGATCATCCACCTTCAGATACAGCAGGGTCTGCTGCTACCTCGTGGCGGTATACAAACAGAGACCATTGGATGGAAACCTGTGGAGAATTATAAGATTTCGGATGGCCACGTCCACGAAGGTCGTGATTACCATACTTTAGGTTGGAGTCAAAGGGCATTGGACTTGGATGACCTGGACGCATCCTCGACAACGTATCACGGATCCACTGAGGAACATTTAGTGACAGGTGAGTCGTTGTCTGATTGGATTATTTTGAAAAGTGGTATTGTCAGGTTACGCAGTGAAAATTATACCTCACCATTGTTCTTCGCAGGGGTCAGATTCAGGCTGGTTGGTAAGAATCTAAATTTGGAAATTCTGCTTACGCCATTCAACTTTACGACTGGCAAGCTCATAAAACCGCTTGAAAGAAGTCTTTGGCATGGCAACGACAACACGGCAGCGTCCCTGACCAATCCTAGGTAATAAGTCAGTTCCGTTTCAGAAGAAATTTTTTTTTTTTTCAATTATATCGATTAATCTTTTTGTTCTCATCCTGCGAGCAGGACTTTGCTGAAGATCGAGAAACCGGATGTGCCTACTCTATCGCGTGCGCCGTCCGTTCCCGACTCCAGGCCGGATCAGTATTTGGAGTTCGCACCGAGTGATCTTACCAAGGACGTGGCTCAGACGACCATTCCGTTTATAGACATACAACCGATAGTGCCACAACCTGCTGTGCCAATTTCCGGCGTAGGAATCTTTCACAAGGGTCGAGAGGGTTATGGCGGTTTCGTCGCGCCGAAACTTTTTACGTTTAATTTTTCGCCTCACTTGAATATCGAATTCCCGCCGCCTAAGAACGTTATCAGCGAGAAGACCCTTTTGCAACCAAAAAGTGCGTAAACTGCTTGTCAAACAGGGAGTCTTCTGTAACGCACTAGTGGTGAAAAATATTCGCGAGGTTTAGGAGGAACGATCGGTACGACTTTTGATCCTCCCAGATGAATCAGCGAAGCAAACAGACTCTCGTATCTTTTTTTTTTTTTTTTTTAAATAAAACGTCTTGACAGTGAGCGACAATCTACACAGCGCCGTGAATGGGAAAGCATTTTCTTTTTTTTTTTTTATTATCTTTCTACGTAATTCAAATAACTTTTGGTAAATTAAAATTGTCATTCTCGGCTTTATAACCGACATACTACGTTTTATTGCGTTAATGCCATAAATAAAGAACTGATATGTTAATTAAACAGTATGGTTTCTATTAGTGACTGAACGCAACTTTTAATCTGTCCCTTTTTTTTCTATTTCAATTTGACGTTAGCTCACAGATATCGAGAAATTCAAGAGATATTTTTCACACTATAGTCATCGAAGGAAAGAAAGAAAAATAATTTAGTGTACGAAAAATTTTCGAGTGTCTTCTTAATTAGTTAATTTTTTAATTAGTCCAAGTAATTATCCTGTGATTAGACGCTAGCTAGAGGTATAACGTAAACATTGCCAATTTACGGCTCTAAACATAACTGTGAACGAATCTAATCGATAACGTAATACTGTAACTCGATTATACTGAGCAATAAAGG
>JARQSV010000759.1:420298-451590 GCA_030142285.1 Calameuta idolon | reverse complement strand
GTTTTATGCTGTAATGTTACTGGGATGTTTACTCGGTGCAACTTTTCCTCGTGTTTATCTGGGCTTGGTGCTGTGTGATTTGAAGAATAGATTTTTAACGTGACCACCAGTATTGATTAAACTACTATAGATTGACAGTGATAAGAATACATAGGAAATAAATAGCGAAGGCAATTCGCTTCCTGATCCTCCTTTAGCTCTTTACGATTACCATCCGAGGCACTGAAACACGGTGGATAAGATAGTAAATAATGACAATTATTTTTCCTTAAAAGTATCACAGTCTTCTTTTTCTTTCTTTTAGTATAGAAAATAATATAACCGATTATGAGCATCCAAAATTTAAGTTATACTCTATGTACTATGGTGGAAGCAATAAGTGGTCTGTGAGTGGAAGTGCCTCTGGCTTTTTTTTCACGTTGAGTAAACCAAGTTTCAAGGGTATAGAATATTTGTATAAATTTACCTCTGGTTACCGTCCGTCGGACAGTCTTCTGTCGTCGCATGAAGAGGCGCCCATGCGTGCCCTTGATACGCATATTTCTGGGGGGCAGCTGCAGACTTGAAAACAACCCTGAAGTACTCGTGCCAATCGTCAGCCCTCGTCTTCGTCGGAGTCTCTTCTAATAGGAACGTAATCCAAAGTACGTGACCGACTGTACAACTACAGAGATATGTCGAGAAGGCATTGGCCTTACCGAAAACGTTAACCTAAAAGATCGGGGATATTTTTGGATATGGAATTTTTTAATTTACCAAGCGTAAGGGAACTCGTCATACGACAAGCCCCACTCTGGCGTCCCTCTTCACCCTTTCCAGAGCAACGTATGCTCTCCTGTTCCTCGTCGCTTCAGTGACAGCTGCGCTCTTCAAAATAGGGGTTGACTAATACAGTAACGTACATAGTGACGTGGGCTAATTTTTCCATGCCGCAGAATTTATCGCCGGAATATTGCGTACAGCCAGATTTATTACGACACCGATGCAAATATAGGAACCTGATGGTAAATAATAGAATTTGGAGTAAAAATATACGTAGCTCTGCATACAAATATTATTTATCTACAAGCAGCATTGAATCATTGGACTAAGCCGTTTCAAAATTATTACTACGGTGCAATAGATTCTCTTACGTTTATTAGATTAGAATCGGCCTCTAGATTCTTCATATGATTTATTTGAATTTTTCAAATGTAGTTTGAGCTGATACGCCACTGAGTTTTTCCCTCCCTCTCGCCGTTTCTGTAAAAGGGAAGGGTCCTGTCTTCCGAGGTCCAAAGGAGAACCGCTTTTTTTTTATCAAGGAAAAACCTTAGTCCTGCGGCTACGGCACACAGGAACTAGGGGTCAAAAACTCAGTAAAGGAAGGAAGTAAAAGCGAAAGATCTACCACCCCCTAGTCAAGGATTCACCTCAACGAAAGACCACGAACGTAGCACCTAACGGGATCCTTGCGAGGACCGCTAAGAAGTCCCTTGTCACATAACATCAGTTGCATTAACCTCAAGTACCGTTTAGACCGTCGATTTTTGGGTGAAGTCTTGCTGCGCACTCTGCAGATTTGAGCAATACCACGTGTATGCATACCCTACATGTCCCACTTATTAACCCTCTCCAGAGCATTAGCTTTCAAGTGGAAGGGACTGTTAATGAGAATACTGATGCCAAAAGGGATACTCAGTGCTTCTGCTTGAAAGATAAACGCCCTTAGTTTTTTTCCTAGGTTCTTCCCTGCATACATAACCTATGTACATACACCTACCTTATGCACAGGACGGTAGAGTAGAAAGAAAGGCATTACAATGAAAAAGGCCCCCCTTTGTACCTTATGGATGCGTGAGCGTGACTCCATTGTCGCGAGGAACTAGATCAAGCAGATTCGCCATTCTCAAAACTGTTTCATATTTTTATCTTTTCACCATTTTCTTCAGCATCGTAATTTCTCCCTTGGTCCCCTTGGCGGATTGAATTTCCTACAGGTTGTTTCTGGCTAGCGGCGTCGCGTGACACGTGCAAACGATGTGCTTCTAGATTAGAATTACGATCGATAAAGGAATTCAATGTTCGAGACGGTCGGTAATGCAGAGTCGCAGCAGCGTCGCCATGGTTTGTTTATCGACGGAGCTGGCCTCTTAACTTTTCGAAATATTATGGCGCCGTTTATAAGGCGTCCAAACAACATGTCGGCTGGCTCTCTTCACTTTAGCCCCTTTAGCCAGAAGAGCAAGAGAGGGAGAGACGAAGTGAAACCCTCTTCCACAGGGTCTAAATTGTCTGGAGGTCGTCGAATCCTTTACGACGGAGTCTCCTTCTAGGTAGTCTTGTCTGCTATCTTTATATTCTTAGTTACAACCTCTCACTATGAGGACGAAGCTACTTTACTAATATATTAAGGCCTTTAGTCTTTTTTCGTACTGACTCCCAGGTACGCCTTCCACGGCATATTAGTCATTTCCCATCGAACGGCTGCCTGCTCCAGTGGAAGATGAAAAGAATGCGAACAGCCGGATCCCGGAGCACGTGCATACACGTGTTCCATGTACGTATGTACACATATGGCCACATATTCGAATATCATGACTACCCGATGGCATCCTTCGAACATTCTTGGGATGACCAGAAACTTCGTTCCCTTGAAATCTTAAGGAAGCATAAGCCAGTAAATCTTCTGGGATCTTGTACTCAGGTTATCTCATTGTAAAATATGTACATATATTCTCCTGTACAATACAACAATGCTGTAAGGTACAATGCAAATTTCTGGATATCGTCTAGCGGTATTAGAATTGACAATGGTCCAAGACAATCTCCACGATATTGGAACGCATTCGGATGAGAAATTATGATCATACGAAAAGCCTAATGCATTAGGTGCCCTACTTCAGGCATATGGAAGCAATGAGTTCACTGATTATTTTCTTTTTCATCAGAACCACTTCAAGGGCCACGCTTCAGCACCCAGCCCTCGAGTAGCGGTAATATTCTCAGCGAAGGACGAACGAAATTCCTGCAATGTCAGGCGATAGGTGAGTCGAAATTAAATATTATTTTTTTTAAATTAAATATCAATAAAGGCACTGAATGCAATATGACGAATTTTGTGATCCATACGCATCCCGACTCGCACGCTTCTGGTCTTGCTTCGTTGTTCCTGCGAAATATCGTATGGCCGACGGATGAGGTGGTGGCCAGATGAAGCCCTATACCTGCTACCTGGTACTTCGTAACTTGATAGCGTGACCCTGTAGTAATAGCATTAGATAGCACCAAGGGTGAATACGTTATACGTACCAGTGTACAGTGTATGGGAGAAAAAACTCGGTTCAATGAATTCCTTTTTAACAATGAAAAAATTGTCTGTCTGCTATTGATCAATGATTAGAATCCTAAACAATGAAAATCTTCATTCACAGGTTATCCACAACCAAAATACAGGTGGTTCAAAGACGGAGTCCCTCTCAGCGACGAGCTTACTTCGGAACATTACTTTCGTATTCAAAGTACGCGCAGACAGGATGCGGGCGTGTATTACTGCGTAGCTACGAACGACGTCGGTTCCATCTTTAGCGAGAGGATAATGTTCTCCGTGGCGTGTAAGAGGAGCCTTACTTATTTATTATTTTCTTTTTTTTTTACTTTACCTCTGTTACCAAGAGACTTGCGTGTGTCGCTAAAATGAAGTCTTTCCCATAATTTTCACTCTTCAGCTTTTTATTCCTCTTTTCCACTTCTTAGACATGGGCGTGTTCGAGGACCTCACCGAGAGGCCAGTCACTGTGGAGGCTGGTGACGCTGCAATCCTCGAACTTCCTGAGATCGAGAGTCATCCCGCACCTGAAGTCACATGGTCCACGTCCAATGGAACTCTTGATTACAATATTAAATATGCTACCACTCAGCACACGCTTCTTATACTTGACGTTTCCGAGAGCGATCAAGGATCTTATAGGTCGGTGTACATAAAAATCAGACCGTGATTTATTATCATTTCGACAGGGGTAATTAAGGCCTTTTTTTCTTATTCAGGGCGAGAGCTATCAATACTCAACTTGGTAAGGAAGAGAACAGTCCGTTCTTCAAATTACAAGTGACTGGTGATCCCAACAGAGAGGTAGCACCTACCATCATTGTAAAGCCACAGGACACGGTGATCGTGAAGGATCAACAAGTGACTTACCTGCATTGTATCGCCAATGCCAGGTAATACAATTAAAAAATTGATTGATCTTATTAAAGAGTAATTTAATTTATTGGTCAACATATATTATTTTATCTCTTTACTCGCTTCTCTAGATCTCTACACGAGCTTAGGACACTCTGGACCAAGGATGGCATGCCCATCGAAACCTCCAGGATATCCTTCAGCTTCAATGATCCCTGGAACAGGACCCTGGTACTGATCTCAGCGAATTTAACATACACCGGAGTGTACGCATGTGAAGTGGACTTACGCAGCGGTGGTTATCCCACGGTTAATGCCAGCGCTAATGTGGTTGTACATGGTAAATCCGATTATTTCATTCCTGCCCACCCACTGCTCAGTCTGTCTGCCTTCGTTCCTCTTCGTACCTACTTTGAT
Organism: Calameuta idolon; assembly: GCA_030142285.1. NCBI lineage: Eukaryota > Metazoa > Arthropoda > Insecta > Hymenoptera > Cephidae > Calameuta > Calameuta idolon. The sequence goes on along the minus strand of JARQSV010000759.1, from coordinate 447,011 downwards.
GCCTTTGCTGCCTTGCTTTTACAGAGAAGCCATGGTTCAGGACTGAATTGAAACGAGAAACTCTAAGCGAGTATGGATCCACAGTGACTCTGTCCTGCGACGTCTTCGGTGTACCGTCGCCGAAGATAAGCTGGTTTCGTAATGCTGAACCTGTAGATCATCTACTGGGAACAAGGTAGGATCTGGATAAGGATCCGTGGATGGTTACCGTTATACTTTCTTGTTCTCTTGTCAACTTTAGGTACCAGATGGAGGAAGATGGGTCTTTGGTAATTAAAAAATTAAGTATGGACGACTCAGGCATGTTCCAATGTCTTGCCTCTAATGATGCTGGCGAAGCGTCGAGCTACACGTGGCTCAAAGCCAAAAGTGAGTATCCACCAGGTCCTGACCATCCTTTAATGTGCAATGGCTATTGGGACAGTGTTCTTTAATTCATGAGGAAACGTACCAAATGCATTTAGTACGTTATACATACATGTACATTGATGTGTTTTTATGGGGACAGAGGGAATGGGAACCGGTATCAGGAACAGAGTGGCCCGCTGGGCAGCTGGCTATAATGTAGTCAGGGTTCGCCAGTCTGAACGGCGCTTTAAGTTCTCTCAATATCCAGACAGTAAGAGAAAAATGCCATAATGGCGCTAAAATTTGTATTCTGTAGCGTGTAGCAGGCGCATCACACCTCTAGTTCTTTTTTCTAGGCACTTGCTTGACGAGAACACAGAGTTCGCCACGTTTGTTAATTCTCTTTGCTTATCGTTGTTATCTTTATCTTTTATTTTTTTAAACAGTATTACTAGACATTATTTTTTGATCTCGTAGTGCTCGAGAGTTTCGTGTGTTTGTCTGTTGCAATTGTGTTCCTTTTTTTAATTAGTCAACTAGTCGACAATATTTTGATTTTGTTTAATTAGTTAAAGTTTGCGTAGGAAGTTGATTGCATTATTTTTTTTTATTACGTATCCAATATACCAGAGAATAAACGATTGCGATTTCTTTATTTAATAATTTTATTTTGCATCTTCTGGTTTGCTGTGTTTATTTTTCTTAAAGCACCCGACTGATTTTTGTTTCGATATTCTTATCACCGTATGTATCAACGCATGCCAAACATCAATTTTATTATTTTTACTATCGCAGGGCAAATCATGTACAAATTATATTCGTGCGTGATCACTATGACTTTTTTTTACTTCACCAAATATCTAATTTTACTTAATGGCACCAAAATACACGCAGAAAACAATGTACGATTGTCACGATTGAAAGATATAGAAAACTTGTATTAATGTTATCGCATAGCCATAGAATTTCATAGATGTACATATAAATTTGTGATACCTGTACAAAGGGGGTATTACGAAGACAAGTATGGTATCCATATTGTATAAATTTATATACCGTAGTACCTCCAGAGTAATTTCAAACAAAATATTACTCTCGAAGGATGGGATTGGGTATACAAAAGTATATTATGGATAAATTTAGATGATTACAAGGGTACGCTGCATGATACTTGAAATATTATTTAGTACCCTAACAACTAAAAATATTTTTGTATTTTATAGCATCAATACCAGTAATGGAATATGGACCAAAGAATCTGACTGTCTTAGATGGCCAGGATGCTAATATAACTTGTCGAGCAATAGCAGCACCGGTCCCAAACATTACATGGATCTACAATGGTACTGACAACTAATCGAAGGATGATAATAATTATATCTTTGCTGAGCTGGATACAGGATCTCTAATTCTTTTCCTTTAAATCTAGATACAATTCCAGTTGAGGTAGCTGGCAGAGTCCAACTTGTAGAAAATGGCGATTTACTAGTTGCAGCTGTAAAACCAAACGATGCAGGAAAATACACTTGCATCAGAGCAAACGAAGCTGGTTCGGTTAATGGATCTGCATACCTTAGTGTACTTGGTAATTACAATTAGTATAGTAAACGCTGCTATAAAAATCTTAAAGAATTGATTATGACGTTACAATATTTAAAATTACAGTACGTACTCAAATCGTTCAACCTCCTTCAGACATATCAGTATTATTAGGACTTACTGCAGAATTACAATGTAGAGTATCGAGTGACCCTACTGTACCGTTTGACATCGCCTGGTTCCATAATGCACAGTAAGTAATGAAAAGTCCAAAAAAGCTTTTACAAATTTGACCCTAAACTACGTGAACCCATTAACGTTTCTTTTAGAGTGATCAATACCAGGGCAAGTCCAAGAGTGAAGATGCATAACGACGGAGCTTTAGAAATAGCAGCCGTCCGGGCGTCTGACGTGGGCGAGTACACCTGTTCGGTAGTTTCACCAGGTGGAAACGAAACGCGAACTGCGCGACTGAGCGTGATAGAACTTCCTTTTGCTCCGATAAACGTGATGGCCGTTAGGGTTGAAGGAATATCAGCGAGGACTATAAACGTCAGTTGGGTACCTGGTTTCGATGGTAATTCCCCAACGATCAAATTTATTGTACAGAGACGAGAAGTTCCTGAGCTTGGTAAGTTTTGTTCGATATTTAAAAACTTCGTTGCTCTACGGAATACTGATGTAAGAATCTTTCCAGGACCTATACCGGATCCGCTGTTAAACTGGGTTACCGAATACAGTAACGTGTCGGCGCAAAGTCGCTGGGTGTTGCTGAACAATTTGAAAGCCGCAGCTGCCTATCAATTTCGAGTCAGTGCTGAGAACAGCGTTGGCGAGGGTCCACATTCGGATCCCAGTAACGTGGTGATCCTGCCTCAGGAACGTACGTGATTTCATTTTGACTATGAAACTTTTCTAACAGAATAATTGCCCTTTTGTTTCTCTTAAACGTTGGATATTCATGTTTAGCTCCATCCGGACCGCCTCTTGGTTTCGTTGGGTCTGCAAGATCATCCTCAGAAATAATAACCCAATGGCAACTTCCGTTGGAGGAACATCGTAACGGTCACATACTAGGTTATATTCTGCGATACAGATTGTATGGGTATTTAGAAAATCCATGGACCAGTCAGAACATAACGAACGAGGCTCAGAGAAATTATCTCATAACTGATCTTATCACTTGGAAAGATTACATCGTTCAGATAGCGGCCTATAACGATAAGGGCGTTGGAGTCTTCACGGAAGGTTTAAAAATCAAAACCAAGGAGGGTGGTAAGTAACGATAAATTATATTTTTTAGCTATTCAAATTATTTCTCTAAAATCGCTCGTTTTTCATTCCTCTACGATACTCTTTCAGTACCGGAAGCACCACCTACGAATTTACGAGTTAAGGCTGTGAATTCTACAGCCATAAGAGTATGGTGGAAGCCACCGAATCCACAGAAGATAAATGGTATAAATCAAGGATACAAACTACAAGCGTGGACAGGTGGTAATTTCAGTGAGGAGAATGAATATAAATCAACGTCGGTGCCTCCGAGTCTCTTTGATCCTCTGGCAGAGCAGAGTGCTGTGATAGGTGGCCTAAAAAAATACACGCTCTACAATATCACTGTGCTGTGCTTCACGGATCCGGGCGACGGTGAGAAAAGCACGCCTGTGGAAGTCCAGACCAGTGAGGACGGTACGTGTGTCTGTAATAGATAAAAAAAAATAGTCTACAGAGCGTTGCCTGAAAGTAACATTAAACTGGACCTTATTCATGCAGTTCCCAGTGAGGTCGAGAACCTTCAGTTCGGCGACATAAGCGACAGAGAACTTACTGTCAAGTGGAGTCCACCTAGTGAGATAAATGGGATCCTGAGGTTTTATCAATTAAAGTATATGATAAAGGATACACCTGACTCCCTCAGGGTACAGAATCTTACTGCCGATACCTTGTCGACCAAGGTCGAACATCTCCAGGTAGGTTTGAAAAGGACATGAAGCGTAGTTTGAAAAATATGAAATTGTATTATTAATTTATAACTAATTCCTTTGCTTAGGCTACAACGCACTACAGATTCGAGGTAGTAGCTTGGACGTCTATGGGTCCAGGTAAACCCAGGGTAGCCACCATACAGTCAGGTGTGGAGCCTGTTTTGCCAGAACCCCCAACAAAGTTAGCTTTGTCGAACATAGAGGCTTTTTCTGTGGTCCTTCAATTTACTCCTGGGTTCGATGGGAATTCTTCGATCATTAAATGGACCGTCCAAGCTCAAACGACGCGCAATGCCACCTGGTACACGGTGTACGAAGTGTCTGATCCGGATGCCAGTACTATAACGATAACAGGGCTGACACCCTTTATGCAATATAAATTAAGACTGATAGCTAACAACGTGGTGGGTGCGTCGGAACCTTCCGAACCCACGAAGGAGTTTCAAACTATCCAAGCATCCCCGTCTCATCCTCCGCGAAACGTAACAGTCAGGGCGATGAGCGCGACTGAACTTCGCGTTAGGTGGATCGTAAGTTTCCATTAAAAAAAAAATATTGCATTTGTAATGGGGAGTCCATCTTTGCGGGAAGATAGGATATGAATTATTTTTAAACTTTTTTAATTTCCCAGCCGCTACAGCAGGTCGAGTGGTATGGAAATCCACGGGGTTACAATATATCGTACAAAGAGTTACGAACTAACAAGTCAAAGAGTATAAGTATCGAGGATCACACCGCCAACTCTTACGTTCTTGAAAATATGGAGGAGTTCGCCCTCTATGAAATAGTTATGCAGGCTTATAATGACGTTGGCTTCTCCGCTTCAAGTCCTAAGGCCATTGAAAGGACTCGAGAATCTGGTTGGTTATGATCTTCTTTTTTCTATTTGTAAATACTAAAAGAAATTGGCTATAACGTTGCTTCACTTATGTCAGTACCATCTTTTGGACCGGTCAACGTCGAAGCTAACGCAACGTCATCTACCACGATATTGGTAAAGTGGGGAGACGTACCGATAGAACATCAAAATGGACAGATTGAAGGTTTCAAGGTTTATTATGGCGCGAACAGTAGATCACCGTTTCAATATAAAAATATTCCTAGTAACACTACGTTCACTACTACTCTCACGGAATTACGGAAGTTCGTGCAGTATCATATACAAGTATTGGCATACACAAGACTTGGTGACGGAGCCTTGAGCACACCTCCAGTTAGAGTTCAGACCTTTGAGGATGGTTAGTATAACAATAAGAGTGTATATTAGTAAGATAGAGTGAAGTGTTCAAATGAAATGCAAATTGCAGCCCCTGGACCACCCTCGAATGTATCATTTCCTGATGTGAGTTTCTCAACTGCACGCATCATCTGGGACACACCAGAGGATCCAAATGGTGAAATCCTAGCATACAAAGTAATGTTTTACTTGAATAGCAGTCAAGATCTCCAGTTCGCTAAAGAGTTTCCAGCATCCGACAGAACATTCAGGTATGACCATAGTTCAAAAGTATGTTCCAGTTTGGTACTTCGAGTTTAAAAATTCTCTTTCTTCTTCAGGGCCACTGGACTCGAGTCTGAGAAATACTACATGTTTTCTGTGACTGCGCAAACAAGATTAGGATGGGGAAAGACTGCTTATGCACTCGTGCTGACTACTAACAATAGGGAACGTCCACAGCCTCCTTCTGTCCCACAAGTCAGTAGATCTCAGGTGCAAAGCAGACAGATTACATTCAGTTGGACACCTGGAAGAGATGGCTTTGCTCCGTTAAGGTAATTCATCATTTTTTTCTTCTCTCTAAGATGACACACTAGTGTAACGATGACTTGATGGATTCTTTCTCTTAACAGATACTACACTGTCCAACAATCTGAGAATTCCGGACCTTTCCAAACTATTCCAGAACGCGTGGATCCTTCTGTAACGTCATATACAGCAAACAACCTCAAACCTTTCACACTTTATCAATTTCGCATTCAGGCTACAAACGACATAGGTCCATCCGCATGGAGTGCTGAGTCTATTCAAGTTCAGACTCTACCTGCTGGTACGTCACTCTTCTTACATCTTTTACAAATAACCAGACAAGGTATCATAAAAATAATTCTATCTTTACTGCAGCCCCATCGCGCGGAGTCACCGGACTCAAAGTTGTACCGATAACGACGTCCAGTGTCGAAGTTCACTGGAACATGATAGACGAGACCTATTGGAGTGGAGATCACAAGACTGGAGGATACCGAGTTGTCTATCAACCAGTTTCTGACTTCCCCACGGCACTTCAAGCCACGCCCAAAGAAGAGATCATGGGAATTACTGTAAATACTTAAAAAAAAAAATAATACTAGATTTATAAACAGCAGGAGATATGATAACCTTCCTTTATTTATCTTAGGAAACTAAAATGGTACTAAGTGACCTGACGGAGGACAGGAACTACGAGATCGTGGTTCTGCCATTCAATTCCGAAGGTGAAGGTCCACCATGTCCTCCAGTTACGGTTTACGTTGGAGAAGCTGTCCCTACGGGAGAGCCCCAGCACGTAAAAGCAGAGCCTATTTCATCGACTGAAGTTAATTTACGCTGGAAGCCGCCACAACCCAACATGCAAAATGGCGACCTACTAGGATATAAGGTAGGTGCTTCCTACTGTCACTTTATAAAGAAAAACTAAGGCTTTAATCTTCTTAAACAGATTTTCTATCTCGTCACGGATTCCCCACAAGAATTAGAAAAGAAACAGGAAGAAGAAATAGAAGTTGTGCCTGCCTCTTATCTCACCCATAGTCTGGTCTTCCTGGACAAGTACACACAGTATCGCATTCAAGTCCTGGCATTCAATCCTGCTGGCGATGGACCACGGTCACCCCCAATAACCGTAAGAACGAAGCAGGACATACCTGGACCACCGTACAATCTACAGTTTACGGAAATAACAATGACCAGCATGCGCGTCTCCTGGGAGCCGCCAAAAATGAGAAATGGCGACATAGTAGGATACATTGTAGCTTACGAGACTGCAGAGCAGAACGATCGTACGTTTGAAAATATTTTCAGACAAACTTTCAGTATTTTCAACTTCCTATCTGATCTCACGAAATCTTTCCCATTTCTCTCTGCAAAAGGCTTCAGCAAGCAGGTCAAGCAAAAGGTCACGGAAACTAGTCTGCTGATTCAACCATTGGAGGAGGAAGTCACGTACACTTTCACCGTTCGCGCACAGACAATAGATTTTGGACCACCGACTTCCGGTAACGTCACTACCGGACCTCAGGAAGGTTCACCAGTGGCGCCCACTGATCTTGCTCTGACGAAAACCGTATCCAGCGTGGATTTACAATGGACCAACGGACCGTCAGGAAAAGGACCCATTTTAGGATACTACATAGAGACTAGGAGAAAAGGTGAGAAACAAATAATCTAAAACCACGATAAAGAGTAATCCTAAGAAGATAAAAATAAAATTGTAGTCATCATAAAACATCCATAGGAATTATTGTTTCTCATTAAACTTCACAACTCACTCTATACTTTGTATTCATACCACGGTTAGGTTACTGATAATTTTTTAATTCAATATTAACACTAATATTGTTTTTTCATATAACGAAACAGCCATGGAAGATTGGCAGCATTGTAAGTGTCAATACACCTAAAAATTGCTGATCGTCAGTTTGTCGCATTTAGATAATACTGCATATAATATATATATACACCCCGGGTGATCAATCACTTATGCAATGCATATCATAAAAAAAAAATAAAGAAGCAAACCAGTCGCCTCCTTTGGGTCTGATTAAAAATTAGCAGAGAACAGCATTATGCATATTTGATTGCATGACAATTGTCCAGCACGACGGGTCTTGTAATTCTTTCCCAGCTAATTACATAAAGATCAATTAGCAAACCCGCAAAGATCCCAATTTCTAAAGCCTGATACACATTATTAACCATCGTCTGTTGTCTCATTAATCCAACCATCGTCTTCGCCATTTTTAATGCTGAATAACGGGGACCAGCCTTGTTCACGTTAAACGCTGACATTAACGCCGTTCATCATGCGAATTCATCCATCTTGACTTTAAGTCTGATATAACAGAAAATTTTGTGTCGTTGCTTGTGAAGACTGTCACACCGTACGAGGATAATTATGTCGAGTGGGTTTTGTGTGTAAATCCTCGTAGCGATTAGCGTCTTACATCTTAATAGATGAACCAGTAGTCACTCTCCATTCTCCATTTCTGGGATTTGATTAAGATTCGTATCGCCTGACACCTGTGAGAATATAATTATTTCAATTGTAGATGACACCCGATGGCAAACCATTGTAAGGAGTAGCAATGGACCTCTGAACGAGTATACCGTATCTTATCAAAATTTATTGCCATCCACTTCATACTTGTTCCGTGTAATATCGTACAATCGATATGGAATAAGTTATCCGGCTTATTCGAACGAGGCGGTAAGTTCATGACTTAATTATAATTTATTAAAAATTTTTACTTTCTATTTATTATTAAAAAAATTTTTATTTTCTTATCACAGATACTGACACCTTCAAAATTGTACCTCGAATATGGATACTTGCAACACCGACCATTTTATAGACAAACTTGGTTCATGGTTGCACTTGCTGCAGCATCCGTTATTATTATTATAATGGTCATAGCCATACTCTGTGTCAAGAGTAAAAGTTACAAGTACAAACGTAAGTCTCGGCAGTGATTAGGATGTGATTGTAATCGTAGATTGTAACGATGAATCAATGGTTTGCAGAGGAGGCACAGAAGACTCTTGAGGAATCAATGGCAATGGATATAGACGACAGGCAGGAGTCTGATTTAGAATTGTACAGATCCCGTCAAACCGGTGGAGGTACCATGAACATTGGTAGTGCTTGTGGGACATTGGGAAAGAGAGGAACCCTGGCACGTAAATCAATGCATCCACCACCTCCGACGATGCTTGGGAAGTCTCCACCAAGACCATCCCCAGCATCAGTTGCGTATCACAGCGACGAAGAGAGTCTGAAGGGTTACGATGAGAATCCTGATGACAGTAGCGTGACGGAGAAGCCTTCCGAGATTAGTTCGACCGATTCTCAGGTAGAGGGCAGCATCGTGTGACGTAGAGAAAAATCAAAAGTCAGCCACGAACAGTGTAAATAAATTATTTTCTCTCGCAGGGATCGGAGAGCGAAAACGAGAGCGTCCAATCGGATCCTCATTCCTTCGTAAATCATTACGCAAACGTCAATGACTCCCTGAGACAATCCTGGAAGCGTCAGAAGCCCGTGAGAAATTATTCGTCCTACACAGACTCCGAACCGGAAGGCAGCGCTGTTGTCAGTTTAAATGGCGGACAGATCATCATGAACAACATGGCGAGATCGAGAGCGCCTCTGCCAGGCTTCTCGTCCTTCGTATGATTCCTCATCCGGCTCCAAAGAGTTATCAGACAGTGCGTGCCTAAGTGAACCGTGAGTACTGATAGGGATAACGCGAACTGAAGAAAAGTGAGCGACCGTGACAAGCGAACGAACGTTCGAGAGTTCTCGCCAAGATACACAGATGGCACTGGCTCTTTGACGAGTTTTCTTACTTCCTTGGAAGCTGAAGCCTCTGACGATCTTAAGGCTCATGTCATATTCGTATTGTGATATATTGTTACATATATTTTATTTATAATTGTATTAGATAAACCCTCGGATTTATAAGCAACGAGCTCAAGTCGCTACCGCAAATAGTATCTAGGTGCAAAAATATTAGATAGTCTTTTTTATAGGAACGAGATGGTCAGCGCATTACTTTTAAATTGATGACGCGAGCTACGGTTGTTGTTCCCATGAGAAATCACCAAATAATGATGACGTTGATGATGATTATGATTACTTGGCGGCCTCGTGTATGCCGCTTCCTAAATATTTTCGAAAGTATACAAGATTCTTGTGGTCTTCTTTTTTTTATCTCCACTTTTTGATACCGTTACGATGATGCTTTATTTATTACGTCGCGACTCTGATCCGCCATTTTAATGACACACTACGAAGGAGATTACTTGTCCAGTAATGTCGGTACTTCTTTCATCGATCGCAAAGAAACCAATCATGGTTTTACAGGGTTTACCGACAATTCTTATACAGTGTTTCATTTAGTTTATTAAAATTGCCGGCACCTCTGTGCTCTCAAGGAACATTTTTCCGTTTATTGCATAATAATTATAGTCACGAACTAATCACAAAATGCTTACGATATGGTGCGATTGTTGTTACCTGAGAAAACGAAGGTACAGGTGCGATAGAAATTCTTTGACTGTAAAACCTTGTTTTTTTTTCTCCTCCAAAAATATTTCTCTCATTACAATCACAGTTAATTCTTTCGCTGTCTACACCGTGTCGCGATTTCAAATCCATTGCTGTTTGATTCCACAGAAAACACCCTGTATGTATACATACGTGTACGACCTAATGAATACGTCATTCACTCTAAGGACTTTACTATTAAGGGACGATATGTCTGTGTCTAATCCTAGAGAATTTCTAATGATCCGACGTCATATCGATATTCCTGTTGGACTATAGAGAAAAGAACAAAGGAAAAATCAGGAAGAATAATCCCGAGTAAATTTATATAACGGACTTTTAAAAAAGTCCAAGTTTCTTCGTTTAAAGATGTTATCGACGTTTGCGGAGGCCTCTTGAGAAAAGCGGCCTCTTAGTCGCTGAGTGAAAGTCAAACGATCAAAAAGTTATAGTATTAATCTAGTAAAGGTTAGGTTCACGCGTTCAGATCTTATTAACGCGAAACGAATCAGCTTCGGGATATTCCGAAGCGTCGCGTAAACCTTTGTAAATAGTCATTCGGCATTTGATTGTCGTCGCGTCCGAGATTATTCGTTTCAGGTAAAATTAAGAGATTCTGAATCAACGGCGCTAATTCTATTGCGAACGGAAGACGATAAGTAAATTCGTTAATCTAAATCATTCTATTAATAATCTCCCGTGCACGAATTTAGTGATAACGAGGGAAACGAATCCCTGGCAGCTGCATTGGACGATCTTACTTTGCATTTCTCATAGAGTTACTTTTAACGATAAACGTTCTCTCTAGGACCAATCAATGGGTAATAGAAAAAGGCTGATCTAATTACTTATGATAATTATAACTGCGTAATGTTTAATGTCGATCTTGTACGAGGACGTTGGATACTTGGAGAACTTTGGAAACTAAACGGCCTCGCCTGAGAGTCTTGTTTGCTTTCTATTCTTTCTTTCTTTTTTTCATTTTACAAACTTCCATTGTTTTCGAGAGTCGAATCGTGTTCCAGGTTCGCATCACCAAGTGGCAGCGTAGCTTTTTTTTTTGACTGCTTATAACTTTAAAAATCACCGTCCGGTGTTGTAATAAAGAGCTGTAATTGATAAGAATATAGTATATATGTATATATATAAGATTATATATATATATACAAACACAAAATACGGGAAACACGAAAGTGTCTCGAAAACACTGCCAACAAATTTGTTTAGTTCAAATTTTTCCATTATTTATATCACGACCTTTTACTTTTGTAATTAAATATTAATATAATCTTGTGAAAGGAGAAACTTTGATCGACTTATCATGCATTTGTACCGCGAATTCTGTTTTAGGCGTATGTTACCCTTTTAATAAAAATTTATGCATTTATAAATGACCATGTTTTACATTGGATGTGTTCTTGTTTTCTTGATACACCTTTAGACTGTGTCAATTGGATTTTTTTTCTCTTTTATTTTTATTCGTACAAAATCAATGTCTAGATAATGAGCATTTCAATCACCAAGGAAGACCTTGTCGCACCTTGCGAACCACTCAGTCAAATTCGATGACAATTTGCCAAAATTCATTTGCTTTACGGTGGACCATACAGCCACATCGGCGATACTCGGATCCGTAAAGCCAAGGAACCATTTTTCTTTTCCTAATTTCTTGCCGAACTCGAACAAAATTGCTTGCTTCTCTTTCGATGCGTTCTCGTAAGGAAGACGATGACAGAGATCGAGTATCGCATCGACTTCACCGGGACAGTCGATGTTCTCGTAATTGTACATTGTAATTAATCTACTGAGATACCTGAGCAAATTGACCTCTCCCCGTAAAGGTTGTCCTCTGACTGGAGAAAGCACCAGCTCCAACTCTGGTACTGTTTTAAAATAATGAGCAAACATCAGGGTATTGTCACGGCTACTGGAAGTTGTTCTTTTGTAATTTCTATGATGTGATTCATTAATTTTGTTGCTCTCTTACCGTTCTTCCATATGAGTGCTGTGTTGATGACGTTGTTGCTAACGCCCTGCTTCCTGGAGATCGGGAATTCCGGAACTGTGTCTACTACGGTCGAATGAACGTGAGTTGTTATTCTCAAGTCTGCTTGGGTCCAAATTTTTTGGAGAGCAACAAGAGAGTAAGGGGGTCTTGTTGAATTTGCGTTAACTGCAATGTGTACTCTAATGGTCTCCTGAAAGAATTAAACTAGAGCGGTTTAGCGTATTGAACCAGACTTTATGATTGACAGGGAATGATTTATATATTATTACCTCATTGCCAGAGACCACAGTAGGCTTTGTTTGACTAGATTCCTTTAGAACATTACAGAGACTCGATACTTGTTCTTTAAGCTGCGCAAGTTGTGCTAGGATCTTTTCCTGTCTGGCCTCCAGAATTGCAACTTCTGGCAGAGGATCCTGAAACATACATTATTGTCAATCGTGTGCTCTCAATAAATATTAAATCTTAATCAAGATTCAAATTAACGACAGCTCTTTTGCTACGCATGACAGGGAACCAAGAAGCTATTCGTAAAATGTTAAAAAGTTGATTTGATCGCATGAAATTTGACATAGAGTTGAAATACATTGATAGGACGAGAATCTAAATATAATATAAAATCAAGGCTTAAAATCTGTTGTACAAGAATATTGTATATTAAAAATTGACTGTGAAAAGAAATCCTATGAGTGAAAAATTTGTTTTTTGGACTTGTCAGCGAGCATGAACAATATGCAAAGTCTTAAGACATCTGATATGAAGGGTTCACTTGTGGGTTAATTTTACATATGTTTGGTTATACAACAGTACTTTACTGCTTTGTGTGCAGTTCTAATTTTGTAAGCTTGGTATTCTTCTATTATACTTGTCACTACCTGCCTACTCTGCCTGGAATAAAATAATAACGTGCCTGCAAGCGTTTTGTGCGACTTTGATCATGGAATTTGAAAAATTGGAGGGGTGGCTAACATCGATCAAGCTCGCAGTACCATATTCCTGGTCGATCGCGATTAGTGCTTGTGGAAATTTCGGGAGGAGCCGTGCACGTTAATTCTTACGGGAAATACATTCTCGCCGCTAGCCATGGCTGTCTACTGGGAGGTGAGTTATACGCAATGAATCCGCTGAATTCGAAGCACCTTAGGCTACGTAAATGCAAATAATGGAAATGACGAAAACCTTCAAAAACTTGATAACCTGCTCTGTGATTCCCGACACTATCTTGCTCTCGTGGCTGGCATGGTCGTCAGGCCCACGATGTTCCCCATGAATATTTTTCATTCTGTACATCGTTTTTGACTGGTTCGTTTCACTCGGCAACGAAATAATTGGTTTTAACGTGTACATCGTCGTACCACCGCTCATTTTTCTTACTTGCAACGTTATGCGAGCTCTATTATATTCGCGTATCGCAATGCCCTTCTTGTCCGCAACGCGGTCGTTTCGTTTCGTATTTTTCGCTTTTGCTAGGCGGCCATGTTATACTTGCGCTGCTTCTCCTATGATGCGCCATTTGGTGCAGAGGGCGGCAGATAAATAGATCCCTGCCAATTTCATCCGATTGTGCATATCCTCTCGCGATGAAATTTCACGAAAAACTTCATGAGCGTTCTTACTCGACATTTTGTTCGATCTAGGCTGTTCGAACGACGAGAATTACTTGTTATTGTTTAATTTAGTTACCTTCCTACAGCCACTGAAATTTAAACTGGTGTTGTACAACCGCTTCCGTTAGCTTTTCCCGGGGAAAGGTGGCGCCTAAGACGCTGCGGGCTGTCAAGTGACAAATTGAAAATAATAAATCATACGTAAAAAAAGGCTTTTCCATAAAGTTATAATGTTTATGGAATTTTCGAGTAACTTTGTTGCGTTAAATTTCGTCAAAAATTGGAGAGTAATACTATTGTTAAAAAGAGCATCGAAATGTACTTTGCACGAGCTAATATGGCGGAGTGAGGTGCTGTCAAGTTGAGAACATAAACTACATGAAATAACGTTGCATGTAACGAAGGTAATGATGTGAGTGCTCAAATGTCTTTATTAAAATAAAAATAGGGTTTGTTGTTTAACCGTGAGGTGCGTGATTATCTTTTGATTTTGTAAGACTCCCTAAAAGTGCATCATATCCGCCATTTTATTTCCGTCGTATTCTGGCAGGCGGTCTTCCTCTTTCTGTGTTCATTTTTTGTGCGCGTAGATGGCGCACGAGTCGCACAATTGCAACGAAAATTCGCTTTTCACGAGAATAAATACTTACAATTACGTTAGAGAGACGATTCCTTTGAAAAAATGAAATCGACTGTCCATACGAGGATTAAATATTAATGAATTCGGTCGAGAACGATATGAACGTTGAGGTAGTAAGTGGTGTCCTCTGCCGAAGCTTCTCTAGAACTGAGGTTAGATTTGCGTCCGTTTCGCGGGTAACGGTTAACGTCTTCTGTTAATCCTATTAAAAGCATTCGTATTCTGGAAATAAATGAAAATTCGTGAAAATAAGTGTCAGGACATTAACGCGCGCGTCGACATAAACCGCCGCAAAAAGTATTACTTGCAACTGCGGTTAGAATTGCGTTTTTTTCAAACGCCTATGCCGCCACCTACTGTTGATGTGTCAGGAATGTCGGTAGTTACGGTGAACGTGATTGGATCCTGCATACGTTTCACGTGAACGTGAAAAAGCCTGGCTATTACGTTTCGACTGGTAAAACCGAAAAGAGAATTGTGCAATTAAGTGCGACAGGTCGTGTTTTGCGACACGCTCGAAAACGCCCTAATTTCGAAGCGTTCACGCGTGCATCCCGGGCAGATGCTCTCGAGGGCCGACATGGCGGCGTACCGTTGAGCCAATTGGAGCATCGCTCTCAGAACGTACCCACTATCGTAAAGTCCCCTCGCATTCGCGTCACTGAGTTATTCTGTAGTTCGTTTTGTCGTTATTGGTAGTAAATCGTGTTTTTATTGTTGGCCCAGAGCAATTGTCGAACGTTTGCATAGGGGGATAAGCCTCGCGGCGCGCTTACCGAATTTATACCATGGGAAAATTGTGTTTGGTCACGTGACCGTAGCCGAAAAATGGCGCAAAGATCAGAGTACAAACATGGGTTCCATTTCGTTGCTGCGGTGTCATTTGTATTTGTTTACAAGCGCGCGTTTTCACAAACCACGTGTTAAGTAAGTGCCACTCGTTTGACAGTGCGCGAGGAACAATGACGGGGCGAGGATCCAAGCGGCGTGGGAGGCCTCCCAAGTCGGTCGTCATGGAGAGGCCCAAAAAATTCCAGTACCATCTGATGAAGAAACCAAAATACTTGCAAAACAAGGGCTCCGAAACACCGAATTCGCAGCCCAGCACTCCGACCGCCTCCAGGGCATCTTCTCCAGTGGAGAGCGAGGAGAGCCGACGTAGCACACGCAGCCGTAAATCTCGCGGTGGAAGAGATAAGCATTCACGCAAGGGTGGACATTCAGCCTCTGGTGCTTACCAACGCCGTGGATACAATCCCAATGTAGATTATCATGATTCCGAATATCATTATGGCTCTGATTTTGGAGATGAATCCAGTGAAAAGAGTGAGGTCGAGGAAGATCCACTGCACAGTGATGTCGAATCCTCTGAGAGCATCGAGGAGCCAGATCCATCCAGCGACAGTGATTTCTCACTCTCTAGCTACAGTACGACCAGTGGAACACCCCGCAAGACTTTACTCAGTCAGCAGAGGCCTCCTAGTCCAGAGCCCTTATGGCTACAGAATCGCGAGTTGCCTCCACTTGTCCTACCAAAGTCTTCTGACGATTTACTCGTTCCCAAGGAACTGGTTATGCCTTCGCTCTCTGTATACGAGGTACTTAGGCACTTTCGAACACTCGTACGGCTATCCTCGTTTAGATTCGAAGACTTTTGTGCTGCTCTTGTCTGCGAGGATCAGACTAATCTACTTGCCGAGATACACATAATGCTTATCAAGGCCCTTCTGCGTGAGGAAGACTCCCAACAAACGCATTTTGGCCCATTGGATCAAAAGGACTCTGTCAATGTTAGCCTTTATTTCGTCGATCCAATGACTTGGCCAGAGGTTCTACGCTCCTATGTCGAAAGTGACAAGGGCTTTGATCAAAATATACTGAATATATTGTCAACCTGTGAATACCCATTTACGGCCATTGAAGACCGAATAAAAGTACTACAGTTCCTCACGGATCAGTTTCTCATCACAAATCCAGTGCGAGAAGACTTACTACACGAAGGTATGATTAATTGTATTTCATTAATACATTGACTTCATCTACGCATGATCAATTATTCATTTATGCTCGATCAGCAAGACAGAACTAATAAATGACATGCTGATCCATTATTCACAGGTTTTCTCTTGTGATCCTCTTTAATGCTTGTTATGTCTAAAATTACTATTTAATTTAACATTAACAATGATCACTCAACGTCTAAGAAAAATAACAACGGGATCACGCGAATAATTTCAGGAAACATGCACTACGACGATCACTGCAGAGTTTGTCATCGCCTTGGCGATTTGTTGTGCTGCGAGACTTGTCCAGCAGTATTTCATCTGGAATGCGTCGAGCCACCGTTGGTCGACGTACCCACCGAAGATTGGCAGTGCAGCATCTGCAAGGCCCACAAAATAACTGGCGTCGTCGACTGCATACCGGATGTCGAGAAAAACGGTCTGCTCTGTCGTCAGGAACACTTGGGATTTGATCGTCACGGACGTAAATATTGGTTCCTCGCGAGAAGAGTCTTCGTGTGAGTTCTCTATTATAAATTCCAATGCGAAATTGAACAACGGACTCTCAAATCCTCATTCTATTAAATCAATCCTGTTACTTTGCAGCGAGAGCGAAGACGGAGACGTATGGTATTACAGCACGCCTTTGCAATTCGAAGAATTGATGAGCAGCTTAGATCGTAACGAGATGGAAGTTGCGCTATATCGTGAATTATCCGATTACAAGGACGAGATCGTCCGACAAATGCAGCTTACCGAATCGATAACGAATCAATACAAGGGAAACAAGAAATCCTACCTGGAAGTAGAAAATGGTAAATTAATTTGACGTTTATGATTTAAGGATTTTCTTTACACTGTACAATATCAATTTTCGGCATTGAATTGGACGTAGACCTTTTTTTTCATTATTTACGAACACCGTTATGCCTACGTGTTGCAGCCCTCATACAGAAGATGCAGAAGGAGCGCCAAGAGAAGCGCGAAAGAGAGGAGGAAGAGAGGAAGGAGAAAGAGCGTCAAGAAGCCGAAGACATGGTAAGAAGAATTCACGAGGGTACGGATTCTCTGGAGGAACGTCTGGCAGCGGTCTCTGGACAAAATGAGGAGTCATCGGCAAACGACAAGACAGCAGAGCGTCAAAATACAGCCGAGTCGACAGGAGAGAATATGGAGGTAGACAACGCTGACTCCGAGTTGGCAGCCTCGAACGCTGACCTGTCTACGAAGAACACAAAAACAAGTACCTCCGTGTCATCGTCCGAGGAAGTCGAAGAGGACCTCCTGGAAGGCGAGGAAGGGACAACAAAGATTGGAAAGGATGGTGAGTGGTATTTATAGTCCCCAGAGCGAATTAACCATTAACACTATTCCCCCCGTTGCAATCGTGATTCTTTGCTTTCTATTAGGCAAGAAACACACAATCGTAACCAGGTCCAAAACAGGTTCTCTACAGCCACGTACCTTCAACATGGATGACCTCAAAAGACGCTCCACGACGATTCTATCCAAGGAGGAACTGGAGAAGCTGGACAAGACACTTAAGGACGAAGGCGATGGCACCAGACTCACCCGTCAGAAGGCCCACCAGATAGCATCCGGGACTCATCTCTTTAAACTGGGCATGGACAACAACTACAAGTCCTATGTGAATCAGTACAGTACCAACGCCATAGCACTGAACAAGGCTCAGAGGAACGAGGAGCGCGACAAGAAGAGGCACTTGTCTCACAAGTTCTCACTGACTCAGGCTTCGGAGTTCAAATGGGTCGGCAGCCTGACGGGAACTCGTGCTCTTCTTGTGAGCACGTTGCGCCAAACTATTCTTCAGCTTGAGAGCAGCATCCAGGCACCGTATATGCACACCAATTGGCCATTGCTGAGGAAACCCTGGACCACCGCTGTGGGAGCTTGCGTCAATCCCAGGGACTTTGCTCGCGCCCTCATCGTACTTCAGGCCTGCATAAAGTCTGTGGTCTTTGCTAGTGTTTGGCACGATCAGCTTGGTCACGTTAAGCTTCAACGAGTAACCGCACTCGAACGGGAAGAGAAGAAGAGGCTAGATAAGAAGGAGAAGAAGGAGAAGGAAGACGAGGAGGAAAGAAATCGTCTGACCTACAACTTCGTCAAGTACACACTGGGTCTCAAGCATCAAGTGTGGAAGCAGAAAGGTGAGGAGTACCGAGTACACGGTCAATGGGGTTGGCTCTGGGTGTCGGCTAGTAGAAGATACAAAGTGGCTGACATGAATAAAATGGGCCTGAGAACAGGCCCCCAGAAGATCATGGTTCAGATCAGAGATCAAGGAGGCCTTAAGATCCTGGCTCTGGATCCTCCTACATACGATTTCCTGATTCAGGAATATTGTGGGACTAAGGATGTGGAGAAGAAGGAAGATAAGAAGGATTTAAAGAAGGAAACCATAGACACCAGTCTAAGGATCAAGGAAGAAATTGAAGAAGAGCAGCCATGTAAATTTAGCGAGGATGTCAAGGTTAAGAAAGAGTGCAATACCGATAGCATTAAAACGGAACAGAGTGTCGAAGTGAAGAAAGATACGGACGAAACGTTAACTACACCGAAAACGGAACCTAATAAGGAATCCAAGATGAAGCTGTCGATATTAGCCGGAATGAAAATAGAGAAGGTATTCCCTCCCATAGAACGCTTTGAAGAAATTGACATCACTAAGGCTCTGACCACACCGGGACGACTGCATTATCCGAAAATCGCAAGAAAGACTAGAATAGATGATTTTCTCGCTCGAAGAACTCACCTTAAGGTTCTCGAGCAGAGAAAACTCATTCAATCAGAGAGAACGAAGGAAGTCGTCAATCAATCAGGAAATCAAAAGATTCCTGAGGGCGAAACTGACGTCGACATAGAAACTAACGAAGAGAGCGATACCGACGGCACCGACGTGTCGCTCCAAAATATTCTTTCTGGAAAGCAAATAAATAAAAGCATCTCTCCGTCCGCGAAGGAAATGCTGATCGCCATCGGCAAGCGTATCCAACAAGTCAGGAATCAGTATGCAAATATAATAAGTCTTGGAAAGAATGGTAGCTGTTATTCTCGTTATTGCAACATGACTACGCCAGGAAAAGCCACCTTGGGAAGTCAAAGTTTGACATCCACC
Organism: Calameuta idolon; assembly: GCA_030142285.1. NCBI lineage: Eukaryota > Metazoa > Arthropoda > Insecta > Hymenoptera > Cephidae > Calameuta > Calameuta idolon. The sequence continues at coordinate 427,440 of JARQSV010000759.1, read as the reverse complement.
TGCTACTCGCCTATTTGTCTCCAGAAAGCCAGATTGAAGCGAGAAATGATCTCGTTGATTCGCAAGGCTAACATACTAAACAATAATCAAACATCAGGCAATGCCTGTTCGACTGCGATCAGTTCAATTTCTCAAAATTCACAAGCTGGCTCGAAGGCTGATTCTGGTGACGAAGCAAAGGATGCTATTCGAAGGGATTTGGAATCAGCTGTGGCACTGGCTACTCATTGTACCGAAGAAGTTCAAGCTACCAATGTGAATATTGACAAAACTGTGGATTCTGATGATGGGCCTACGAAACCTGCCAAGAGAATTAAACTGGAACTTCCATCGGTTAGTAAATCTTAAACAATATGATTCCTAATAATGTACCCAGAATATTCTACTACGGCTTGATACTTTTCAGGATCTGGACAGCGAAGTGAATCCTGTGGAAGTGGAAACTATCGTCACTACAACCAGTAACGTTGTAACGACAACTAGCGTAACGACGACTCAACAAATTACTAAAACTGTTGACGGTGTTGTTCAAAGTACCAAGGAAAGCACCACGTCACAGAATTCCGTTGCAGTATCCTCAGAAGTGAAAACAAGGTAAGTAACAAAGTGGACATCAGTCTAATCTTTCGCATTTCGTGGCTTTTCTTTCTTCCTACAATTCTTATGATCTTCTCAGTAATCTCAGTAACGCGGGCGTGAAGACAATGATCGTGAACCGACGTGGAAGAACCGTACAGAGAAGTACGATGGCTCGAGAATTAAATGCCGACGGTACAGAAAGAATTTACTCAGCAAAATCAAGCGAAGGCAAAGTTTACTTGAAGAAGGTCGCCATTTCCTTGGCAGATCGAAGGAAAAAACGAACCCCAGTGAAGTATCCTCTCTGCTCTACGTTCTGTACCAAAACTAAGCATCGCAGTATATTACTCTTGCCGCAGCACGAGCTACGAAAACTAGCACGCGTTGGAGGTCGTAGCCCGGTGCAAGGATTCCATCACATGGCCAAGGTTTTACTCTTTTTTTTTTTACATACTAAAATTTAGTGCCCAAGTAAAACCAAGTCTTCATTTTACTAAACAATTATTTATTCCATCAGGCTAACATGTCGGTATGGCCATACCCGTGTCCCAGACCATTATTTAAAACCTGTTGGTTATATCGTACTGTGGGTCTGAAGTCTCTGGCCGCAGCAGCCATACAATTGAGAATTTTATGGGCCTGTCTACGCTGGGACGACATGGCAGCCAAACCACTGTCCACCGATGGAAAGCATCAAATAACAACAGACACGGAGATCATGTCTTTAGAGATTCTGAAGCATAGACACGTTGGTCAGTTCATGGATAGGACGCAATATATGCGAAGGAAAGTAGTCATTCCTCTGGAATTACCAAAGCAAGTCCGAGGTAGGTGAAATGGGAACCTTCCTTCCTTACCTTATGGCTGTATCCCCAATGGGGGACATGTGCCAGAGGTGAAATGAGAACCAAGAAGATAATAAAGTTTTGGACTTTGAATGAAAACGATAATTTTATTCGTAACAGAGGTGACGTCGATACGAAGCGGTCTTAGGAAAAGAAAACGTCCTGAGTCGCCTCAGAGCACGGAGCCCCAGGTGACCGAGGAATGGGTCGACGAAGACAAGCTTGAGCTCTGGGAGATAAAACAATACGGTGACAGGTAAGCAGTGCGTTATCAGACAATGAAGAAACTTCATATGGATCTCTGATGTAAAATTTGCTTCACATGTTTCTGTCTGTCTATGGTATACAATGAATATGTGACAGTTGAGTAATGGACGTTCGAGGAGATCCATTTGTTAGATTTTAGGTATCTTATGGCAAACAGTTTGGGGCGCGTACTGTGGCGATCTCGTGGTCTGGATTCTGACGATGTCGGGATCCTGGTACCATGTGGCTCTAATTTCACACAACCGTCCCATCCTTGCTTAACACCACTGTAACACTAACCCTCCGCTTGGTGTGTGTCCCCTTTAGGTTAGAGAAGGCTAATGCCCAGATTATTACTAGGAGTCGGTCAGGCGTGCCACAGAATGTCGTGGTGGGTAGTAACAGAGGAACAGGGTCAGGTACGGGTTTGGGCGATCAGTTGGTAAGTGGCAAAGCCACCCCGGAGGAAATTAAAGAGAAGATGGAGCAACAGCTTCGCATACAGCGAGCTGCTCATCAGCAAAAGCGTGCTCTTGAGACGCTCAAGAGTCCTGCCAATCCAACAACGGTCGGCACGCTCGTTAAAGTCACTGCGAATTCCGGTCAAGGTATTACATCCTCCTTGTATTACTATACATTACGTTACAGACTAATTGTATGTTTGAAAATTTACAATGGGTTCTTCAATTTATCACAGATGGCACTGTGAAGGTTGTCTCGAAAGTTGCTATACCTGCCAGTCCCAATTCTGGTCAAGGAAAGTCACAGCTTACCTCGCTACTCACTACGCCCACGCAGAATAAGACTTTCTTGGGTACACGTCGCATTTATATGACGAAATGTGAGTACTGATTTTTTACAGGTCCACTTGGTCCATCTTAGAATCAATTAAATATATATTGTTAATATTTAGCTTCGGACGGAACGACTCGTGTGGTTTCCGGACCGACTAGCATTCTACCAAAGACAGCTCAGTCGCAAAATCAACAACAGTCGCTCATCAAAGTTCCTGGTCAGGCAGGTAAATCGCTCGAGGATAATTTTCTTCGTTTGCTTATAAACGCGAGGAAGAATGCTTGTAAACATTTACTTATTCTTATCAGCTACCGGAAACACGCCGGTTCAACATGTGCAACAAAGAGTGCAGATATTGCGAGGGCCGGATGGAAAGCTCCAGGTGCGTGGTCTTATGCCTGGTCAGCAATTGGTACAAATGCCTGATGGGAAGCTTCACGTTTTGAACACGGGTCAGGCTATAGCGACGACTCCTGCTCAGCAAACATCAACAGCCACGGGAACGACGACGACGCAGGTGAGCTTTCAGATAAATAGGGTTGATCTTTGTAATACTGGTATTAACTTTGTGACTTTTGGAACGCAGAGCGCTGCTAAGACAGCTGGTACTTCCAATGCAAGCAAGGCGGTAACAGCGATCACTGGGACTCCCGTTAAGAGTACATCTACGAAAACTACTACAAATCAGGCTCAGCAAGCTCAAACGCCTCAGCAGGCTCAGCAAGTTGTGCAAACTACGCCAAGGGGAAAGGGTACACCGGTGTCGATGGTCAGCGTTAATGCAACGGGTGTTCAACCTCAAAAGAATACAATTGTCGTTGCCAACACTGGACAGATCGTGTCGGGAACTCAGGTGCGTTACGTGTGCTTTTAACCGGAAGGAAGCTTTGCGATCAACGACGACTGACAGTATTTTAATGATTATATTTTACACAGGTGATGACAACCGGTGGTCAACTAATAAATGCCAATCAGATAGTAGTGAACAATGCCAACTTGGCTCAACAGCTGGCTTCCGGTAAGGCCCAATTGGCCACCATAGGGGGCCATCAGGTTGTGATACGAAGTACGCCAACGGGCAATCAAATTGTACAATTGAATTCAGCCAACAGTGGAATAATCGTGAAGAATGCTGGGACGCCTACCAAAACGCAAACAGGTTTGCAGACTAGTTTTTGCAAATATTTAAATGAATTTATTGAATTTCAAAATGGATGCATCTGTTTTTTTTTAGCTACGGCACAAACGTCTCAAGGATCTCCTGCCGTGTCGCAGGCTGCAGAAACACCGAATAGTAATGCCGTTTCCAATACAACTACCGTGACGACACCGAGCACTCCAGCCGCGACGAACACGACACCCGCGGCACCAGCTCCTGGAAGCGTCGAAGCGTCACTCTTGGCAGGTCAACCTCCGGGCACTGTTATCAAATGTGTCACGGCACAGGTTATTCAAACGACGCAAGGGCCTAGGATCGTTCTTCAAGGTCTTCAGGGTGCTGACTTTACTCCTCAGCAATTGGCCATGGTTCAGCAGCAAGTGAAACAGCAATTACTAAAAGCCCAAGCGACTACCGGAAAGCAGGGTGTCTTGGGACCTACAAAAATATATCTAGCTGTTCAACCAGCGCCAGGAACATACTCTCCGCAAGCACAAACCAATCAAACTTCAAGTACTCCAGGTACACCAAGTGCTCCTACCTCGAAGCAACAGACGCAACAGCCTATGGTGTCGCCACCTTCTGCGACAGTGCCTCCACTAACTTGTGAGAATCCTTCTGCTTCTGATGTTAAAATTCCTCATGGACTTCTTACATATATGAATTTACTATGTGACCTTTCTGCTTCAGCATCTCAAATGGATTCGGGTACCATTCCATCTCAGTCTAGCACACCGGAGAAGCCAAAGGTCGTCGTGCAACAGGTTGGACGACCCGGCAGCACTGCGGATGCTGCGGACACTCCGCGAACTAGCATGGCCAATGGTCAACAACCGTCTCAAGATGCTAATCAGTCGTCGTCCAACAAGTTTATTCTGACTCCAGACTACATACAACAAAGTACGTATTACAAATAGTAAATTAGGACTGTAAAAAGTAAAGAAAATATTTCTAACCTCTATTGAACTTTTGTATCGTTCTGGTTACAGCAATAAAGAATGCCCTTAAGCAAGAGAATCTGAACCCTGAGATAGAGGAGAAGCTTCTGCAGCTACAACGGTATCAAGAGAAACAAATGAAGGGTGGAACCGCAACGGGAACAGGTGCGACAGGAGGTTTGGATAGTTCAGTCGCCAGCCACCAGGGTCATCACAACACTCCGACGATGACGGTTACACCACGTGCGCCTTCGCGCAAGAGGCCTGCACCCTCGCACATTCCATCGGTTACGACGCCCACCACGACCCTTTCGACGGTGAACGACAAGGACTCCGACTGGATCGAAAGCCCCAGGAAAAAGCCAGTTCCTAAGCAAGAGTACAGAGATCTGTCCAAGTAAGAAAGACGAAATGCACTATGCACTTTCTGCTAGACACTCACATCTCATTGTTCTCCATAGTAACGTCTAACCCTTTATTTTCCTTTTTTTTTTTCCTTATTCACTTACTATCCCATTATTGTTTCAGGGAATGTCGTAGGATGATCTATTGACGACAGTCGTGAACTAACAAATTTTCATTCCGAATCTCGACTTAGTAGTATAATTAAGCAATTGATTTAAACGACGTTAAAGTCAATGAGTGAGAGTGAGCGAGATAGCGTGGACGGCTTGTGTGTGAATACAGGGTGTCCAATCTAAGGAATCGCATAGGGTTGTGTTTTTGTCTGTACAAAGTAACACTAGTGATTTTTCACTGTTCGAAAGATCTCAGATTGATCTTCCACTGAATCCAAAACTTGTTAAACGCGTGAAGTTTCAGTGGGGCGTGGTCGCAACCGTGTTTGACTAGTTAGATGGGACACCCGTTATACGAGAAAACGAGATCAAGAGTGAGGGAATACGTTGAAATAAAATAATCCACGTGTTCACGATAATTGTACAGTATTTCTTTTTCTTTCGTCTTGATCTCGTTAGTCTCTACGAATTTTAGTCAATTTTTCTGTCCTCTCTATCTTCTCTTTTTTTTTATATCTTTTAACCAAGAACGATATTCTGTTTACACTACTTAATTTTTACCGTCCATTGACAATATCATTAAACACGCATACACGTTTGAAATCTTTACAGATCTTTGTCTTTTCAATCTTTAACATGACATTTTATTTGATATCTGCCACCGTGAATTAAACATCCTCAAATAACATCCTACCCATGGACACGGAAAACAAGAAATCTATTGACAGTACTAACCATCTTGTTATCTATTTTATTTTACTCTGTCATCACCACAGTCATCTCATCCCTCATTTATTCTCATCCATCCATTTTTAATTATCCAGATGTTCAATCAGACCGATTGATCATCGCTGCACGCGCTGATCACTCTGAATGCAGTGTCCAGTGCGTCCAGGTCAGTTCCCAGCCGTTATTTGGGCTTAAAATATTGTTCCGCTGTCTGTCACAGGGTTCATAAACTGTCAGAAGCACTGGATAACGAATCCTCTCCGAAAAATCGAACTGGAAAGATAAAGGACACGCAGGAGCAACGTAGAAAGCAGCAGGTCCATTCGCGGATGCAGGTTTTGCTATTTAGGCACAAGGAACTCCTCAAGAAGGATATACTTAAAAAGAGAGCGTTGCTGGAAAAGGAACTGCAAATTGACATACAGGTTGGTGCCGAATGAAAATACTTAATGGGTCAAAGGACTCGAAGGATCCACGTTGTCCTCGGTGACAACAACCTAATCCTTTCGTTTCGTCGCAGAAGGACCTGTCGGCCGAGTTAGCAACCAGGACGAAGGCTGAGAGACACAAGCAGGACGAGGTCAAAGTGGGGAGTGCAAAGCGTAAAGCCAATGCTCAAGCTGCGCAACACGTCAGTCCACCGACCAGAGGCGGTAGACCAAAGAAACACAGATCCCAGGGTAACAGCACGACGCCACCTGGTGCGTCATCTGCTGTTGCTGCTAACCGTATCAAAAAGGAGAAGCTCTACTGTCTCTGCAGAACGCCTTACGACGAGACCAAGTACGTTTATTTTATACCTGGAATGTCATTTGATCTCGTGCAATTTGTCTTGGCACTTTTCTTTTACGTTGGTATTCTTCATCGTAGGTTTTACGTTGGGTGCGATCTCTGCAACAACTGGTTCCATGGTGATTGCGTTGGCATTACCGAAGAGATGAGCAAATCCTTGTCGGAATTTGTTTGTACCGAGTGTCGACACGCGCGAGACACCCAGGAGCTTTACTGTCTTTGCAAGCAACCCTACGATGAATCTCAGTGAGTATCGTTCTCGTGGAATCGCTCTATACTTTGGAAATAATCTATAAGATTTTGAGATTACGTTCGTTTCGCTCATCTTTCATTTAAGGTTTTACATCTGCTGCGACAAGTGTCAGGATTGGTTCCATGGACGTTGCGTTGGTATTTTGCAATCCGAAGCTGACAACATCGACGAGTACGTTTGTCCCAATTGCCAGAGGAATTCTTCAGTCAATTTCGCTAACATGAAGAACCTCAACGCCAAGGATCTGGATCTTCTGAAGAAACTCATAAAGCAGATACAGGTCAGAAG
>JARQSV010000759.1:394992-409128 GCA_030142285.1 Calameuta idolon | reverse complement strand
CTACTACCATACTTCAAAGGGTTACTGAAATACATCAGTTGATTGGTGTATATCTACTGTACCTTATCAACGTGATAAGGATAGGTCTCTTGAGTGACAGTCGACAGCAGATCCAGTACTCTTAAGTAGAGATAGAACTTTGTCGTAGCATTCTGTTCGAAACACCTTTGCACAGCATTTAAAAGTCCTCGCATTAAATACAAAACTCCATGTTCAGGGCTGTCCTATTGAATAATTATTAAAGACAGTGATTAACAATCACAAAGAAAGTATTTCTGCAAAACAGCTTTTGTAACCTCTTTACTTACAGGAACTACCAGTAGCGTGGAAAGAAAGTTAGAAAGATAGGAGAGCAAGTATGGCTCTGAGCTTTTTTGTCTTCCATCGATGTCTATTGTCTTTGGCATTTCTGGAACCAAGCTAAGAGCTGCCTTGAAGCAGGCATCGGCTAGGAAATAAACATTAAAAGGAATTATCTGGCACGCACTGTATTTTGTTCCCAAAGAATTCAAGAATTACCTTGGCCAAGGCACTGATTTAAAAGAGCCACTTGCCCCGACAGAAGATATAACTGAAGTCGAGTGTGCACTAATGTTAAAGATGGAATGGTGATGAAACAAAAAGCTGCGCAAGCACGAACAAATGCAGAGGTTCTTCTAGTATGATGGCCACGGACAATTTTCCTTGTATCGACCGACAATCTATTTACACACTGGAAGTAGTACCGAATGTGATTTAACCTCTATTTAAACTAATTCCTATACAAACGATGCATTCACAAAATATATATTTTCAGAACAGTCTCCTACCTGTACCAGTTGTATGTGTACAGAGTCGAGATTGGGAAAAGCAGCCCTGGCCTCTGCATAAAAGCTCAACTGCTTCTCAAAGTCCCGACCGTAATCGACTCTCTGAACTAGGCCACATATTAAATTGCCAATCTGTCGCTTTTCGTCGTCCACCGTGAGCGCACTGCATTGCAAACAAACGGATAACTGCATTTTCTTCCTGTGCAGGAGGTTGATATCTTGAGTTTAATTCTTGCAGTGCATACCTGACCGAGTCGTGCATTATTCTCGAGATAAACATAAGGGCGCTTATTATTATTGGATCCGTTATTGGTCCACTTTGAGTACTAAAACCTTCTATCACGGTTTTGCATACTTCGACCTTGATGCTTTCCTTATGAAAAAGATCAATCAGAGGTAGAAAATTCTCCTGCAACGAATGTAAGGTACTTTCAAGAGATTTCAGTATTTACTTCAATTACTATAGGTTTCTTAAATCAGACAGATTCGTACCATAGTGAGCAATGACTCAAAATCTTGAGTATGAGCAACGATCTTCTCTACGATGGTTTGCATCTGAGAATAATAATGTTCGAAAGCTCTGTTCGGACTGAGATGACTTATCACTTCACCCAGGAATAGGTTCAATTCATGCATCTGCAGAAGGTAAAGATAGAATTTATATCAATGAGGAGTCGTATTGTAATTTGAAATACCTACAGAAAAGTGAATGACTGTGAATTGTATCCAAATTTCAGAGCAATGCATAAATTTTGCAGGATCCTTAAGACCTAGTACGTATTGCCAAACTGTATTTAAGACAGGACGACAGTCATCCTTGGGTGGTGCTTCCTCTACCAGGCATTCACCCAGACTGCGGTACAAAAGATACTGTGGGAATCCTGTTAATAAAAATATATATTTTCTCTTAACTACTGCTAAGTATACTAGCGTAATATTAAAGAATATTTTAAGCCATTAGTTACCATCTTCTTCGCAACCAGCAATTAAATGTACAAATTCCATTGCCCGAGCTGCTATGTATGCTGGTTTGAAAGTTGCAAGGATACTGTTCAACAGTAATCCACTGTAGAGGAAAAATATATAAATTGCTACACTCAAGATATTTATGAAATTTTTTACAATAATTATTACCTATTAGCTTGCTGCTTGCTTCGAGAAAGTATTTCATCCAGAAGATTCTCCGATGCTGTAGCTACCATAACTTGCATGATCCAATCCAACGCAGGAGTATAAAGACTAAGATAAGTATGCAGGGATATACTCTGCCCATTTAGATCATATGATAAGGACTGACTAAACAGTTGACCGTAAACAGCTAAAAAGTCATAGAAGTTTTCCTTGGCGAATTCAAAGTCTGAAGATTGATTGAGTGCCAATCCAACACGGCACAAGTAGCATCTTGCATAAACCGCTATCAATGGATTTCCAATCCCACGAATCATGCGGGTTATTCGTAAAAGGGCAGAACTAAATTCACTTGTTGTCAAAAATCTGTACGACTTGATAATCGCCATTTCCACATAAAGTCGCGGTACCAACTCGCGTATTGAGGCTATTTTGTAAAACCAATTGCGACAAATTTCTTTAGCAACTTCCGTAACAATATCCGGGGTGAAATTGTCTGGTAAGCTTGTTGGTACTTTGCTGCCCGGTCTACAGGAATAAAAAATATTCGTTCAGACGATCAATGATAAAGGTAGTAATAACTATTGAAAATATAAAAGACACATCACTTGTAATATTCAGCTTTCCTTTTCAACCGCTCGTAAACGAGTTTACCAAAGGTATCCAAGATGTCTGTGATTAGTACGAACTTGCTGGGGTAAAAAGTGATGACCGATGTATCCACTAACAGCTTAGCACACTAAGGAAACCAATGATTTCCATGTCAGTTATATTTGTTTATATATCTTATTTAAAAAATGATTTATCAATGAACCTGTATTGCTATTTTTAAAGCTTTCACTCGTTGATCAGAATGCCAAGCTTGCACGAGTTCATTATTTAACTGCTCTATGCGGACTGTGTATTCCTGCTGTGATAGATCCATCATTTGCCTCACAGAGCCTTCTTCGAAATCATCAAGTTGCTCCAGTCTTGTTCTAACTTTATCGACTAAAGTACCACTGGGTTGGACTTTTACAATCACTAATTACAGAACGAAGCTTTACATTATTCATCTGTAACGACCTTCTGTTTGGGGATATCAGTTAATTATTACTTTACCTTTTTCGCCGCCTGGTAAGAAACTTGTTACTATAGATAACTTCTCCGATGTTGTATACTTGTTCAATATTGCTGTACGTTTTGCTAGCCAAGGCTGCACCAAATCATCCATGGAGTCCTTTGACTTTTTTCCAACAGCTGCAGCATTCGAAGAGTAATCCCACTGTAAGAAATGCAAGAAGTCCATGAATACATCATTCTCTTGTATCGATTCTTTATACATCTGAAAGAAATTACCTCATCAGCAGCCATCTTGGATAAAGGATCTAAGTCCTCACGAGCGAATTGTGTAAGAGGATCAGAACCATCCAAGGAAGAGTGGTTTAATAAAGGATCGGTCAAAGGGTTGGGTACTTGGAATGGAGTATGCGTTGGAGTAGGTGTCCCTGTTGATGAGCCGGTACTAGTACTACGCAAACCACCTCTTTTGATTACACTGCGTCCATCCATCATCTAAAAACATAAACAGTATATCAGAAATTTTTAGTTAATGCATTATCCGCATACTGGTGTAAAGAGAATCTTACAGTAACAACAACCGGCTTTAAGGGATGATCTGTCACTTCTTCCATAACTGGAACCTTTGCTGATCCATAATCTACTGAACGTGCAACCCTGCAATAAAATTTGACAAATAACAGATCTATGATTGCAAAATAAAATATATACAAAATCAGTGTTATTTACCATTCGATATCGGTCATCTTGCAGTCTTATAGTGAAATATCACAGAAGAAATGTACAGAAAGATACTGAACACCTTTACAAACTCAAGAATCAACGAGACATTTATTTAATTCAAATAAACATACATTTTATAATCTTTAAAGCAACTGTCAAATGTAACTACACAGCTAGGAGTAAAAAAAAACTATAGATAAGATTATCAAAAAGATCCGAGAAGATCGTAGCAATCCTCTTCTTTACCGATAAAATCACAAAAATGGCGCCTATTAACATCACAAGACGTGGCAGCAGCAGTGGCCACATTAGCGCCGGAAGTTCAAGGAGATGAAAGGTACATCTTTTTCTAACAATTAACTGCATTTTCATACCCAATATCAAGTATTAGATATGTGTCACGAGACTCTTCCCACGGCCGAAGATATTAAATAATTTTAATTATTCTCCTTTGCACGTGCGTCGGTGGAAACGCTGCCGCTACTTTATAACGATCCGCGCGTCGAAGGTGGTATTGCTTGGTTGTGTCAGCTACACGTTGACTTTTTTTTACGTTGGCCAATCTGTCAAGTTTTATCGTGGCAAGTTCACGTTACGAAAAATTCCGGGAGGTCTTTCGTACGTTTCGATCCTCTGGGAGGCTCACGCGAGCAAAACTGGCCCCTGCACTCCGTCCTTTGAGGATCGTTTTTTGTTGCCGAAATCCATTGACCGCAGCATGTCAACGATAGACGAGGCCTTCGAGACCTGGGAGGAGATGATTGAGTCTGGGGTAAGGACTGGGCGTGCGAATTCCTCCAGGAGTTATAACCCAATTGGTGTCAAATGCATAATGGAAGAAGTTTCCTTAAACAATATTTCAACTGTGAAACCATTTAAGTGTATCTAGTCAAAGGAACATTTTAAAATTTTTCCTTGTGGCTACAGAATCTCATGGTACATTTTAACAAATTTTTGTGAACACGAGATTATGTATCAAGAAAAAAAAAAAGGAAAAAATATATTTATATAATTGATTAAATTCTTCGAATGGAATATATTGTGAGATTGAGAGCAATGTTAGATTTTATGTCTAATTTCAAAAATACTTTCTTTTAATCTGTGGAAAGATGGTATAATTGATGTTTGTATTTTTATTTTGTTCTAGGCACTGGATAAAGCATTGAGTGCACTTCAGACAAACACCCTGGAAGGATTGGACGAAATCGAAAGCCCTAGGTATAGTGTATACATCGGTGAATCTCAGAATGCTGATGTTTATGTTTATTAAATAATTATATCACTCTTATCTCTTTCTGTATGTTTCTCATTAGCAGCATTGAATCTAATGATCATTGAACAGAAAAGTTTCTTGGTGCTCCAAAAATCCAATGCTTTAATACATTCCAGCCTTACAACAAACCACAATTCTAGTCCCAGAATGGTAGTTCTGGGAGATGACGCAATGAGATCACAATATGTACCTCCAAAGCCAACAGTGAAAATACTAAAGAGGCCAACAAGAGACTCGCAAGGAAGCGGAGATGGACCACTGATGAATGGAGACAGTAAACCAAAGCAGCCTATAAAGTCTTTAAAACAGGTATAAAGTTTCTTCGATCGTAACATCTTTTAACCAACAGTCCGACATCTTCCTTACGTAATTGCAATTTCAGAGAGAGCAAGAGTACGCCGAGGCTCGTAAACGGATTCTTGGGGAGGAAAGAAATCCAGAGGAAAAATTACTGTCGGAAGTGAATAAGATTCAACCAAAGCCTTCCAATTCAGGAAGTAGCAATGTTCCAAGCAACGTCGTCCGCATGCCTACCGGACCTGACGGAAGCAAAGGGTTCAACGTCCGTAGGTAGCGCGCCAGTCAGGGATCATCCCTTATTACCCATCTACTCTCTCTCCTCTCTCCTTGCCTGTACGGAGACGGAGAGAAGCGGCTATGAGGCCGACAGCAGCGAGCAGCTTCCAGCTCCACATCAACCTGGAGCACTCTGCATGGAGCACTCTGCTCCCCAAGTAGGGGCCTCCGTAGCGCTGCTCCTGCAGGCCATAGGTGTAGTGTCGGATTGGACTCACAAAAGACAAAAGTCGAGAGATAACCAACGCCACGTGAAACCACCGCAAGCATGACACTCTTTATTATTGCCAGGATCATTAAAAGTTTCGTTATGTTCTGTTACACCGAACGAGAGAGACCTTCGATTTGAGGTACGACGATACCGAAGTAAAATTCAAGCACGACGACGCGCAGCCATTTGTCACACTTGGATTGTATTTCGTTGATAAAGTACGGACGTTTTCTTCAATTTTTATATTTTTTATGGATGAATCTTCTCCGTATAGATCAATAATAAAGAAATCTTCCTGTTGCGTTATAAAGATAGAATTTTACTATTTTTATCTTATCCTCATCTCCTTATGTATACATATATGTACTCCCGCCGTTAGGCTTTGTGCAATTGTTCTCGTTGATGACAAACTCACTTTGTAACTCAGCCTTGGAGCTCTGAATGTTTCACTAGGTCTTGGTTGTAACATAAATTTATTAATAGACGCCTATACACATTGACATTAAATGTGTCATACTTCTATAAATTTCAAGAAAACCTGGTCTCTTTAAAAATACCTCGCTTTTCTATTATGAAGATTCGTACAGTAAATTCATAAGGGGAACAACGTGATAGATGCAAACTTTATCGACATCCAAAGAAGAACTTGATACTGTTAAAAAGTCAATTTAAAAATATATAATAATGCCAAATAGACATTTTCTTTTGAATAATATAGATGGCGAGCTCATTGCAGTAACGAGTAGAAGACAATTTCAAAGAGAAGTACGTTGATCGTACGCCTAGTGATGACTTCCTGTCATCGTCAATAGTCACTATGGATTATTAGAAATTAAATGCATAAAATGAAATATCTATTGTGCAATTATTATAAATGAATACAGTTACTAATTCATTGAACAAGATAACGAGTCTAAATTGAAATTCTTGCAAATGTAGATTTCGGATATTCGCAACTGCAACCATTTTGCAATTGTTTTCAAATTCATACGCGAAAGGCAGAATATTTGGATGCTTTTAGGAACGCGAATTGTCCGGCGGCAAAGTGACTCCAACTGTTCGGCCGCTCGTTAAAAAAGAGCTCCGTTTGCCGTGTGTTCAGCGTTCCGTTGTGATTGCAAGAAAACGCCATTATTTTAGCGGTTTCCTGTAGTATCGAGGATAATGATTCGCTCGAAATAAGTAACGAAGTATCAGAAGACATTGCAAGAGCTAGTAAAAAGAAACGTTCGTGTCTGTGATGTGCCATTCGGCGTTCTCAATGCTGATGGATGTTCTGTGTTCATAAGATTTTCTGATATCCCCTGCGACGCTACCAGAGGATTTATATTTTTATCAATAAATCTCTGAAGGTGGGTTCCGAGGAGATGTGCTTTCTCTGTATTGAATTGAAAGACTATTTTTTCTTTTTCTATCAGTAATACGACGATAACAAGCGCATATAGGGTGAATTTTCGAAAGGCAGGTGCTCGCACAAACTGGCGTCCCCTTGCTTCTTCGGCCAATTAGATGGCGGCATTTTCCCGCCATATATTGACAAAATTATTAGGGTACGAAATTACTTGAATGGAACTTTTTTTGCTTCGTTCTGTTAACTCCTGTTTGACCTTTTTAATATGATGCATAATATATTCTTTAATTAATACTCATTCGGTATATTGCTTGGTACTCCATTATGAGCGAAAGACATATGTCTGCAATATAATCGAAAAATATTTAGAGCCATGAATTTTGACATAAGGATAACTGACAGGTTGTTTTCTGGAGTTTTAATTTCAATACTTTTATACAGTACATGTAAATAGGAACGTGCAAGGAGAATATGAAACATATGTCTGTATGCTGATTTGTACAAATTTATTTTAAGATTCGTTACAGTAATGTCATTGTAATATTTTATTCATTTTATTTCAGACGTGTAAAACCACAATTTAATAAAATGAGCTCTGCTGTTCAAAATGGTAGTGGCGATGGCGGTTCTAAAAAGAAAACCATCGAAGGCATTTATCAAAAGAAATCTCAGCTGGAGCATATTTTGCTTCGGCCTGACACATATATTGGTTCTGTTGAACCAGTTACTGAATTAATGTGGATATATGATAAAGAAAAGGAAATGATGATTCAAAGAGAGATCAGCTATGTTCCTGGACTTTATAAAATATTTGATGAAATACTTGTCAATGCGGCTGATAATAAACAGCGCGATCCACGTATGGATATGATAAAAATAGATATAGATGCGTACGTTTATTTAATTACAGAACCATTTAAGTCTGTAAACTATCTTTAACGAATGTATTTACAGAGAGAACAATACCATATCTGTATGGAATAATGGCAAAGGTATTCCTGTTGTTGTACACAAGGAAGAAAATATGTATGTACCAACAATGATATTCGGACATCTCTTAACCTCATCAAATTACGATGACGAGGAGGAGAAAGTAACTGGTGGCCGAAATGGCTATGGAGCGAAATTGTGCAATATTTTCAGCCACCGTTTTACAGTCGAAACGGCCTCTAAGGAGTATAAGAAAAGTTTAAAACAAGTAAGAGTACAATGTCGATCAATCTGTTTCTTGAAAAATATAGGTACGATAATTCTTTTGTTCTCTGCAGACCTGGGGAAATAATATGGGAAAGGCAAGCGAGCCAAGAATTAAAGAATTTTTTGGCGAGGATTTTACCAAAGTGACGTTTTCACCAGACCTAACAAAATTCAAAATGCAATCTCTCGATAGTGACATAGTGGCATTAATGTCCAGGCGAGCTTTTGACGTAGCAGCTTCCACAAGGGGTGTAAAGGTTTTCCTAAATGGCACAAGAGTTCCTATCAAGAATTTCAAGGATTACGTCGATCTTTACGTCAAAGGCAAAGAGGACGACATAGGAAATCCACTAAAAGTCGTCTATGAATCTGGCGGCCCGCGATGGGAAGTGGCTGTAACATTGTCAGACAAAGGTTTTCAGCATATGTCCTTCGTCAACAGTATCGCTACAACGAAGGTGCCAAAAATTACGAATATTAAAGCCGCGTTTACATATTACAAGAAAGAAATTAATGTCAAATGCTTTATAGGGTGGCAGACACGTGGATCACGTTACAGACATAATAGTAAAGCAGCTGACAGAAACCATAAAGAAAAAGAACAAGGGTGGAGTCGCCATTAAGCCATTCCAAATAAAAAATCATTTATGGATTTTTGTTAATTGTCTCATCAACAATCCAACGTTTGACTCTCAGACCAAAGAGCACATGACTCTACAGGCAAAGAGTTTCGGTTCCAAATGTGTGCTTCCCGAGAAATTCATAACGAACGTACGTAATTCTAATCTGATTCTCATAACTATTTATTACATGAAAATAAAATAATTATAGATTACAAAAATTGGTATCGTCGAAGCTGTACTTTCGTGGGCCAAATTTAAGGCAGACAGTCAACTCCAAAAATTAGGACCCAAGTCTAAACAAAGAAAGCTTCAAGGTATAAAACGCGATTAAAATACTTTCCTCGGTCCATAAGAATGATCTGATGACGCAGAAAATTTCTTTTCCTAAGGTATACCGAAGCTTGAGGATGCCAATGATGCCGGTACGAATAAATCCTTAGATTGTACGTTAATCCTTACCGAGGGAGATTCGGCTAAAACAATGGCCGTGTCTGGCCTCTCCGCCATAGGCCGTGATAAATACGGAATCTTTCCACTTAGAGGTAAAATTTTAAACGTGCGTGAAGCAACTCACAAACAGATCTTGGAAAACGCTGAGATCAACAATCTCATAAAAATCCTTGGGCTCCAATACAAGAAGAAGTACGAGACCAGGGAAGATCTGAAAACACTTCGTTACGGAAAAATGATGATAATGACAGATCAGGATCAGGTTAATAAATAGTTTTCTCATTAGTAACATCCAGTTATGAATTAATAAACAAATAATATACATCATTTAATCATACATAGGACGGTTCTCACATCAAAGGTCTTTTGATCAATTTCATTCATCACAACTGGCCGTCGCTATTGAAACTCGATTTCATCGAAGAATTCATCACTCCCATTGTGAAAGCAACCAAAGGAAGTCAGCAACTGTCCTTCTTCTCTCTACCGGAATTCGAGGCGTGGAAAAAAGAGACGCAAAACTATCACACCTACAAGATCAAATACTACAAAGGTTTTTTATTTAAAGTTCTATCCAAAGAAACTTGTCTTCTCTCGATTAAGTTTAACAAAGGTACCAATATCTTTGTGATGAACCAGGTTTGGGTACGTCCACTGCCAAAGAGGCAAAGGAGTACTTTGAGAATATGGCCAGACACAGGATCCGGTTTACGTACAAAGGAGATCAAGACGATCAGAACATCATAATGGCTTTCAGTAAGAAGTGCGTCGATCAACGTAAAGATTGGTTGACCAATCACATGGAGGAGACAAAGAGACGAAAGGAGATTGGTCTTGGCGAGAAATACCTATACGAGAAGAATACTCGCACAGTGTCTTTTTCGGACTTCATAAACGTAGAATTAGTTCTCTTCAGTAACTACGACAACGTGCGCTCCATTCCAAATATGATAGACGGCTTCAAGCCAGGTCAAAGGAAAGTCTTGTACACCTGTCTGAAACGTAACGACAAACGTGAAGTAAAGGTAGCACAGCTGGCAGGATCAGTTGCTGAACACTCGGCGTACCATCATGGTGAAACGTCACTTATGGCCACTATAATTAATCTGGCTCAGAATTTCGTTGGCAGCAATAATATCAATGTGCTTCAGCCCATTGGTCAGTTTGGTACCAGATTGACAGGTGGTAAGGATTCTGCCAGTCCTCGATACATTTTCACAATGCTCAGGTCTGTATTTGGCTTCTAAACACTCATGAAACTTTATTCCAATCACCTGAGGATTAATTATTAATTCCAATTACAGTCCCCTGGCACGTCTTATCTTTCACAAGCACGACGACGCTCTCCTGAAGCACGAGTACGACGATAACCAGAAAATTGAGCCTGTTCATTACCTGCCAATCCTTCCAATGGTACTTGTCAACGGAGCTGACGGAATTGGCACTGGATGGATGACAAAGATTCCGAATTACAATCCTAGAGAAATTGTTGATAATTTATTAAGAATGATGGACGGTGGTGATCCTAAGCCAATGGTAAAAGATCTTAGTGGACATCGATTTCATTTCTTGTACCGTAGACATTTGTAATGTGTGTTGGATCTTCTTCGCAGATTCCACACTACAAAAATTTTAAAGGCTGCGTAGAGAGCTGTGGAGATTACAGATATGTAATCAGTGGAGAGGTGTCAGTTATAGGACCTGACAAAATTGAAATTACTGAACTTCCCGTTGGCACTTGGACTCAAACTTACAAGGAATCCGTTCTGGAACCCATGTTACATGGTTCTGAGAAAGTTCCTGCGATAATTACGTAATTAGTCATTGAATGATCATTATACTAAATTGACTTGAACGATTGACGATTAAATGATGTTTCTTGTTTCAATTATTATCCAGCGATTATAAGGAGTACAACACGGACACTGCAGTTCACTTTATAGTAATGATGAATCAGGATAAATTACTTGATCTTGAGCGAGATGGTCTTCACAAGGCTTTCAAACTGCAGACGACCACAAGTATAACGTCTATGGTAAGTTTGGAGTACTTTTTGTATTGAGGGAAAGTAAAAGAAGATAAGTTTATGCGACTCGTTGATTACAGTGCGCGTTCGATGAGAATCTTTGCCTGAAGAAGTACGACAATGTTTTACAAATATTGAAAAGTTTTTACAAAGTACGACTCGAGGGATACCATAAACGAAAGGATTACCTAGAGGGGATACTGCAGGCGGAAGCATCGAAACTGTCGAATCAAGCTAGATTTATATTGGAGAAGTGCGACGGCGACCTGGTGATAGAGAACAAGAAGAAGCTTGATATGATAGCTGAACTCGTCAGACGAAATTACGACTCCGATCCCGTGTTGGCTTGGAAATTGAGTCAGAATCGTGAGGAAGTCTTGGTAAGTTTTTAAAAATCTTTTATCAAGCTATCGAGCGTGTACGTTAACGAGCAATTGATACCGTTTTAAAATGCAAGGAGTCGCAAGTAAGTAATGTCGTGTGTAGGAGCTTTGCGCAGCAAATTCATTCTCATAATCAAATTGTATGCATGATTAAGACTGATGTGTGGGTTTTGCGTTGACAGGAAGAGGTCGCTGAAAATGCTGATGGCGAAGTAGACACACCGACCATAGAAAAGGAAAACTATGATTATCTACTTGGGATGACTATGTGGAGTCTAACTAAGGAACGAAAGGATGAGCTGCTACGTCAGAGAGATGAAAAGATTTCTGAACTGAAGAGGCTGCAGATTCGAACACCTGTATCCCTTTGGAAGGAGGACTTGAATAATTTCCTCGAAGAATTGAACAAGGTACGGTCTACCAGAATTAATTCTTGGTACGTGGTAAAACTTTGTTGTTGATAATTCTTTTAGATCGAAGAGAAGGAAAGAAAGGAGGAGGAGAAGTTCAAGAAGAACACCAAGAAACCACCAACAAAGTTTTACAAGAATGATTCCACCAGGCGAATCGAACCGACCATTGATTCTGATTTGAAAAAGAAAATAGAGAAAGCAGACATCGTAGTCAAGGATAAGAAGGATGGAGTGAAGAAAGTTCCCAAGGCAAGTTTATTCAATCTTCAAAAAGACTTTAGTGGAGTCTACGGGATTTACATATGTTTGATAAACTCCAATATGAATTTTAGGCGAAGAAGGAGATCATAGAGGAGAAAGATGAATTCGATGTCCTTGTCGAGGGTAACGCGAAACCGCTTGACGACAGACTTGGAAATTCTCCGGAGAAAATTGATAAGAAAACCGCTAGCAAAAAGAGTAAATGAAAATATTTCAAGAAATCCTTTCACCTGACCTCTTCAACTTGATTTCTCATACGCATTTGTTCCTTTCTTAGATTTGAAACAATCTACACTGCCGTTCAAGCCTGTTAAAAAAGGTGATAAGAAAAAGGACAAAGATAAGGATGATAGCGACGAAATGGATGATATTAATTTCGATAGTATTTCGCCACCACCGGCACGTCCTGCGCGCAGGAAAGCTGCTGGTATGATTTCCTTTACCTTTTAAAAAATTTTATACAGACTCCACGTCGTTCATAAAAGTATTGTCGTTTATTCGTAATTATTTTGACAGCTGCCAAAATAAATTACACGTTGAGCAGCGAAGAGGAGGATACTGACCAGCACATCGAATTTTCCTCCGATTCCGAGCAAGAGCGACGGTAATGGAGATTTTTATTTTTGTTTTACAAATATTTGTACATCAAAATTGACTTATTACTTTGATATTATTTATAGACCGAAAAAGAAGGCAGCACCGCCTGTCGCCGTAATAAATAGCGATTCCGACGATGGTTTTAAGATTGACAAAAAGGCGCCACCACCAAAACGTAAGACGATTATTTTATTTAAAAATCATGACCGACTGTACTTTAATTATTATAGATATATTTATATATGATTATCCCGATAACAGCAAGTTCCGAAGAACTCTTCGACTCTCTTATCAACAATTCCAAACCCAGTCCCAGTAAAGTCATAGCTGTAACTTCCGACGAAGAATCATCAGTGAAGTCAACACCACCGAAGAAATGTAAAGTCATCGTTCAATCTTCCTTTTATCAAGCCCAAAGGCAAAGCAGAATGATTGTAAAAAATTTCTTAAATTTCATGTCACAGTACCCGCCCCAAAGAAGAAAACAGAAAATGGTGGTAACAAAGGCGTGAAGAGGAGACTGAAAAAGAAGTCAAAGTCATCCGATTCCGACTCCGAGGACATGTTCAATACGAAAGTAGCTTCGGTAAGTAATACGCCTAAAAGTTTTACCACAAAATTGACTACAATAAACTGTGACTTTATTCGAACAAAACTTATTAGTCGTCGCAGCAGGTAAAAAAGAGAAAGAAGAAAGAATCACAGACAGACGAGGACATAATCGACGAGTCGCCGCCAATAAGGAAGACGGCGAGTCGCGCCCGGAAACCAGTATCCTATGCACTTAATTCCGATGACGAATCTGATTGAGACATCAGTCAGTCGTTAATTAAGATTTTAAAGATGTGAATTGTAAGGTCTTATGTAAAAATTATAAGAAAATTTGGAAACTTTCAGAGATCTTAATGTCAATTATTACAATAATAATTATTTGGTAAGACACCTATTAAAGATCCTAGTCGCGCCACACGCTTCAGTGCAGGCTTGCCTTGAGTGCTTTCTTTTGTCATACTAATATCAGCGAGCTTACACTGTGCGCTCGAACCGCTCGAACTT
>JARQSV010000759.1:338330-394892 GCA_030142285.1 Calameuta idolon | reverse complement strand
TGCCTCGAGCGCTCCCCCCACTCTCCGCCTGCCCCCACTCCTCGAGCCCACTTCCAGTACTTCTAAATATGCTTGGCTAGAATTTCCGATTTCTACGTGTTAATATTTTACTTTAATGATTTAATTAATTATTTTAATGTTCCAAACACCTAATTTATTAATATTTCAATTCGAACGTAATTCATTTTCGATAATCTACAATTTCAATTCAATTTTTATCTACTCCGTATTTTCTGCAAGATTGTGATTTAGCCTCAATACTATATTTTGAACAAATTTTTAAAGTAAATCAAGATCCAATAATATTTAACAGTATTTGGAAAGCTTTATACAATTTTTCGAATTTTCAATATTTTGGTGCAACTAATTTTTTAATTCTTTTTCTCTCCTCCTTCTTCTTCTTATTCCTTCCCGGCTTTATGCCCTTATGGAGAGTTCTAAGGGTTGCTCTGGGAACCAGCGATAAGTTGCGGAGAACCTCTGCCCGCCAAGCTACACGTTCATCATCACTTTCAGCTCGGCTACGACGGAACATGCATTATCGACAGAGATGATGATCGCAAAATCCTACTGCCGAACTCGCTGCTCCAATTTAGCGCCATGCTTTTGGTATCGCGTAAAACCGTAGCGTCATGCATCTCCTTACTCATTTGTGGTAAAAGTAGTGAGGATGGTAATTCCGACTGACTGATTCGAATGTCAGCTGATTCATGTTTATGCAAAAATTCTATTTCATTAAGAATCCACGTGTACAATTTTTACGAAATTTAAGCAAATTTATTTACGTCATACGTCTTGCATTTCGTATCGATTTGACATCAGTTATGCAGAAATTGAGTTGAACTAACCTGACGTGACCCAGCATTACAAACGTTTGACAGGTGGATGACGTTTCATGTATCACCCGAACTGCAGGATTAGTCGTGTGTAAATTTTTACCAAGTTGTGAAAAATCTAGTTTATTACTCATGAAAATAAATGAGAAAAATATGGTAGCCTTCGCGACATCCGCAACCCCCGTGGATCGTGAAGGCTGGCTCAATAAACGTGGTGAAGTCAATCGTGGATATCAAAGAAGATGGTTTGTCCTGAAAGGAAACATTCTCTTTTATTTTGATCGTCGTGGCGATAAGGAACCAGTAGGAATGATCGTACTTGAAGGATGCACCATTGAACTTGCTGAAGACGAGGAACAATTTGGGTTTAAAATAGTTTTTCATGGGCCGAACAACAGAAGCTATGCATTGGGTGCAGAGTCTCAGGTAGTTAAGATTGATCTAGTCCTTCGAGTGTACATGTTTTCATTGTGGTGCTAATGATATATATTTTCAGGAATCTATGGAACAGTGGATGAAAGCATTAGCTTGTGCAAGCTATGATTATATGAAGTTGATGGTTGCCGAGCTGCAACGACAATTGGATGCTGCTGAGGAGGAGACTGTCACTGTTACACCACCTCCCGAATCTCCAAAAGTACCACCAAGACATAGACATAATCCTTTTAACCGACCTGAATCTCATCAGCGTTCGCAAAGTGTTAGATCGGCACCTGGGAGAACTGAAAATATACCCCGAACGAGAGTAACATTTAGGGAGCTGCACACTGCGTATGGGAGAAGAGTGTTAGCTGATCTCAATGAATGGAGACATGCCAAAAGAAATGCAGAAGCTCCGTTGATCACACTTTAAATGCTATAAATAGTTGTTAAGTTGTACATACTAATTCTACGTAAGAACTCAAATTATCTTAATGTCCAAAGATACTTCCAGTATGATAATAGTACTTATTAGAAATCATTTAATCTTAGTGCAATCAATTGTCAGTTATTCTTAAATTATCTCCTACTAATATCAAAATATCTATACAAAAATTTGGACCCACCTTAAATCTAAGAAACCCATTGTCAAGAACAAGAACAAAAGATGTGCTTGGCATAAGAATAAAAGAAACGTGGTATTTTATAAATTAACTTTCTTTAATTACTCGACTTAATTGATTCTCCAGACGTGCTCTAGACTAAGGAATAAATAAACAGCCAGCTGTGTTACGTTCGCAGTGCTAAAATTTCACAGTAAGAAAATATACAACGAGGCATTCCTGTTATCTTAATACCAGCGGTACAATTGCTTCGCGAACCAATGCATTGTCGCAGTAAATATAATACCGTCAAAAAATACTGAACATGAAAAATAATCCTCTAACTACCACGAATTAAGACATTTGTGCAATTAAAGTTTCAACAATGACAATCAGTCTGATCGATAAAAAGGCTCAGTACTTTGTATTTGAATAATTGGAATTTCACTGAGAGGCGTAACAGCAATTCCAAGTTTTGTTACTAGCATCAAAACTATAAGTAAATCTACACTGATATAATTTTCAAAAAGGACTATAACTTTCTTCGAAGGACCTACAAAAAGTAGTCTACCCTTGTTACTTCTAAGTATCAATCATTCATTCGAATTTCACGACATCCTAGTGGCTTACAATAGACGAAGCTTTTGCGAATTGCCAAGAGTCTAGCTATAAAAAAATGTTATTTAAACTTAAAAACACTCTTCTTCCGAGCATCACCAGGAAGATGCCGAGCGCCAAAGAGAAGACGAGCCTTATCCTCTTCTTGAGGTGTAGACTCTTCCTGAGGTCCTCTCGGTTTTATTTGCAATTTCTGCTTGATAGCCTGACTCAGTATAACGCGTCTAGAATCACTTTTCATCGCCAAAAGTAAATCAAGCCACGTCCACGTTACGTTGTGATACTCCAGGGTGGGAATGACTAGTGCAAAATCCCTTACGTCTTCCAAATTTTTTTCCTTGTTACCCTGAAGCGAAGAAGAATATTAATGGCATCATCGATCAATCCTAAAGTGATCTGAGTGACCTACCTTGTATGAAACACGAACAGGTACTTCGGGTATTTTTATATAAATGAACAACTTATTTTTGTCAGCTCTTTCCTTCATCTTCTCCACGTCATCCCTCCTCTCAATGGGAACATAAAAAGAGGAGTCTCTCTGTGGCGCTGGAGGCTCTTCGATGCCTTCTGGATCTCTTTCAGGGAAGCAAAACTTCAGCATCGTGTTAAAGAACTTTTTGGTCAATCCTAAAAGAAATCACTCAGTATTAGCACAAGCACTAGAATTGAATTCACTGCTGTCTAACGAAGTATTCGTACCTATAGTCAGAGGTACGACATTGATCTCAAAATGCTCCTTGACTGAAATTCCAGCAACAGGAGCCTTTTCTCGGCAAAAAACACGCAGAGCTCGCTGCCTGTCAACTGGCATGTTACTTTGCAATTCCGTGGGTGTCAAGACTTCCGTATAAATTTGATTCGGTAGAAGATTCGTCATTCTGACGTAACCAAGCTCGAGAAGATGCTCGACAGAATCGTCGGTCTTACTAGTTTTCGTATACACAAAATTAGTGAGAATAAGATCTGCTATACCCAACTGACCATCCGCATCCGTGAGTCTCCACTGAGCATGCTTAAAGCAAATCTCAGCAGCCCGAGCAACTGCAGCTGGTTTATCTTTTAACGTAGCTGACGCAGCAGCTGGTGCTGTCGTCTCCTTGTAACAGCTCAGCATCACATCAAGTTCCTCCGCTTTGGCAGCCAGCTGCTCCTTACACTCAAATACGCGATCCTCGAGCCTTTCCATTTCAGCCAACAGTTCAGGACTCGACTCGTCAGCAAGAGCTTTTTGAACTAAATAAGTTTCACGCTCCAGTCTTCGCAATTTAGCAACCAGGCCGCGCACAGTATTCTGCAGCTGTTGTATAGGTCGCTTTTGATCCTCTATGGAATGAAGCTGCAGTTGGAATCTCATTCTCTGCAGACGCTCCAGAGCTTCCTTTCTTCTAGGTTCCACATAGAGCAAAAGATTGTTCACTATGTCCAAGATCATGGCGTACTGCAGCGAATTGGTACAGACATCCAAGTCGTGATGCATTAACGTAAAAGCATCCGCAGCTGAATGCTCCTTTCTTTCCCAAGGACTGACCTCTTCTCCTGGTGGAAGAGGCACTTCGTCCAGAGAACCGGCATCCAAAACCTGACCGTATCCCACGTAAAAGAATTCACATTTACAACGAGATACTATGCGCTGTAACTGATGCTGTGTTCCACCGCCACCTCCAACGGTTTGACTGACGACCCCACCGACACTCTGACCTGACCCCACTAGGGCTGGAACGTCTGGCAGTTCAGCGATCACCGTAGAATCTTTCTCCTGCAACGTCACGATTGATTCAGTGAACAGAAACAAACTAGACTTTATAAAATACTAAAATGAAATCAGATATACCTGTATGTTGTCCAACGTTAGCCACATAATGTTGTCATCTATATTGTCATCGATATTTGCACTGACAGTTGCATAATATTGCATGCACTCCAAAGAACCGACCCAAGTAGTTTTGGAAACCAGAGTTCTCTCGCGCCAGACTGGACAATGAACCCTTTGCAATATTTCAGCCTTGGCGGCTGACAAGATAACGTAACCTCGAGTCTCAATACCTTTCAGCAGTACTTGACTGTTCACTAAGGCAACTGTTAAATGAAAATTAGAAAATCCGACTGTTAGACAAAATCCTAATTACATAATAATACAAGACAATCTTACTCAGCCAGTTCTTGTGCAAAACATCATCCTGCTGACACGCGGCGAGTCCTCGCAGCTGCTGACCTCTAGTTTGCTCCGATAAATCATCACTGAACGCAACTGGCTTATTTGCAGCTTCCGCTATTAATCTCTGGAGCATCCCGGCAGCTTCACCCTGCTGAGGTTTCGTGGCTTGCGAAGGGGTCACCTGGGTCGGCGTGCTCTGCGTGTCCACCGGTCGGGTTATTCTATTTTTATGTGGCGTCGAGGAGTTCTCACGATGAAAACCCTTGAGAGACGCAGTCGAGAGATTCTTCTTGAGCTGTTGAGTCTTGATGAACGAGTCAAAGAGAGCAAAGGCTACGTCCCTGTTAGTTTTGGTCCAGGCTCCTTTCAAATCGTGGACGACCAGTCTGTGAGTAGGTGTGTCTCCACTGACTCCGGTCACCAAGGCTTCTCTGCCATAACTAACGCGGGCAACACTGAGACAGTAACACTTCTCCACGGGTTGACGTAGCGAAGCACTTTCTTCTTCTTCTTGTAGGGCACTCTTCAACCATATTTCTGCATCGCTCAATTCGCAGTTCATGTAAATTACAGACCATTCCGCTCTGGGTCTGTGGTAGAGGCCATCCTCTATAGGATGAAGAGATAAGTTGTGCTCCGAGCTACAAGCTACTCTACCACCAGTCACTTCAAAGCCTCTTTGCATCGCAAAAGACATCCAGTAGCTAACGTGAAAACGATGGAATGCCAAAGTCAGTCTGACCTTTCGATAATGTCTACTGAGCTGCTTCTTTCTTGGTCTAGTGTTCTTGAAGAGGGGACCTTTCCTAGTAGGTCTCGTAGCACCGGAAAGTATAAATTTCAAATTCTCGAACCACCTCAGAGTGCTGCCATAGAGCAATGCAGTAGGAGCACTGGTCAGGGTTGGCGAACCTGTTGGTTTTGTTTCCAAAGACAGACTGACGTTTAGATTCTGAGATCTGAAAGCTCTGAAGGAATCATGTTCCTGGTTACTGGAATATTCTGGCAGTCTATCGGGGGCACAAGGTATTGCTGCATGATGATCTCGAGGATCACCAAGACAGACCCAAACTAATTTAATACTAAGCCTGACATTAGGTAGATGCAGTAATCTACAATCATCGTATTTACTGGCAGTTCTAACGTAGACATCAAGATCACCCTTTATGATGATTCTACCTTGTGTCCAGTCTAGTTCTAACCCGGACCAGGTCAATTCCATTTCTTCAGTGGTATTGTAAGGATCCAGAGAGGCATGGAGAAGTACAGTCAATTGTTTAACACACAGAGTTAATCTTCCATGAAGAGCCAACCTCATCTTATCCCAGAAAGGTAATGGCGGACTAGGATCTCGGGAGGGATGAATTATCTTCTCGAAGCTCAAGTTGCACTGAGCTATCACCGGTTCCCAGCAAGGACCAAAAGCATATCGAAATTTGTCTATATCCCAGTTTAGATCATGATAGTATTTCAAAGACGTCATTCCACGTTCCACGACGATGTCGTCCCAGGGGGCGCCGATTTCGATTCTTACTGTCCGTCGCGCTCTGGGTGGAGCAAGTGCTTCACCTCCAGCCAGTCTACCCCAAATACTAAGACCTTCCACGAGGAGCAACGGTTGCGGAAAGTCTCTTAGTTGAAGTTTCCACTCAGCGCATTTGACAGCAATGCCTCTGACCCAGAGAGTGTTAAATTCAAGACCATCCTCTGGCCAGGGTGTCTCTGGATCCATTTCTCGAATAGCCTTGGTAGCTCTCTCAGTTCCATTTATCGAAGGATCGGCCAGTGCTACGATTTCTAAATCCTGCATAGTCCAAGCGAAGAGTCGCGTTCTGGCCGGACCAGCCCGCTGCATCTGTTTCCATCTCTGCACGTAGATCTCAGCATTTTTCTTATTAAGACTCGCATACAGCTCCTCGACTTTACCTTGTGGCAATAACAAATGCGCTCTACAAAGTTCCTGGACTTTTGCATCCAGCATAGACTGGCGTTTCAAACTCTCCTTATACTCATCTTCCAGCAGTTCGTAATTGTCTCTCAAGCGAACCTCGAATGGATCATCGCTCACTTCAAAGATCCATTCTTTAATCTGTACATTGAAAACAAAAGAAAATTCGAATTCAACAAGATACTGAGAATTTGTCACTGTTGATAAAAAAAAATATATATATATTTCACCTTTATAACCAAGTCATTTGGTAATGACTCAATTTTAGGTTTCCCAGAAGAGTGTATCTCCTTGAGCCACTTCCTAATGCTGAAGAGCTCATTTTGTATAGCTTCAGTGAACTGATGCTCATAGGGGAAACAGGCCTTTGCAGTTTCAATATTTACTGCCCACGTGTTATTCCATTCTAATTCAAAGTCTTCATTGTGCTGTCTTTCGATTCTTACTTCCTCGTTATCAAAAAGCCTTACCAACTCAAATCCTTCGATCATAATTATATCAGCCATGTCCAAAGCCACACGAACAAAATTGAGTTTCCATTCACCCTGAGACCAACGCAACTGATCAGAAGACAATTCCAAAAAGTGTCTTGGCGATATATCGATAGAAAGAGTGATGCCACCGGTGGCTAACAGGTCCAACGGTTTTTTTGCTTTCTTTTCTCCTGAAAAACGATCAACCTCAGGTTCCTGACCAGACTATCAGAAGGAGACATTCAGTGAGTAAATCCCTACCGCCATCAACTGCATTACCCCTGGACTTCTTCGGTATTATAGAACGAATACTCTCGGATTCCAACCACAGTTGTAAAAGACGCAGATGCAGATTCGGACTCCATGCTAAATTCATTCCATCCAGACTCATGTTCACGGCGTCTGAAGAAATGGCGCACTTGCATTTTCGAATTGCCAAAAATGGATGCGTCAGGGCTTGGGCGTGCTTGCAAATAATTGGCTCGTTCTTATTTAGTGTGATGGCACTGACACCGTCGGATACCATAACGAATCTTCTCTTGTTGTGCTCCATGCTGGCAGAATCCAGTCGCACCATAACTGATACTGATGAATGATTTGATTAGAATTAATAGATTGTTAAAAGTGCCGTTAATTAGAAACATTGATATACGTACGATCATTCTCCGCGATGAAGAATAAATTACAATTAGAGGCTTTAAGGTTCAACTGAATCGCATCAGGCGCCTGCTTCTCCTTTTGCTTCTTAGATTTCTTTCGGTCGTTCCAATACCTAAAATTACAGGTGATTGATTGCCTGTCGATTCCTAGTGGTGTTTGACTATTCTTAGAGGACTTTAAAAACATTACGTGAATCCCTGCTCCAAAAACTTTGCAAGCTTCAAGCTCCATTCGGTTCTTAAATCGCTCAGTGCAATGCCAATAGCATTTGTACGCGTGGTCGCTAAAAATACTCCAACGGAAAGAGGACTGCCCCAACGATGAGAGTCTTCCGGTATACCGACATCAGCACCGTCCAAGGAACACCTCAGAGACTTAATAGCTAATTCTGTATTCCATTCTTCGACATTCTCTGGAATACGTAGTAAATAATTTTAAGTATTGTATTACCTTTTGAATTGGAATTCCTTGTATTACCTGCGATTCTGTGGAAAGAGAATTTGATATGAGCTACTCCACACGCTGCTTCTTGAGCATCAGGCAATTTGACAATCAAATTTCCATCGTACAGTTCAGTATCTGCTCGTATCTCCAACCACGGAAGCTTCCTTGCAGAGGAAATGTTAACATCCGGTTTTGGAATGTCTTTTCCGCCACTGAACAGAAGGGACTCCCAGTCTCTATGATCGTACGTCACTGCGAGACTGTTAAGTTGAGTATTAATTTGCAAAACGTCCTCCTCCATCTGCATTGAGATGATAAAATTTTTGTTTAACGTTAAGAGAAAGTCAACTACATCTGTAAACTGGAGTACGTACTCTTGAATCGATTGACAAGGACTGCAAGGAGAGAACCGGAAGTTTCCCCCGAACGGAGAACCCATCCAATTTAATAGCCAAATGAACTTGAGGACCCTGAGGTTGAAATCTGGCATTGACGTGAAGTCCTGTCATAATTCCTTCCAAGCCAACAAGGTTGCCATCCTCTCGGCCAGCGACAACGGATGAGCTACCCATCTTCAGGGTGAAATTCTGAGACACAAATCATAGCTCGATAGTTCTACTATGGAGAAGACGAGGAGATAAAGATTCTTCAGGATCATCGATGAAAGTGATTTCCTTGGTTCTCACCTTGGGCAATATCGGGGCTAACCTGGCCAGTAGATCTCCAGGTGACTGAGTAGGTGCGTCATAACACGGTGCCGCGGGTGTTAACGATTTTCTGTCCCTCAAGAACTGTAGGAGTCCAGCTCCTCCAGAACCCTCTGTCTGTGTCACGCCGATATATAATTTCTATAAATGAGACCGCGACTTCATCATTTCAGCTCGTGTTTTAAGGGACAGAAGATCAGAATTCCCCGTGAAGAGTGCCGAGTACGTGTCTACTAGGATTCGTAGGTGATAAAACGTAACACAGCATGTGACATAGGATATATATGACGAATAGCGCAATAACTGGATGGTCGTCGGCTCTGTAAAGTTCCAACACCTTATGCAAGAACATTTACACCGAAGTTATCTCGTACCTCTACCGAGAGTTCGCCCTGGGCCTTCAGAGTCGCCTCGACGGTTCCTGCAAAGCTCAGCTGCGAAAGACAAGCATCCGATGCATGTCGCAATAATTTCATAGCACCACCAGTTACAGCTGCTGCTGCCAGGAGTGTCCGGGCACCGTGCACTACGCTTCCATCCAGACTGAGACTTTCTGCACTGCCGTTGGCTAGCCAGCCATTGCCAAGTGCCAGGAGACTCAAGTTCTCCACGTGCACAGCCATGAACTAGGATAAGGATACTTTAATAATCTCCTGATCAATATAGGTTTCTATTTGATAGAAGTGCTGTGTTCAAATACCTGAACAAAAGTTATAATGATGGGTGGAATCTTTCTATTTCGAAAGTCCAAAGGTTCGTCAGAGCTCTTCCTTCGGTATGGTGTTTCTGCAGGAACATCCTTGTTGATCCTCACATCGCGCATCACCACAGCTAACAATTTAGCTACATCGCTGCTAAATAAACTGCTACGTACACTAATCTCTTCTACTTGCTAGAATCAATTGGCAATCGTAAGTCATATAGTAGGGATACATTACTATGATTCGCTACGAAACAAGCTTACGACTGTGAATCCATTTTTGGAAACATTAACATCACGTAGGACAAAATAAGGAAGGGCGATGTGGCCAACGCGTAGATGAATTTTGTATCTCCTTTTCACGAGCCAAGCTAGGAATCTAGGAATCACCCTGAGACAGAAATGCAATCAATGTGATTATCCATGGATGAATATCTATAGTATCAAGGTCTTACCAGGTGAAGTTGCAGTACAGAATGAAACAAATTACACAAAAAACTATTATCCCAGACATTGTTATTAGCTGGTTGCAGTTAATATTTCTATTAACAACTTGGACTTATGTACTTATTTGTAACCTATAAATTATGTACATAAATTCACTTCAGTTACTTTTACTTGATTTTTGTATGTCAACCGATATGATAAACCATTGAGGCAATTAACTTTTCATCGATCATCGTATTCTTAAGAATTATTCTCATTATCATTGTAAAATGGAATGACACATCTAAATTTAGGTTAGCTCGAAATAGCCTTCGTCAAAGCTACACATGTACTAATACGGATACTGAAATGGTTCACAGCAAATAAATGTCACTGTGTCGGGTATAAAAATATATTTTTGAAAAATCAAAAATTCACTTAATATGGAATCGATGGAGAAAAGAATTTTTCACTAGTGTTAATTATATTCATGAACGTTTATTGAATTCATTGAATAATCGAGCAGTCTTTGTTGCTAACAATAGAGGAATGACAGTATTCTCTTCTATTATGTATTTCATGAAATTACATTATTCCTACAGTACGGAGAAACCAATGAGAAATATGGAAAATATAGAATATATTATGCACATGCATACTGCATCATATTAAAATACTTGGCTACATCTGCATCGTAATCAATAGGTCTGTAATTTCATTACAAGCGTCGCATTAGACCTTTAGATTACAAGGACAAAGAATTAAATGAAATTTCTACGATAGAACAAGATTTCAAAGGCAATTATTTAAACAGTTTTCCAGTTATCTTCATAATATTCGATATTGAGAGAAAGGTAATAGAAGTTGAGGGATTATTGAAAATGCATTAAGTAATTCTCCTATGTTGTTTTATTTTCCGTTACTTGCGAAGGAATTATAGGGAGGCAGTGATCGGATGGAATGAGAATTAGTTTAATCGACTTCCTCAATGGTAGGTCCGGATGCTCCACCACTACCAGGAGCTCCAGCTCCTGGAGCAGCACCACCGGCTCCTGGGAAGCCACCGGGCATACCTCCAGGCATGCCACCAGCGCCCTGGTACAGCTTCGTTACGATGGGATTGCAAATGGCTTCAAGTTCTTTTTGCTTATGCTCGTACTCTTCCTTGTCAGCTAGCTGATTGGCATCGAGCCACTTGATGATGTCATTGCATTTGTCCAGGACAACTTGCTTGTCACTGGCGCTGATCTTATCCTTAAGTTTCTCATCCTCCACTGTGCTCTTCATGTTGAAGCAATAAGATTCGAGACCATTCTTAGCTGAAATAGTTTCCTTCTGCTTCTCGTCTTCGCTACGATATCTCTCAGCCTCATTGACCATTCTCTCGATGTCCTCCTTACTAAGACGTCCCTTGTCATTGGTGATGGTGATCTTGTTCTCCTTACCAGTAGACTTGTCAACGGCAGAGACGTTCAAGATACCGTTGGCGTCGATGTCGAAGGTGACTTCGATTTGGGGAACACCTCGTGGTGCAGGGGGAATTCCACTAAGTTCGAATTTTCCAAGAAGATTGTTATCCTTGGTCATAGCACGCTCTCCCTCGTAGACCTGGATCAATACACCGGGCTGATTGTCAGCGTAGGTCGTAAACGTCTGAGTCTGCTTGGTTGGAATTGTGGTGTTGCGTTTGATAAGGGCAGTCATAACACCACCGGCAGTTTCGATACCAAGAGACAAAGGAGTGACGTCAAGAAGGAGAAGATCCTGCACTTCCTCGGACTTGTCTCCGTGAAGAATGGCAGCCTGAACGGCAGCGCCGTAGGCAACAGCCTCGTCGGGGTTGATGGATTTGTTCAGCTCCTTGCCGTTGAAGAAGTCCTGAAGGAGCTTCTGGATCTTGGGAATACGAGTAGATCCACCGACGAGTACGATGTCGTGGATGGCAGATTTGTCCATCTTGGCATCTCGTAGGGACTTCTCCACGGGTTCTAGTGTACCACGGAATAGGTCGGCACACAGTTCCTCAAAGCGAGCCCTGGTGATTGAAGTGTAGAAATCGATACCCTCATAGAGAGAATCGATTTCGATGCTCGCCTGGGTAGACGAGGAGAGGGTACGCTTCGCGCGCTCACAGGCGGTTCTCAAACGACGTAGAGCACGCTTGTTGGAGGTGAGGTCCTTTTTGTACTTGCGCTTGAACTCTTGGACGAAGTGGTTGACCATTCGGTTGTCAAAGTCTTCACCACCAAGATGAGTATCACCAGCAGTAGACTTGACTTCGAAGATACCATCCTCGATGGTCAGGATGGATACGTCAAAGGTACCACCGCCAAGATCGAAGATGAGAACATTACGCTCGCCAGCAGCCTTCTTGTCAAGACCATAGGCGATAGCAGCGGCAGTGGGTTCGTTGATGATTCGCAATACGTTCAGGCCTGAGATGGTACCAGAGTCCTTGGTTGCCTGACGCTGCGAGTCGTTGAAGTAGGCGGGTACAGTGATCACGGCGTTGGTAACGGTCTTGCCAAGATATGCCTCAGCAGTTTCCTTCATCTTCACCAGGACCATTGAACTCACTTCTTCTGGGAAGAAAGTCTTCGTCTCTCCTTTGTACTGTACTTCGATCTTTGGCTTTCCACCATCACTGACGACAGTGAATGGCCAGTGTTTCATATCAGCTTGAACAGTCGCATCTTCGAAACGACGTCCAATCAACCTCTTGGCATCTGTAAAGATATTAAACAATTGTAAAACAAGAATGATATAATAACCTCTGTATCTTAAAAGTCATGTTGCTTAAGGACATCAAGAAAAGGCAAGAGAGGGAGAGACAGACAAGGCTCTGAACTCAGCGTGACCTCCATAACTGACTCACTGAGGTTTATCTTATATAAATAGGACAAGATAAAAGAAACTATATAAGCGGCACATTGCACTTCTGTCTTTGAAAATTAACTTCAACCGTCCATCTACCCTCAACCCCACTACGACCAAGAAACAGAACATTGATTTTTATTCCCCTGTAGCAGAGGAAACACAAGGACTGAGTAACATAAAATAAGATTCATACCGAAAATAGTGTTGTTAGGGTTCATCGCAACCTGATTCTTGGCAGCATCTCCGATGAGACGCTCGGTATCGGTGAAGGCCACATAACTGGGAGTGGTGCGATTACCCTGGTCATTGGCAATAATTTCGACCTTTCCATGCTGGAATACACCAACACAGGAGTAGGTCGTTCCAAGATCAATACCGACAGCGGGTGCTTTAGCCATGGCTTCTTTCTGAAAATTCGTTAATTTCTTGTAAAAAGTAGGCACACGCGTTTACACAATTTACATTAAGGAAATGACTACGATATTAATTTTTAAACCAATTAACAAGTCTCTGTGATATCTATCAACGCGTGCACATACCTATTTTATATCGTTAACTACTTGAGAAGAATGAACACGAAGAACTTTTCCGTACAACGATTCGCAACGTGAGTGAGCGCTGCACAGCCTCGCCCGTATATATTATTTGCGGAAAGGACGCTTCTGGAATGTTCTTGGCGCCCAGAGAACATTCCTAACCAATGGCAGGGCTTCCTTCATCCCCACTCCGTCCATATTCAATCGAATTTTTTCACTGTACTAGTCAGTACAATAATTTATATCCTTATAACTCTATTGCATGAGTGAAATTATTGTTGCATATATTCTCATACTTATTCCATTATTATAATATATATAATCACGGTAAATCTTTCTATCTAAAGAAATGAGATCGAGTCCGCTCGGAATAAAACGTGACTAGACAGGAAGTGGCAGGAAGCAAGAAATCAAGAAGAAAAGATGGAGTTCCTTATGTCTAGAACGAACTATTATATCTATTAATCTGATGTTATCTGATTATCTGATTACTCTTTCTCACATGGTATATCCTTTCTTTGCGATATATTATTTATATATAGTAACGAATAACGCACACTTACACGGCTACGTACTAAAATAGATAATTGAACTGATTGATCAATTATTAGAAATAAATCTTAAACTAGTAAATTAAGATTGCGAATAGAGAGACTGAGCAATCTGTAGTAACGTACATAAAAGGCGTTATCGTGAGTCACCTTCAAGTTTTGATCGACGAGTCATCCTTTCTACACATTTATGTACGTTTTGGGAAAGTAACGAAGGTTACTTTTTACGTATGCACGTGTCTAATGTGATTTTCGTTCTTAGACAAACGCCTAATCTGTTAACGATAGGCTTTGAAATTTCACGCATGGGCCACGTGTAAGATTTGGTCTTAAATTTCGCGAGGATCGTATGTTAATACGTGCAGGAATATATATTATTCCGTTAATGCATATTCCCAATGATTAAATACATTTCGAATATCGATATTAATATAAATTATCGTGATACGAATTTCGCAAATTGCGAAATCTTCTTAAACTTTGAGATGAGTCAGCGTCTGGAAGTGCCATGAAGATTGGGTAAATGAACGAGTATATATATATATATATAAGCCGAAGCAGGAAACGCCCGTACAGATATGGATACATATGTGTGTATGTACATTCTATATCTACAGTGCAGATGTCATAGACGACAGAGCTATGAATATGTAGTTGGGTCAACGAGCGATCCAATTTCGTGCCTAATTCGTATGTTTCCTTTCAGAAATCAGATACCGTCTCGAGCTCTTAATGATTTGGTAAGATAAAGATTTTTCTTTGCCTTGAAAAAAAAAAAATCATGGCAGCTGTTGAGTTCGTTAGAGCTAACAGAATAGGAGAGTCGAGGAGAACCAAAGTCAGGTATGCTATAACTGGTTGTAACGGTCCCTGAACTGTGCAAGGATACCCTTGGACCATACACAAAGAAGCCTGTATTCAAAATCAAGCTGAGAAAGCCATCTGCGCCTTGGTAAGGCCTTTTTGAGCTCCTGGGATCATATCATTAACGGACATGGCAATGCCACGATGGCGTTACTAATTCCTTGGAAGATTTGGAAGGATCAGAGAGCAGCTTTCAGGCGAAATAAATAAGAAGATAATGTTTGAGACCTCTTGGAGCTTTGAGAAGTTATTTCGGAGAGATGGCACAGTTTTAAGTCAGTTTGTATTTATTTCGATGAGACACACAAATAGAATAATATTTCTAATTTCTGGCAAAAGATGCTAACGGTTGAAGTTTATTTTAGAATTCGTTAAAATTGCTCTTCGCGGTGATGAACGAGCGCGCCATTTAATTGTTAAGGTTGAAATAAGGATTAATTTTGATAATACATTGAACAAAATAAGATACGAAATTGTTATCAAGTTTGCAGTTTGCAGCGTGCGTGTCGCTGCTGTGAATTTTCATCACGAGAGGAAATGTATGATGAAATTGAGAATTTGCATCGCGCTATCCAAACTGGAATTCGCAGAACTTCATTGACGTTAAACATCAGATATGCGTTGGTCATGAGAAAGAGTTCAGTTCCGGTCACGGATGACTCAATTGTTGAAAGAAGATTTCAACGAAGCACAGAAAATGGCTC
Source organism: Calameuta idolon (assembly GCA_030142285.1). Classification (NCBI taxonomy): domain Eukaryota; kingdom Metazoa; phylum Arthropoda; class Insecta; order Hymenoptera; family Cephidae; genus Calameuta; species Calameuta idolon. The sequence goes on along the minus strand of JARQSV010000759.1, from coordinate 379,371 downwards.
ATTTTCAGGGTTCATCAAAAAAGGAAACCCTTCGTGGCTCAAGGCTGTAGCGGATCGTAACATTTTATTAATAGATGTTCTGCGCTAACATCAATTTTAATCGCAGCCTTGAAACGGTGGGAACAGCGGTTATTGATTCTGGTCAAAGCTTAGTTCACATGCTGGAAATTCGCGCATTACACACCTGCCAATAAAATTCGTGAAAGAAGATATTTTGAGAAATGTCCAAATGAACTTTACATTCCATAAAAGTATACGGGAATGATTAGTTATTTAAAATAGTAACTAATAATAATTGTTAGCTTTTCTAAAAAAATAGATTCGAGTTTATTTAGTTAAACTGTGGATCTGAAATATGTAGGACTGATGGAGTAGAATGGAAATATTATTAAAAAGTAAAATTTCAATAAATTATTTTGGAGTTTGACTCTTGCGATACTTTAGTAGTAGGCAAAAACCAAAATTTGCATAATATATATTTCTGGGCTAGTTACGAGGTTATTTTAAGTTTTCTTATCGAAACCGCCATGCCCTTATCTTAGATTGGGGACACGTATCGTTTTATCGAATTCAAAGTGAGCCACGGTTTAAAGCCGTTCTACGTGCAATCAAGTCTTGTCGTGTCGTAAGACATTTAATAAAAAATTATAGTGAAACGTTTTAATTCTCAATCGAAGTAAAAGGTTCGAATGTTCACTGGCCATAAATGTTGTAGCGTGAGTGTTAAATGTTTAATAAATTGTCTAACCTCTTATTCCCGACTGACACGGCAACAACGAGTTATGAAATTGACAAGAATCCAGAAGAGCTGAATTTCCAAAGGATTGACTGATATGTCCACTCTCAAGATGAATACTGAACGATGGTCATTTTATTTATTTACGTTGGTTATTTTATTCCTTGGTTCGCGTCTACCATCAGCAGACTGTCTGGAAGTAATTTATGCCATAAATGCCGGTGGTGAGGCGCATACAGATAGTTATGGTATTCAGTACATGAAAGATCCTTTATTTGGCAAAGTTGGAACTGCATCGGACTATGGGAAGCAACTTATTATTGGTCGAGTCAATGCTGTGGATCAGATTTTGTATCAGACCGAACGTTATCACCATAGTACATTTGGTTATGATATACCAATAAGTGAGGATGGTCAGTACGTGATGATACTGAAATTCTGTGAGGTTTATTTCAACTCACCGAATATGAAGGTATGCTGCATATATTTTTATAACACTTTGCATTGCATTAAATCCTCTACACTACTGTTTTTCTGTCTTTCATTAACAGGTATTCGATGTTGTACTTAATGGAGATCATACCGTAGTCACAGATTTGGATATCTTTGAAAAAGTTGGTCGTGGAATAGCACACGACGAGTACATTCCATTTCAAGTACAAAAAGGAAAACTAATATACAACGACGAGGAGTCTGATATACTCGGCGGGAAAATAAGAGTAGAATTTATAAAGGTAAAGTATCTAATGGTTCCAATGTGCTTGAAAAATATCTATTTACCATTAATGTATGTTTCAGGGATATCGGGATAATCCAAAAGTAAATGCCATTGCTGTAGTGAAAGGAAAGATCGAAGGTAAATATCTGACCTAGATAATTTCATAGACCATCTGTAATGATGTAAGCAATTAATAATCTACTTATATAGAAACATTTGTTAATTATTTCTAAATATGGTATACAGATGTTCCACAGTTGGGGCCAATACCTCAGGAACCAGAAGAGTATCACAGTATGCAGGAGGATGAGGAGGAAACAACTGTTCGCAGCAGGCATACCAGTGGCCCACGAACACCAGATCCATATTCCATTGATGACTCTTCAGTGATGTTACCAGTTTTTGTAGCCATCGCAGCTTTCATACCATTACTATTTTGTCTGTGTAAGCTATAGCCTAAGCCAATCACAAAAAGTTATCAATGCAAACTACCAGACGTACTTAAAATCATGTACAATTTATCTACCGTCTACACTGAGTTCAACTCATTCGACAATTGAGAGTGTGACCCGTCTAATTTATTAAGAATAGGGTAGAAGCTTATTAAATTATTAACGATAGCCAATAACATTATAGCTTATTTATTTCATGATTATCAGATGTATACATTGTTCACAAGACTCAGACCCAATGTAATTCATAAGAAGCGAGTGGAGTTTTAATTACATGACAACACATCATTTAGTTTCAGACTTTTGTCCTAATTTGTGATATAGTCTATCATAATTTTTCTATTATTACTTCAATCATAATGTTGAAGCTTTCGCAGTTGTATTATTCATATGGTTACACGTGACTTCAGGATTGGAACTGTGTCTAGAAATTTTAGCATCTTGCTCACCGGTCACGAGTATATTCCTTTTGCTGTTGTCGAACGACTCGAAAGCCTCAGCCCCACGGAACAGTTTTGGTTCGAAAGCGTCGGTCAGCAAGGTGTTAACTTGTCAAGGTACTGTGGAAACAATGCAGCCTTCTCCATCAGGGCTTGAAAGGCACTCCGATATTACTTGAATTTTGTCTCTTTAAATACTGGTATTCTAGTGAGAAATAGGAATCTCGGTGTTTGCAATGAACATTTGTATTTGAGTGTAGCGACTGACTGCATTAAAATAGAAGTTTGTTATGACACTTCTATAAATCCCAAAGGTATTCATGTACTTAAAAACCGTCGTGAATAAAGCTGTTGTTATTGTAATTATGAATGTATACTGTATTCTGTTAAATGGTCCTGCAGTAATAGTATTATATGTAGTACATATTGTAAAAACATGTGGGGCATCCTGAGAGTATCTTGTGGATACATTTATCAAGAGCTTATCCATAAATAAAGAAGTCAAGTGTTAAAGATTAATCCTGGATAGTTACTATGGGGTTGATTTGATATGTCCAATGTATACATACATTTAGTAACCCAGAATGTAAATAGCCTGAGAAAGAAGGAGTATAGTACATTGGACTCTACGATTAAATGGGTTCGAGTAATATCAATAGATAAAATAATCTTCAGAAAAAGATTATATAACGCATAGGTAAACACAGGTGAGTTTCACATCTAGATTACTTGGCAGTACAGTTCTTGATAATATTTATAAGTCTATATCTTTTTAATAATTTCTTCAAGATAGTTCAATTCCAAACATTGAGTTATAAATTACAGTGCCTTGTCATCATGAGAAGACGTACAAGATTACTCAGTCGATGTGTCACAGGTACATGTGTCAAAGCAATTCCTCATGTTTTATCAATCCTTAATCTCAGAAGTTGTCTTAAACTTTGTAACCACATGTGATCACTATAAAATCCCTCCACGATAACAGCAGTCATCATAAGTAAACGCATTCTACGAAGGTTTAAAATTGCAAAATATAATCTGTTAACAACTGCTACATCTTTGGCTGTACACTCATTAACAGGATAGCATATTAGTTTTTTCAAAGGCGTTACAAGCTTCTAATAAACTAGATGAAGACAAAACGACTAGCGTTTGTCTATCTGTTGAATCTGTGAGTCCAAATATCAAGAGAACCTGGGCCAAACTTAATGTTAATTAGAGACAACAATCGGATGGTGATAACACAGACAGGTCGTCAAAACTGTACAGTAATCATAAGTTAGGAAGAAAAGCGTAGAGATTATATTAACGGCACAATTATACATATAGAACATTTGATTGTTTCTCAGTAACTCCTGAATAGATGCTTGATGCAGCAGAGAAGCATGCACTTATCGAATAAGATACTAAACTATAGAGTAAGAAACTATAATGGGTCACTTGTCGTTAATTGAATCGTCGGTGATCACCACTACTGTCCAAAGATTACAGACTGTAACTTCTTCGCAAGAATAGGGCTCATTTAATGTTGGATAAAGGCAAGATCACGTGAGCCTCACTACTGTCTAGGCCTTTGATGTATGTTCATCGCTGCCAATTCACTGTCAATGCAGACTGTTATTTAACGCCAGTTTCTGTACCCTTCGAGCTATTATAAGACAAGAGCCCCTTCCACTATACACGCTGTATACTATAAGGAAACGAACGCGCCGATTCAAATTAAAACTTTCATACGTTTTCTCACAGATCGATTGAACTTTCTTCAGTAACGCAGATCTAATTTTACACAGTCAATTGACCCACCAGCATCTTTGGTCGCAGTCTGCATTCCTGTAAATGAAATTTTGAGGTTCTTCCATGAGTGATTTTACGAGTGATAAAAATATTAAAGAAAAAGGATTCCTGCGTTTGTCATTTGACTACTGGAGAGTCCAGGTACGAAAGGCTGATTCGATGAAATCCCATTGCTGCACTCCCATCTAATTATTATAAATGGGTTTATTCAGTTTACAAAGGACAGGGTCTAATCCCTCTAGCGATAATGTAATCTAAGGATCAACAGCGATCTCTTCAAGATAACGTTACTTCACAATCGACCACCGCTGATCCGTATAAAAGCTGCAGGCCTACGACAGGATGGTGCCAGTTACGAAGTCACTTGATAAGCGACTGTCGTAGTCAAGAGTACAGTATCGAGTCAAAGTTCCATAAAACAAATCTATCAGTGAAGATGGTGCAAATTACCGGAAAGTACCAGCACGTAGCAGATGAGAACTTTGTGGAATACCTGAAGGCTTATGCAACCGGTGATGACCTTGCCAAGGCTGAAGTCTTCGCCAAGAGCAAACCTGTTATTGAAATCACGGAAAACGATGGCGAATGGACCCTGGATGTCAACAATGAAGGAAAATCATCTGTCACCAAATTCAAGCTGGACGAACCCTTCGACGAAGTTTTTCCTCATGGATTGACCTTGAAGGTACTGACGTCCTCCCTGATGATTTTGCGAAAACTTTTAATTCCTAGAGAAAACAGTTTGACGAAAAATTGGATCTTTTGTTCAGAGCGTCGTCAAAAAGGAAGGTGATAAAATCATCTTCGAATCCGAGACACCAGGGGGTGGCAAGGTTATCCGGGCTTATCAATTCAGCGATGACGGTATAACAGTGGTAAGTTTTTCTACTAGTACTATAAATTTAGAAGCAGCTTTTTTATCGCAGATAGATAAGCGCCTGAGCTATAATTAATTTCACATAATTAAATTGTCATATTGAAATCGATGATCGTAAATTGATCAATTCCTTAATCCAATTGCATGGGGATTTGTCGTCTCTATTATCTTATGTAATAGAATAGATTTAGCTCGTTGCAGATAAATCCACTTACTGATTTGTCATTTACGATTGTGATCAATTTTAGCGTATGTCTGGCGAGAAGTCACCGATCGTCGGAATCCGCAAGTACAAGAGGATCTGAATTGTCTGGGGACAGGAAAAATCGACTTTATAATAATTATTTTTTACTATTATATATGATTGAATAAATATTTTTTCAAATGACTACCGCTTAGATAATTCTATTAGCCAAGAGATACTTGACTGTTATAAAAAATAAAATACAAACTTTCTTCTTAAACAGGAGACAAATCAATTAAATGCTATTCAGATAGAATTGAGTAAGGATGTTAATTATTATTTTATTTAATTAATAGTCAATAAAGATAAACCTAGATACGCAATTCATTTCACGTTGGATTTATAACATCCTTGAACACTGGAATCACAATGGCAGACGACAATTATTATTCGATGCTCAGGGGGAGGCAGGAGAATAAATTAATGTCGCAAAGGACATCGATTAACGTGAACCAATCGACCTGGCACGTTTCGATGCGGCAATCGAATTCCCAAAGGGTCAATGTGGATCGAATCGATTTGCTCACGTTTTTTTTCTTCTCTTTATTAAACTTAATCGGCTTCCACGTCTAATTTCTTTTCCTTTTTACTCGATCGAATCTCAACGATACGGATGGCCGCACGATTCCAGGTTGGACCGAATGAAGAAGAACTTCAGGATGCAGTGTGACCTTTATTATTTGATTAGCGATTGGATTTGAAACGCATTGAGAAGACAAAAGCCGAAATTGTCTGACCTATGCAGAAGAGTCGAAAGATTCATGCGTTGATTGTTAATGCAAAACAATTTTTTTTAATAAAAGCCACTAAGTACTTAACCTAACCTCTATTACACTGTTGATGCTCTAATGGCGATGAGACAAATATTTTTACAGTTTTCACTAACTCGTGAAACGTATTCTTTTATAAAAATCCTTCTTCTCCCTTGTGCGTATTTTCCATTTCGTTTCGACAGTGTTCTCGGGCTGCTGATCAAAAGCTGATGAAAATTGGGACGAACCCTTTGGCCAGTACGAACAATATATTTTTGGAAGTTTCAAGATGGATACATCTTGTAACAATTGCACGCTGGCAAAAGACCTTTGACGTTTCGTCATTTTAAGTTTTACAAAATTCTTCACTCGAATTTTCTCTGTCAAGATTAAACGTCGTACGGAGGTTAGTTTCGCAATGAAACGCAGAGTCGCATCAGTCATCTTTAGTTTTTTTTTTCATTTTTTTTTTTTCATATAAACTTTATTACTTCATACTTTTATACTGCTCGAATTCATTTATTAATAAAGTTATCACATTAAATCATAAAGGTGCTGTACAGTAGATGTTCGTACGTATATAATATGATGGTGACGAATCCGTATATGTACTTCAACTTCAGAAATAGGAACAAAAAAAAAAGGGAGAAAAGAAGAAAAAAAAAGGAGAGAAATAAATAGGTAGTTATAAAGTACGATTATTTAAACATTATCAATTATATAATGCACATATAAAATTAAAAAATAAAAAATCGTTCAGCATTGTAATGTTATAATAATAAGGTAGTAGTAATACCCGCCGACTCTTGTCTGTTTTTTTTTTCCCCTTTTACATTTTAACCTTCCTCTATTTCTTTTTTTTTACCAATTCGCGCCTCCTCCCTTTTCTTCAATCTTTATCGTACATACTTCTCCTTCGCTACACGCACCCTCGTTAGGTCAACTACGTTTGAAAGCAAAAGAATTTTTTGGAATTTCAAGTCAACCGAATCACAATTACAGGTTTGTCGCGTCGACCGATTCTCTTTTTCTTTTTTCGTATAAGAAAACAAATGAAACTGTCAGAAGAATGTAAAAAAAAAATTAAGGAACGAAAAAAACCGGATGAGCACCAGATCGATCTCCAGCCAATAATAAATCCTTTTGTTTTTTTTTTCTTAGCGAATATTCGACAACTATCGCAACCGATAACGCCCGATTATATACACTAAGAAAATTATTCCAAATTTTGGTACTGTCGTTGCTCCTGGTCCATGCCAAGTACTCGAAATTTTAATAATTTGAATTCCATTTCCTTTTTTGTCATTGTTTTTTTAAATCCACTCCCATCTATTCATCTCGCGTTAAGTTCCAATGCATCTGTCACAGCACACCGAAGCAGTCAAGCGATAGTATTGTAGTAGGTATGCTCTCTCTCCCTTTGATATAGGTAGATAGATCTTTTATTTAATATATATATATTATTTTTATTATTACGTAGGTATAATAGAAATTTATGATTTAGTTTCTCCCTATCTACTACTTGTGGATGCGTCGGATATTACCATTATGTGTTTTTTTTGTATTTTTTTTTTTCTTTTCCTTCAAAACTTTCAAAACTCATAAGAAAAACTATTGGTGCAACATACATTGGCGCAAGCTAATAATCAGATTCTCTGTATACGACTGGGGAACGTGCACACTCTTCCTACCATTTAAGCTTTTCCTTTTGTTTTTTCGTTTTTTTTCTCAAAAATCCCTCCTCCATCCCTATCCCGTTAAACGATCGCGCAATCCTTGGATTTTCGTATCCCTCCCCATTTTTACTTTCTTGTTCTCGCGTTAAGATTCCTCCGGGCAACGAAGTTTCCCTTTAAGCCCTTTACTCTTCGACGAAAAAAAAAGGCGCCTCTTCAATCAGCGGCCATGATGAGCTGATTGTCGCTCGGCGGAGCGACTGGAGAGACGTCCTTCTTCGGAACGTCCTCCTCGATGTTGTTGCTCGTTGTTGTGGACGTCACTGTCGTCTTCGACTCCTGGAGCTCGGAGACGCCATTCTGGATGACCCTGGTCGTCGTGCTCTTGCTGGCGGTTACGGAACTCTTCGTGCTCGTCTTCGTGGTCGTTGAAACCTTGGACCCGGGTCTGGTGATCGGTGCCGGTTTCCTTGCCGGTGGAGACGATCCGGTCGTCGGTTTGGCCGCGGTACGTTTGGCAGCAGTGCTGCTACTCGTGGTGGTAGTCGCGGTAGCGCGAGCAGTTTTCGTAGCAGAGACGGAGCTGGTGCGCGCCGAGGAAATCTGTTTGTTCGCTGTTTCCTTGATCTGCTTGTCCGTCACCGGGGAGCTGGTGGTGGACAGACGCGTCTTGGTCGCAGTGCTGGTAGAGGGAGCAGTCTTTGGACGTGCTGCTGCGACTGAAGTGGTACCGGTGGTACTTTTAGTTAGCGGTTTGCTCGCTGGAGCAGCAGACGTGGGTCTGGGCTTCGGGGCTGATGTCCCGGACGTCGGTCGTGAAGTCGTTGATGATTTGACTAGGGTGCTCTTCGTCGCCGTGGTGCTGGCCGCGGGCTTACTGCTCAGTCTGGAAGCTGCAGGTTTAGCAGGTGGCTTCACGTCACCGTTGGGTGTCGCTTTCTTGTCTGTGGATGGCGCCGAGGGTTTGGCGGCTGTCCCTGCTGGCTTCGGCTTGGGCCCGGTCGCACTGAGACGAGATGAGGTTGCCTTCAGAGGGTTTGGCTTAGGCGACGGCGTGGTCTTAGTCATGGTGCTGGATGAGCTTGATTTAGCGTCCAGTTGCTTAGGACGGGAGACAGTACTTGGTGGAGGCTTCTTGGTGGCAGTGCTCGTCGTCTTGGAAGTTAGACTCTTTACTGGTGAGGTTGGACTGGACTTCGGTGCCGTTTTTGAGGCTACCGGAGCTTTGGTACCCTTTGGTGCTGGTTTTGCCTTGCTTGTCTTTGTTCCACGTGCCGCGGCAGTCGCTGCAACGGCTGCTGCTGCACCTGCTGCAGCCACGGCTGCGACCGTAGCTTCCGTCTGGGACTTTTCTTCAACTGGTTTCGCTTCTACTGATGTTACAGTGTCTTTTGGAACCTCTACATTCACTTCGGGCATCTCGGGTTCCGGCACAATTTGTTCAATCGTTTCTGGACTAGGTGTATCCTTTGGTACATCCTCTACGATCACCTTCTCCTCGGGCACACTCGGTGCAACTGGTTCGAGCGGCTCGGCAGCTTCCTTTGCAGCAACTTCTGGAACAATCGCTTCCTCGACAGCTTCTTCTGCTGTGTCTATCAATACTTGGTGAGATTCTACTTTTTCAGTTTCGACCTGCTCAGGTTCCAATTCCTTTTCCAGTCCGGTGAATTCTTGTAGAGACTCTGATAGGTCCAAACCACATATCTTGGTCGAGATATCTTCCTTGTGCGTTTCGATATGGTGAAAGCTACTATCAATAATATCGTGCTTGGGTGTGAGTTCATCTACTTTGGCAACTTCAATCTGCTGAATTCCATTTTCCTGTGGTCCCTTATTATTGGAAGTAATAGAACATACGAGATCGTCCTCTAATTGAGTAATTTTATTGTCAATTTCCTGAGGAGGTACTTCTTTAGACGAATCCTGCTGGCTAATATTGAACAGACATTCTTGTGCAGGCGCTTCTTGTGGTACAGCATCTGCTTCAGGCGAGGAGAACGTTTCCGTTATGAACGGATTCTGGATATTCTCGAATTTTTTATCCCAGTCTTGTGCGAAATCAATATCACCCCTGGTTTCAATTTCCGACTTGGTAGCGTCTGTAGAAGACACTGATTGCACGTTCAAATCCAAAGGATTCTGCATGACATCAACTTCCGGTGGAACATGCTGTTTCTCAATAGTTTCTTCACTTTGGATTTCCAACTCTGGACTCTCTGTAACGAAAGATTCTGCAGGGGTTGGTTTTGGAGAAGCCGCAAAGTCAGGCGAGTATGACTCCTCTGGTGGTAAGGTACAAATCTGCTCATCCTGGGATATAGGTGAGGAGGAGATTTCAGGCTCCAGTGGTTGAGGAGATACAGTCTCTGCCGTATCCGGTCCAGGTGAGACGGGTGTAGCCTGTTGTTGATTGGATGAGGCTAGACCCTGAATATCCAGAATATCCTGCTGATGTGTCTCCGGCATATCCTGGGCCTCCTTGGTAATGATATCTGGAGTTTCGGCACTTTGAGAAGGACTCTGATGCAAATCGAAATCAACACCATTACCAAGAGGTTCCGCATGATCCTGATCCAAATCAGGAACTGGACTGGCCTCTGACTTAAACAGCTCCGACTCTGGCACCAGAGCGCCTGACTTTGAAGTCTCTTCCGCTTCTTGCTTCCCAAGGTTCTGATCAGTGAACGAGTGCCTCTCCAATTCGATATCGAGAATCTTTGATGTGTCTCGCGTCCGAGACTCCTTGCCATCGATGAGCGTAGACTCCAGAACCTCCTGGTGCTCCGCTGGCGACGAAACGTCCAGCAGACTGTCAATGTGAGGATCCGGGAAGGGTTCAGTATGCGGGGGATGATCTGTCTCCGGTGTGACGAGAGTAGCCAACTCCAGATGAATGTCTGGTGACTGTGCCACAGGACGATCTTCAGGAACAAATCCATTCTGACATCCAACCAAGTCGGCATCGTGGAGATCGTGAACGGCATTGAGGTCGACACCCTTCTCGAAAGCCGCTTCGAAATCAGCCGGTGTGAAGGACATCGCCATGGGGTCCCGGGCGATATCATATTCCTGGCGTTCGGAGCCACCGAATGAATCGTCCATAACAGAAACGCCAGTCTTGTGGAAGTCCGTGGCAGTTATAAAACTAGTCGACGACTCATCCCCGAATTCAGCCTTGGTCGAGGATATTTCAGACACATCCAAACCTGGGCCAGGAACACCCGAAGCCTTTTGCTTATCCACGAGGTAGTCTGTGAACTCTGTACGCTGTAGGTTCTCCGCATTCAATGCTTCCTTCTCTTCGACCTCGCTGGGTCGTTGGCAGATCTCCTCCTCGAACTCCTCCTGACTTGGTACTGGGATGTCATCCATCGTCGGTGTCCTCTTCAAGGGCGATCCTGACACTGGGAAGTCTGGTCCAATGTTCAACCTCTGCTGCAAAGGTCTGGGAGGTGAAACCGGCACGAACTCAGCCGCATTTGGATTCAATTGGAAATCCATCTCGTCCAGTGCTTCTTGATTCTGCTGCTGCTGCTGCTGCTGATGTTGCTCCTGCGTAGATGCTGAGTCTTCTTGTAACTTTTCTTCTGGGCAAATCTATTGAGAATATTGAAAATCCAAAATCAGAACAAGACCAAACCCTATGGCAACGCGCAAGAAGAAACTTACATCGGTATCAATAAGCTCAGGCGAATCAGCTTCCTTTTCCTTCTCGAATGCGTCGCCGGATCCACCAAATTCTATTTCCCTTTCAGCCAGTCTTTCCTGATCTTCTTCAAGAGACACAGGATACTCTCTCTCCTTGACGTCGTCTTTAGGTTTACTACTCTCCTTAACAGGATCTGGAGCAGAATCCTTTTCCTTGTTCGGGTCGACTTTATAATAATTCCACTCGTCCTCAGAGTCCTCGCTATCCGCTACATTATCCGCCTCAGGAATCAATACATGCTGACTGGATTCTGAAAAAGAAATTTCAACCAAAAATTAACAATAAGATCATCAGAGACAATCGGGCAAGCCACGAATAAAACCAACAGACAATTGAATCCTTTAGAAAAAAATAATAAATTAACACAGTCCTATTGAGCACGAAGCACTGTAAAACTTTATCTAGATTGATCCTGTAATAAAAAAAAAAAGAAAAAATACAACGGCACACCTTTCACTATAAAGTTCACCAATCGTTACCAAACTCATTCGCTCATAAATACGATAGCGGCGAGAAAACGAAAGACCGTGGCCTGAAAAAGTAAAAAAAAAAGAGAGAATCAACGAATCCCAGACGATTCGTTTATTCCTCGAGAGTGAATGCACTATCGATTTACTCCAGGTCAGGCTGGTGCCTGCGGAACGTGCAGGGTACCCGTCTGTCGTCAAGGGAAAAATCCCTGATGAACCGCAGAGAGCCGACTAGGAATTTGCCCTTACTCAGATGAATTGAAGAGACGGAAAAGCAAATAAAAAAATCAGGGATTCTCAACATGACTTCAATTAAGCGACTGTACGTTGGTACAAGTACTCGAAAATGATTCAGCTAAAAAAAAATTGATCGATAAAATCTCTCACCAGAAGCGACAGACACGAGAACCCAGTTACCCCGGCGAACGATCGATCGATGACTAAGAGCAACCACGCCTGCCAAGAAGAGATGCATTATCGATCTAGTCTAGAGGCCCCATTGCACCCCAGTCGGCCGGCCCTGTCGCCACCCACCTGTCCTTTCCATATAGCAACAGTCTCACCTCAGCACCTACATCCACTTCAGCCGGTCTATACCTATATCGCACTTCCCATTTCCTGTTACCCATTTCTCATATGAATTCCAGTGAATCATCAATTTTTCATCCTCTTCAAGCATCAATATTACGTCCACGTTCAAGTATTAACGCCTATTTAAACTGATTGACAAGACATGGGTCCACCGTGGAGAAACAGCAGAGTCCATTCTGAAGGTAGTGGCATCGAATATGTGAAAATAAGCAAAATTTCAAGATTTTCTCTAAAACGGTGGGTCAGGTCGAGAACCTTGGCACCGGGTCCAAGAACCGTCAACTGCAGATGATGATTTAGAGCATCGGTGCAAAATACAGTGCCAAGAAGATACGGTAGTTTAATTTACCCATGAAAATGGTAACAATGGCCCCGGAAGATCAAGAGAGAAAAAGGAAAGAGACAGACCCTGTCCCAACGACCTCACAGCTTTTACTGGGTAAGTTACTGACAGCGACACCGAGTCCACCTCGTGGTACTCTAGCTGGGCTCAAAGAGCTAAGGTCCTTGGTCCTCTGTCCTCCTCGACTCAGCATCACCAGGAGTCTCTGAGTCCACAAAGAGACAAGAAGCTGAGGACTCGAGACGTCGTGGATTTAAATGTGCGCGACTGCAGCTAGGTAACAACCCTGTGTTTTGTTTTCAGCTTCCTCTTTTTTTTGTCCCCCCTTTCATCCTGCTCTCTTCCTCCTCCTACATTTCTTATTCGTCTCCACCTCGGCGTGCAGCCTCCTGTCACGCATACCGGCAGCCGGGGAGCTAATTTTATACGTTGAGTCTCACTCGCGGCTCCCGCTATTCAAGGCCCGCTTGTTCTCCTCTCAGACTTCTCAGTCCTCTGACAGCCCATCGGATTCTCCAAGCTGAGAAGAGGCTGCGTCCGACTCCTCGCAGACTCTTATCGTCGCTCCCAAGCGCCTTGGTCCCACGCGATAAAAATCAATGATTCGAGGGCCAAAGATGCTGGATCGACGTGCGCGTCGATAAGATCGGTGACAGAGTTTAACGTTATCTGCTATCTGTTAGGAGTAAACGATTCTCCTACCAATTAAGGAGAAAAGAAACGTCGTAACTGTCTCGTCACGATAAAAATATGCGAGCCCCAGGAGACGAGGGACGACGAGGGCATTTGCTTTTTACGTAAGGAAAGCACAGCTGCCTTCTGCTCGAGCTCTTTTCTCTTTTCTCTCTTCCTTCACTCTTTCTCTCTCTCTCCAATGTCTACGAGATCTTCACACTCTCTCTCCGTCTCTCCCGCGAGTGGAATCCGCACACCCAAGTGACGATCGCAAATACTTTTCTGTAAACGTAAACGAATGAGTAGCATGTGGTGGCCGCGTACCGCGAATGCGTAATCAATTAGAGAAATAGGTATTACGTGTATACGTAGAAGAAGAAGGAAAAAAAGTAATACATATACCAACGAAGTGCCTTAACGTTGCAAGTATATCTAAATGACAGGCGGTACTTGTTTCGTTATCACTGATAAGGCAATAGTGATTTCAGGAAAACTGATATGAACTGCACAGCTAAGGTCATCCAGTCTCTTCGGGAGCCTTGCAGAATTTTCATAGGACCCAGTGGATGAACGGAAACAAGAATACACGATTAGACACGGTAAGTGGCTGTAGGGGAATCCCAAACGGTTTCTCGACAGGTCCCAACTAGTAAATGTGCACGTTGCTATTGTTCAGAGTCGAATAAAGCGAAGGCGATAAAGAATTGTCCGATAAGGCCTTATCAGGGCCGGGGGGTCTTGCAGCTCGCGCTAACGGTGCTTCGAGGAAATCCGAAGACGGAAAAGTGCAGTCCACTTGACCTTGCGCCATCGGATTCAGAAGAGGGTAAACGAACTAGTGGAATCATCTTCTTCGGTTAGGAATGTCCAATGCGACATTCCAATTCGTGATTCCTCGTCGCCAGCTATCTTTCATCTTCTCAGGTTTAAAGTCAAGAAAGATAGGGCCTTTTCGCGAGCCATGCTCCTCTCCTATGCTCGCCGTCGAGAATACTCTCTAAAAATAACACGGCCAACCTTGAAACGAATATGCACTCTCTCTGTGCAGAGCAGTCGAAGGGGCATAGAAGAATCAATGTCGTATTAAATGGCGACTCCTAGAAGACAACTTGGGAATCGCCTGAGCCCTCCTTTTAATAAGAACTTTATTGGCCTCCGGGTAGAACACGTTAGCAAGATCGGCTACTGGAAATAACGTAACAAGTAATTCGATTAGTTTTAAAGGCCGACGTACAGAAATAAAACGCATAGGACACGTGGGGTTATACAATTATTACCTTGAGGTAGTCGCTGTCTAAACACAGGTAGAAACTCGGTGATATAAAAGATACAAGAGCACGAAAAAAAAAAAAAATAGAGAGAAGAGAACTCGCGCAGTCACATATTTACAAACCTAAAGAAACTTCCAATGCCGTTAAGCGATTTCTGTATTTATTGCATCATAATGGAATATTTATGTAGGCTATACCGAGTTTATCGGCCACGGTCTCAGGTAGCTGCAAAACACGCAACCACGCCTACGCGCGTTCCTTGAAAATGTCTCTACGTGCCACAGCAAGGATTCGTGTGTATCACCTAACAGCGTTGCATCTCTCGTGGAAAATGCGTCACGCGAGAAGAACGAACACGGTTTTTTGGTATTTTTCATTTATGTCCCGGTCACTGTCTCTGAACTGTCTGAGCGTGCAAATTCCGGGGGGATGGTAATTACATTGTATTACGCAGCATCTGACACAGTGTCAGTGTGTCGATACGTTAGGCACGTTAGGTTAGATCTGTTTCTTCTGGAATATACGACGTCCGCAAGGAGGACCACACTAGGTTAACAACGGACGTACAGAATGAACCCAACACATAGATCTGTAGAATAGAAACGAGGAACAGTGAAATGGGCCTGTTCCCTGTCGTAGCCAAGAAAGAAAATTGTGAGTGTGCCCTAAGCCCGATCGGGAAATCTTAATTTGATGTCTGAAAGAGGATACAGACTTCTCACCGGACAACCGTTACGGATACGAAGAGGTTATCGTAACGTACCGCAAAGGATTCCAAGAATTCCGTGAAGAGTAAGGAGAGTGGTAACTCTTTGAGAGAGAGAGACAGAGAGCCAGCGCCAGCGGAATGGAGGGAAGACGATACGCCGGGTAGGCTTCGTTAAAAGTTTAAATTCGCAACGAGCTCACCCGGCACAGAGGACGACGTACCTTCTCTGATTTCAACGGGACTCGCCCGTACGTTCCTTTAAGTGTCACAGTGTTTAGCACCAATTGTTTCCCGTAGTTGCACGTACGGGAACGCGTATCTATAACCGGACACACCGTAAAATAATAGAACGAAGAAGCGTAAAAGGACACTTGGTAAAAACGTTAGAGCTAAGAAAGTAGACGCACACGACAACTGCGCGCAGACACAGGTCCAACTGCCGGAATCCCTTCCATAGGCGTAGCGCCCTGACTGTGCCGAGAGCCGATTGGTCGATTCCCCGCATGTCTGCTCGCCGGAGCGCTGCCGGCAGCCAATGGGAAGGCAGGACTTACCGGCCGGTCTTTTCGGATACTCGGCGCCAAATACAAACTTTCCTATGTACAGGATTACCCACAAAGCCCTCGTGCTCGAGATTCCGCACGCTTTGAATTGTTACTTCTCACGATACTATCAACCATTTTGTGTGTATAATTTTGACGTCTGGCTCGCGATATATTCACTCGAGTCTCGCGTCACTCTTTTGGCAAGTCGCGAGCGTATCGATATATTGGAAACTCGAAACAAGGGTTATGGCGTCTGCGCATGACTTCGGCTGTGCCATATTTGCATTCTCCACGTACGTCAATAGAGTGATGGTGCCATTTACATTCGAACCAAACAAGTTGGCCGTTACTTAAATGTCGTCGGCTTTCTATAGGTAACCCTGGCCTTTACGAGGAACGAAAGTAACATCTGCTTAATTATCAAAGTCTAAAGTTTTACCGAACACGAGCGGACAGAGGAGGAGCGTGTATCGCCAGCGTACGCTGGTGACTTTACCGACGTATTCGCGAGAATGAATAAGCGACGGCGCGCGCTATTCTCACGTATCTAGGTATTTCTCTCCCGGAAACCCGGCACAGCTCTCTGCCTGTTGCGTCAATTTAACGAAGCGCGCCGGGGTCAACGTGTGAAAATATGGGAATCGTCGCGCTTGGCTAATTCGGTATTTTGAAAGTGACTTCGTAAACGTAATGAAGTGAGAGGAAGGAGAACATGGCTTTGATACTACACCGTTCAGGTACACCTGTAGTAATTAATGAGCAATTAAAAAAATATTAAAAAAAAAAGGACCAGGGTGAACCATCACCGGTTTGAACACGTGAACTAACGGACTCGAGTTGAATAATAAAAATATAAAAAAAAAAGGAAACGCAAGGATAGGAGGGAGAAAAAAAGTAACGAATCTAGTCTGATTCGCGGGTAGACGACAATCAGTGCAGGAAGTGCAGTGACTGGCACAAGGTGGTGAAAGCTAAAGTAGCAGAAAGTGGGCCGGTCTCTTGCGAATAAGACTTCAGCCATCCCACATAACATCCATATTAATGCGGACCTGTGCACTACACCGATTGCTCACCCATACAGGGAAGTCAACCGCTGCTACACGTCGATTCAATACAGAAAAAAAAGCAGGGAATAAAAAGCTATTCCTCGATACAGAATACTACTGGCTTCGTGAGCCGGGCGATCGCAGCGCCTTAAACGGCTGGCGGCGAGCGCCGGGAACTAACTTACTGACAGCATCGGAAGATAAGAGAACCGAAGGCGAAGAAAGAGACAAGAGAACGGGAAAAACGGGATGTATGGACAAGATTCCAGGCTTTACGAAAATAGAGTGAATTTCTGGTCACTACGAGAAGATGGAGTAGACCCTCCTCCTCCGCCTCCGCCTCCTCCTCCTTGTACACTGAAGGCTCAGAAGATACGAGAGCAACGAGGATTCTCGTTGTCTGTGCGGAAGTACCAAAATAGGTTAGAGTAACGAGACGAAGCTGTTCTCTCTCTCTCTCTCTCTCTCTTACCTTCTTGCTCTGGAAATATTACACTGCCTTACTCCGTCACTCTCTTGCATGAAAAAAAAGAAGTAAATATTTCAAAAGGCAATCTCTGCTGGCTTGCCTTGACGTGCCTGGAAAAATTCATGAATTTTCCTCTACACTAATTCGTGCGGTTGCTAACCGAGTCGGCAGTTCTCGTGGACTTTTTTTTTAATTTTTCAAAAAAAAAAGGAATCGAATGTTCCTTACTCCCGTCTAGATATACATAAAAGTATGTACGACGGTCGTGGAGTGCGTATATAAGCATAGAACTGAGAGAAGTTATTCCGGTGCTTCGCGTGCGACCGTGACGGCATGCACGTATAGACGAGGGACATGTGTGCCTCTGGAAAGGAATGTAAAAATTGAAAGAGCCACGCTATATAAAGTGTGAGCCAGAAGAAGAGGGCTTTCCACGGGTGAAAGACCAGGAGGGCGTCAGAGAGCTCCAGACTGAACCTCCGGAGCTCAGGGCTTTAGAAATTTTTATCCCCAGAAATATCGAATGTAATACCCCGAGGATTTGTATTGTGTCAGCGGTCGACCGCGAGCGGAGAATCATAATATAGTCCGTTCTGGTGCACCGTCTCCGTCGTCCCAACACCCTCGTGAGAGGTCGTACAAACCAATGAGGGGAAAAAAAAAAATTATAGGACAAACTACCGCTCTCTTGGTGAATTTCAAAGCCAGGATTACACAGAGAAAAACCCAATGCCGCCTGGGGCCATTTTTCCAGACTGGCTCAGCCAGACGGTTAATACAACCGTTGGATGCAGAAAAGTGCAAAATGGCTGATTTCCCTCCTCCGTAACTTTTAGACAAAAGCTGCCTTCCCGTGGTTCCCTCTAACGGAGATTACGCGCTGGCACCACTATCCGTGTAACTAGGCAGATAATGACTGGTTGAGAATATGAAAAATGAAAATATTTGGCCAGTCCCTCTTTCTATACCCAGCTTGCCATTCCTCCGAAGATACTCGGTGCGGATCCTGTTCCCTCGAGAACCGGTTGGCAAAGATTTCGGTATATCGCCAAGACAACATCTCCCACTCTCAACTCTGGTCCAGAGGCTTAAAGAGTCTTTTGCAAAGTTTCGTCGAAAATTATCCGACTGTGATTTACGATCTTTACGGCTGACTAGGTCGCAGTGAGAGTCACTTGAAGACCCTCTGGACAGTTCCAGACCAGATACCAAGCAAGTACCTGCATCAGTGAGACCAGAGAGAAGAAGAGCAAGAAGAGGACTTCAGAAAAGAACAGTCCACCCGGTTCCAAAAATGGTATCAGTACCAAAGAAGAAGCTGTCGTTCCAAATAAAGTGTCCAAATCCAAAAGTAACGCCATGCCGTCTCTCTTTAATTTTCTCCCAGCGCCTCCACGTCTTTCCTTTTAACGTCTGGAAGATCAGAAGTCGCAGATAATAGAGATAGACCTGGCGCAAGGTACTCACTGATTCCAGGCGACGGCGGAGAGTCGTCGTCGTCCTCGTCCCGATTAGCCCCGAATCTCTCGTCCGTCTTTTCCTTGAAAAGCTCACGAGAGAGATCCTCGAGCTTCGTGCATTTCTCAGTAGCTTCGTCCACCGCGTCTACGTTGCTCTCCGGACCAAGATCCTCGTCCTCGTCCTCGTCGTCGTAATCGGGCGCATTATTGGCGTGCTTCCCGTTGCTCGGTGCCTCGTAGAAGCAACGATTCTCCTCGCCCAATAGTTCCGGCTGCTTCCAGTAGGCGTCCGTCATCTCTGCAAATTGCGGATTGCTCTCTAAAGCGTGCAGAAACGTGGCGTAGATATTTGACTTGGCGAGCAGCTCATGGGAATCCTCGGGCCTTGAGCTTATTTCCACGGGATCCGTCAGGAAGACGACGATCACCGAGATGTTGTCGCGCGACCTCAATGACTTCGCCTCGAGCACCAATTTCTCGGCGATGACGTTTGCACTAGCTGAAATCAGATAAAGAACATTTTCACTATCGTCACTTGGATCACATGTCAAATATAACAAAATTGTAAAAAAAAAAGAAAAAAATCGAAAAAATCCACGTTCGATCAAGATAAATAAAGATAAATACATTTTTTGAATTTTTGCAACAACCATGGACCCACTGAGAATCTCAACTTTGACCTTGAACACGATCCCCCGTATGATGACCTTAACGTTATTGGATAATGATAATAAAACTACTCCCACTTATTCCTTACGCGCACCTCACAATCTTACTTTCCATTTTCCACGTGCCAAGCGCCACGACTGTCCTAACATTACAGTCTCAGGAGCCGAGAAGAGATGCTGCGAGTGAACTCGCGTTAATACTCATACCGAGGTAAGTAAATCTAAGTGACAGGTCAGATTCGTTAATACAGTGATAAGTGGAGATACGATATTTGACAGCTGTCAAACAGATGACAGAATCGACTGACATTGTGTCGATAGTTTTTAATTGGTAGTTGGAGGCGTCCATTGTGACAAATAGTATATAAAGATATATTCGACGTGAATGGCATCGCGAAGAGGCTATATGTGTACGTAAGCCACCTGTCATTTACATCTGTAGTAACAGGCCAAAGAACCGCGAGACTGACAGACAATAGGTATTCAATTATTTCCAATTTCCCCATAAATCATGGTTCGCGCTTGGCTGCGCCTCGCAATTGATCCTCATGAATATCGGCTCGTCTTCCCCGACTCTGCCTCGCTGGATGTAGACATTTCGCCAGGGATGTAATTTATGGACCGACCTTTCTAACGCAAACACCCATAATCAGCTGATTAGAGAAAGGTCCTGACGTATTAATCTAATAGACACGATAATTGGGTCAGGCAAGTAAATGTCCACGGTCAATATTACGACAAGAGAGTGAAACGAAATTTCAATTAATTTCAAAGGATTTAACGATCGCCGATAAACACCGCTTAGTTTCACGTATCGTGAGCTTGAAAGCTGTCAAGGTGAATTCCTGATATTATCAAGCAGGACCGATAATCAGAGGTTAGGTTATCCGTTATACAGAAGCCGAAGTTCAGGATAACGTAGACCGTGTGATGTCTCAAGATATAAAAAAAAAAAAAAAACACGCAAGCTTACGACTTTTCTACTGCCATTGCGACACGGAATGAGCTTGAGTCTCGAACGGGGTACGTTGACCTCGACTGCACAGGGAGTGGATGGACGCCTGCGCCGTCGACTTTACAATCTGACTGCAAAGTCTACAGAGAGACTGTCCAGGTAACTAGTGTCTCCTATATTTATTTGTTTATCCATCGGTCCGTCTTACCTGCCCTGAGCTAGACATAACCAAACTTATCTCTACGCTACCCCGGACTGCGATGCGCGACGAGAAAATGTCAACTGCGAATTCATAGATGACGCTGCTAGAATCTACTTTACCGACGGAGCCTTCTTGGCTCATACGTTACACTCAAATATACTCGGTCACTAGGCTCGCTCTGTCTTTATCGTTCGTAAACTGATATAGTCTCCGATGTATGTATAGTGCATGTATAGTCTATGAAGTGTCTTCTGATAACTAGAAAATGGCGAGCACGTGCGAGTTGATTGACTCGTTAATGTCTACATGCCGAACAAGGTCGCCTCTACTCGACATCCGTGCGGAATGCACGGACAGTAACGACTCTGTTGGTTGGACGAATTATTTTCTTACAGATTTTTCGTTTGAGATATTTTCATGAGAAATTAGACAGAGGCGACTGAATTTTTTCGAGGTATTTTTTCAAAGCTGGAATTTTCATCTCGGTCGATAACAGAAGAGCGCGACTGCTACATGGCGGCTTTTCCTCCGATTCCACTTGCAACCCCCCGTTAACGTCAATTCCACTTGCAACCCCTGCTAGGGAAGCGTGAAATCATATGAAAATGATCAGGACCCTATATGCGAATCTGGTAATACGCGTAACTGTACAATCAGTCTCTGACATATGTACACTCACATATACACCAGCTTCCTTATCACGTAGTTGAAAGTAAACGAGAAATATTTATATAGACATTATGCAAGTGTCTCTTCCAAGTGATTAATGTAGACGCGCAATGAGGATTCGCAATGCCGTATTTCTCTGTATTCCTCCCGAACGACCTCGCAGATAGTATCGTTCAAGAAGCACCACCCTAACCTCTACCGACGCTACTTACACTCGCGTGACTCAGAGAGACATATTTCCTTCGGCATAGCAACGCAACTGTTAACGACTTTCGCACACATTTCGCCAGGCGAAATAAGCAAACCATTTCAGTCGATGACGCTTGCTTCGTGACTTTAATATTACGAGGAACGTTAAGAAGAAAAAGAATAGTGTCCCAACGGCCGTCCTAACCTCCTGTCACTCCCTCCCGCCCGTCCGCCATTACTCGAGAGAGGCACTCTACCCACTTTTCATCCCCGTTTTCTTCGCCGTCGGTGTCACTCGATCGTCCGCGAAGCGTGAGAACCCCAGCGGCACGTATAAATGCATAAATTAAGCCTACAGCCAGTTCGAGAGAGCGAGAAAAAAAAACCGCTTTCCCGAGAATGTCCCCTGACAGTTAATTCCAAAAGCAAAGAGACATACGAGATCGACGCGCGCAGAGAAATCGCGAGCGACGATTCGAAAAGGGCTTCTGGGTAATGTTCAATATCGGCAACCTAACCAAACTCGAGTCTTCCTTTCCTTATCGCCAGCGGGATATATTACCAGTGGTAACGTAACTCAAGGCGCAGTCGGTAAGTGCCTCTCGACTATATATGCACATATATTACCGTGGGCTTTAGACAAGATTAAAATGTATGGGCTCAGCAATGAGACGTCTAGGCAGCCACCGAGTCGCATTAATCAAAGTACGGCACGTGTCCCGCAAGGGGCGCACGCGCATGCGCACCAGACTACACCGGGTACTACGCCCCGCTCGACAATGTCATTACGTGACAGATGCTCTCGTACCAGCCCTTATTATTGACAACTGTCAAGACACGCTGAATTACCGGCCAATCCGACAGAATGGTTTTACCTACGGAAGTTAACGTGCGCGTTCCGCGTTTTCTATCTTCCTCAGTGATTTGCGGCTCCGATCTTTCGTTACGCCGCAAATTGGCTTAACGTGTCCCTCTGTCTACGTATTGCTGTACCGTATGATGAGTCAACCGTTTCTAAAATGCATCTGCATATGTTCCCGTATGTACAGAGGAACACTGGAACTCTTTTTGTCGCGACTCTTTCCACGTAACGTATTACGCACGTTTTATGCGAAAAAACTGTTAAATTGGTACACTCGAGCGAGAAAATAATTCGGTCTACGTGAGGTGAGCGAGTGTCCTTCGCTTTGAAGCTCGAAGAAGTTTCTGGTGCAACAGTTTGCTCCTCTACCCCAACACGATGATAAATGTCTCGCGCACAAGTCTGAAATAGGTATGGAAGTTTGCGTTACAAGGAAATATTAAATTACGGCTCTGGTCAGACTAGAAACCACCCGGTGTAACCAGTCCATGGCGATGCTTGGAATCTTTTACCAGAATCAGACGGGGTAATTTTTCAAAACTTCACAAGTACACCTCAGACCGGGATCTTTTTTACGACGAGTCATGAAGTCTGGTGCACTCAGCCGAATGACTCCTCGATGGGATCGAAGCCCAATGGAATTCAGTGAGGCATAGAGAACCTCCCGGTCTGATGATTATTCCTGAGAGAGAGAGAAATATTCACCAGAGGACTTTTATCGATCCTGCAAATGGAAACGCCCGACAAAACAAGCATCTGGTACTCCAGCCAACAAGCCTATAATGGTTTGCCGGGCAAATTTTCCTATGGAAGACAAAATTGCGGATGATAGAGATAATTAAAAAAAAAAAAAAAAAAGAGAGAATAAAAATATTCTACATAGAGTATCGATGAGAACTTTTCGGCAAGTTTCTATGAATCGTCGAGCGCGACTACTGGAACCCAGTAGAAGCAGCAGCAGTTTCAGTAGGGTGAAACTACTAGAAGGGCACCGACTGGGTCTCGCCGGCCCTGACCGTCCCGTCTGGCGCGAGCCGGTTCACGGCTCGTTTCACATGGACGCATTGTAAAATATCGTGCCACGGCAAATCGTGTGGAATAAGATCAGGAGAAATGTCCCCTCGTACACTGTATTATCACACGGGTCCGCGATACGCGCCAATTCCACACTAAATTGCACGTAAGCTCCGAAGGAGAAAACTTAGCAACACTATATGAATTCGTATCGGTCTTGACGATTCACCATTTACTCATCCGTCTATTTTCTCCATCGTGCGCGAATACTGGTAAAAATAGTCGTGCAACGATTCCACATCACATGAAATATATATATATATATATACTCGTAGCAAGCAAATTCTATCTGTACCAGTCGATATTAACGTACTTATCGACCTAAAATAATTCTCGTGTACCCTGTGCCAGTACGATTACTACAATCAGCAAGAATTACGTATAAAGTCTATCAAAGATTTCTCGAGCGAAAAATATTCCAATTAAATTATAGTCTCTCTCTCTCTCTCTACGTTACCAAACAGTGGCGTGATCCGTTCGTGAAGATCACAAGTCAGAGATTCTCGTGGAGACAACACTTATAACTTGTACATGTCGCGTATGAAAATTAATGCTCAAAAGTGACAATAAAGCAAACAAACAACGTCGCATCGAATACGTAACCGTGTGATTTACCGTTTTCAGCGCAGCTTCTTAAAAAATAAGGCTGATCCCGATACGTAAAGGGTCGCCGGTTTGTGCCGGCCGGATAAAACGTAGACACTTAGTACAGAGGAAGGAGCTGCGAGCGAAAAGTGCAGCAGCACGTCGGGCGTGGCGTTTCGCGATGAACTGACAGAGTCGAGACTCGAGCCGTCGCCCCCGCTCCGTGACTCACCGCCGCCACCACCGATGCCGCCACCGCCGCCACCCCCATTGGGGAGGCTACGTCTCGCCCCCTATTGGTCCCCTAGGAACATCGTTTGCCCCCCTCTATGTGTATACCTATAACGTCCGACAGCAGCCACCCCGTGAGTTATACTCGAAGCTACGCACCGCGCGGAGATATCGACCGTTCGATCATTCGACTCTGTAAGAGTCCGATGGTCGACAGGCTCGTTTGGACTATCCGAGTACAATTTAATGAATTATTCAGCCGATAACGGTCAATCGGTTAAATACAAAAAGCAAAGATTGACAAAATAAAAAGCAACGTTTCCCGTACTTGGTCCTGATGCACTGTGAACTTACCTTAGGGTTTAATCGACTATTTCATTGCGACGGGTTTTCAATGCCGCACGCGTTCCGTCGCTGCAATAAAGTCTACGCACAATCGGCGTCAATATCCCCCTTCGTTCCCAATGTATTATGTAGGATTGACTGCACGTGAACCCCTCGATGTCGCTCATTGTGTATTGTAACGTTCACTTTATTTTACGTAGATAAGTACGCACGCACATAGCCTTGCTTATTTATATATACGTAACGTGCAGTTAAGGAGGTTATGTCTCCTATCCCAGTGACTCCCTCAGGGATAGTTTCTAATAGCGGCGAAGATCGCGAAACTCGAAAGTCAGCCTGGATCTAAATGTACGACGGCGGCAGGTGGTTCGGTGCGTACATAACCTAAATATATACGAGTGAGTAATGACGAGTGTGCGGGTAAATATATTTTAAGGTAATTAAAGAAGTCTAATGCGAACCCACCTTTAGTTAATAACACGAAGAGACCAGGAGACACCGCCCAGCGCGTCACGGGATGCTAATTAGGCTAATGTTCAGGGTACAAATCGCTTTATAAAACGAAATGGCGCCTTGACTCGTGTAAAGCGGAAGCAAATGCCAAGGAAGCGAATCGAGATGGAAGATCAGAAATGTCGACTCGAACGGCGATAATATTTCTCTTTGGCGCCCCTTGGCAACCGAGGAAGGAAGATACATCGAGAATCGCCCACACGTGAGTGGGTAAGTAATTTTTTTTTACAAACAGTACAAAGATGAATCATGCGCCATTACACACGTACAGCACGGTACCGTCTACGGTGTGGTAGTGCGCCAATAGTGGCAGTTACCTGTACTCGCGCTCGTTGCAAGTAGAAAGGTAAAACGTTGAGTTACAGTGAGAAACGCAGATACCGAAGTACATCGCAGTTAACGAGAGAGAACAGCGGAGCCAAATATACGAGGGGGAGGAGGTTATGTAAGTCATGAGAGACAAGACACGCGAGATCGAGAGAGACGATGAAAAAGTGAAGTAAAAAAAGAAGAAGAAAAAAAAAGCAAAACCTTAAAAAGTACTGAGTCACCGAATCTTGCACAAGGCCCAATTCCAACGTGAACGCAAGTTATCCGGTACTCGAGTTACTTTTGCTAATCGAGTATACATATACAGTGATAGGTACGAAGCCCGTAAAAATATCCACTGAAAATGTACGACGGAGACTCGGCTGCTGATTGGTCGGGATGAAATTACCGCTGAGGCTCACGGGTAAAGACTTCTCGAAAATGATTTCAAAGCGTTTAAGTAATACCGAAAGAGGTTAGGTGCAGATGAGGAGGCAGAGGATGGTGTAAAATGGTGAATTTCCGTTCAGGTTAAAGCGCGACTCTCGAAAGAGACCAGCGGCGAGGAAGGTTCGTCGTCGCGCGACTGAGACGTGACGTAACATCCGGGAGAGAGGTGGAAGTGCTGGAAGTGAATCGTCGAAGCGTGCAGACAGTACGGTGATTGCCTCTTCTTCTACTGTTCGCCGCGATTTTACTCCGCAGATAACATGAGCCCGAGCGTCGCTCGGCGCGAGAATCTTTCGCGTCATTCGTCTCTCCTTGACGTCCGTTGCACCAGTCAGCCCGCCTCCCGTCGCCTCAGTCGGCGCAAGATTCCCGTGACTCCAAGCGCGCGGCGTGTCATTGCCGTGCCCGTATTATTTTCAACGTTGCCAGAAGAGAACCTAACCTAAATTAATTGCCGCGCGAAATTCCTTGCCGAATGAATCGCCAAGGTGGATTCTGGGTAACGGCCGATGAATTATCAACGCGAGGGAAAATTTCAAATTTTCCATACTCACGAAAATCGATTTCTCGATCGTTCGATACATCGATCTTGAACGATTGCCGTGAGTGACGGTTAATTAGGATAATTAATGGCCAACCGAATAAACGAGAAATAAACTTCTCCTCTGGATTGCCGCGATCGGATAACGTAACCGGTATTAATATGAGAGCGTTTGCTCGTACCGATGTATACGCATATACATATATACATATATATATATACTGGCTGATACGCATGCACGCGATACACAGAGAGTATTACTCGTTGGCTTTCGGGGCAGGCATTAAGCGAGCAGCGTGGATAATAACAAAGTCGGCACGCCACACCACTGTCCAATCTTTAATGGGTTTCGCTTCAGTGGTAACGGGCTCTCGGCTGACTCACGCCGTAATAACGAGAATCATAGGTATAGGCATTGTCCCAGTGACAGAGCGTTGTCGCGAATATTGCGATATCAACACGTAATTGGTATCACGTGTGTTTTAAAATATTTATCCGACAACAAGCGTTGCAAGTGACAAGGCTGCGAAGTTTATTAATTTTCATAAATTGAAAATAATTATCTTCGTGATAAGTAAGGAGTCATTCAAATATTCCCGCGCCCTTTTGCCCTGTGCCATCTTGATCCGTCTATCCTCCCACGTATGCATGTATGTACAATAACACTGGAAAGCTTATACCTGAATCTGGGATCCAACGGGAGGACGATGCTTGGCTAATCCATCGACTATAAGCGATACCTCCCAGGAACTTCTAGCGGTAGATACGTGCACGTAAAATTTCATGTGTTTTCCCCTCTATATATTCTATGGTTACGGTAAGTCTGTATGCAGAGACGCGCATACGGTACGTCTTCGAGAAAACCCATAATCCCACCCGCGAGTGTGTAATTTCAGCGGGAGATCGTTGCAGCCGGAAGTTAATGAATGTACATTAGGGATAGACATCTTCGAGGTAGGAAACATAACCTTATCTGAGATGAGTATTTATTACGAAACAATTGCGGCATCGAGATCTTGGAATCGTCTATAGAATGTTTTAAGAGAGGGGGAGAAAAAAAAAGAAACGTTCGAGCGAGACAGTCCTGGGATAGTGAAAATTCATGAATTATAATGACGATGCGCCAAGACGGAAGCGAAGGAGCGGGAACGATTGCTCGAGTCAAAATAAATGTGTCCCGGCGTCTCGTCAGGACAGGCAGGGTAAGAATGACCAGTAATATTTCAATAGTGACTCTTCTGGGCAACTGAGTGATTGTCCGAGTCAGCGAGTAACTAATTAGGATAGAGTGCGACTCGTGCGTGCACTCGTAACAAGAAAAGTGCGACAAACAATTCAATTTCCGAGCGCGAGGGTGTTCCCGAGTGACGAGTGCGCATGCGCGAGCGTCTATTCCCCTAGGCTATGGGAATGACATGTTTTGTCTTTGAGGTTAAGTCCATAGCCTCGTATCTCCGTTCTATGAGCATCCAGCCGCCGTCGCAGGTACCGAAAGACTGGAGTCCCAACGAATACCGATACGTAACCTCAAAGAAGTTATCGCGAATTATTTTCACGGAGGTACGGTCTTACACTTACTTGGGATCGTCCTTGTCTGGTCTTACTGTACTCGCTACGCGTAGGCTGAGTAATCGCTGAGAAAAAGTAACGTTAACTTCACACTGTAACTAACCGCAAACTATCCATGTTACACCAGTCGAGCATTATTCGAGCGACACTTGGTACATTTGCATGAGAATCCTAACCGCTTAGGCCGACGTCTAGTCGCGTGAACGTAGCCGCAAACAGACTCGCCAGGATTAACGAGCTAGACGCATAAAAACGATGTAATACTGAAGTCAGTAAGAGATTATCATTTGAAATTTGAATGACAAAAATTGTGGATCAAATATAAATAATAATTCAGTCCTGCATCGTATTTGCTGTGTGTGGCACGGTGTATGATTATGGGACTTCGCAAGCCATAGAAGACCCGATTACAAGAGGGTGTGGCGGGTAGACGATCGAAAAGGAAGCATACCAGATGCTACGTATGACGTTAGGAGGCATGCGTAAAATATAAACAGTCTTCGACTAGGGCATTTTTTTTTACTCTACAGGACGGAACGTTTTCTGCCCATACGTCATGGTCGTGAAAAAAAAAAAGAGATACCAAAAGCATAAAACATTCACTGAACGACTTTTCTTAGGTTAGGTTAGACTTAGGTTACAGTCAATTTTGTCTTTCTCTCAAAGCGTCCTCGCAATTCTTTAAGCGTCTATGGAACATTCTGGATTTCAACGGTCACTCGACATCTGCCACTGTATTCAGACAGGTGCCGGAGTTTCGGTACTTTCTGCACGTTTCTGTCGACTACTTACGTCATTTCTAACTAGCAGAGAGAAGAGCAAAGTAATAAAAATCGATAATATTCAACAATTCGTTCCTCGATGTCAATAACTCTCAAAAATATCAGATGATAATATTACGCAAGCACCAAGACCCTGAAGTTGTCACCTGTCGTAAAATTCCATAAAGTAATTCCATTGGATTCTTAGGTACCAGGGTAAGAGAGCGTTTCGAAAAAAATGATGTTCATCCATTAAATGGCGGATGGAATGTGACATGAGTCAGAGGACGAGTACCCACCTCTACGCTAGGGATGCTACGTGCAGTATGGCAGTATACTGCATGGCCATTGGATCTATAATTAGATGGAGCTGGCGTCATACGTAAAAAGTGCTTCGAGTAGAATTCAACATTTGAAGCTTCGTTCAATGAGTCTGCCTCGCGTTAATATTCTCAAGATTCGTAAGTGCGCGAGACTGTGTCGATTTGTCGTACAACGAGCTAAGCCGAATCAAGCCGAACGTTGCCGAACCGACTCGAAGGGCCGCTAAGGCTACGCTGGGAGGTTATGGTCAAGAGAAATAAAGACGCGGTCATTCTCCGGGGCATTAGGCAGCGATAATAAGAGTGACTCCCTTGTGTCATTTATTTTACCGGGTGGGAGTGTGGCAATTTTTTTTTTTCTTCTGCCACTCCTTACTGTCACTCGGGATTCATCGCCCTTCTTCGTTCCACGTGTTTCTATGCTCTCAATGCTCAACGTAAGAGACACTTTTTGCTACTTGGTACTTTGACGATACGTGAGAATCCAAGCGTAGGGTTGGAGAATGAAGATTCTCGCTCGCGGAGGGACAGAGAGGGGGAGATAGGGAAGACAAGGGGATGGAGAGAGAGAGAGAAAGAGAGAGATGCGTGAATTTAGTAAGCAGTGATTCTCAAGTGCACTGCTCGCTCCATAACAGACACGTAGACAATGAGGATGATAGGGAGAAAGAACGAGATGAGAAATAGGGGAGGCCGGAGGGAGAAGAATTCATCGTGAGGTTAGAAAGCCTTTAGTTCGTGCGTGACAGGAGTTATTATAGACTTAGAAAATAGAGAAAAAGATCGAAGATCCAGAAAGGTTCGAAATACCATCACGCGTTCGGTTACCGAATAATTTCTTATCGTAATGAAATCCATTGTAGTTATACAGGAAAACAGTGTTCGACGAGTCAGCAGGTTGATTTTAAGTTTGACGTGATTTTCAGAAATCTTACTCAAGCCGTGAACGAAGAAAGGCCGAAGGCACGTCAGCAGCTGAATCCGTAAGTTAAAAACAAAGAAACTGCTTCGCGGAAATTCAAGATGGAAATTGGCAATCGTGTCGTTTCAATTGTCTCGGGAGAATCGGGTGATGCGAGCCAAGTGAGCGGAAGTGACTAAAAAAAATTCATGTTCAATGAAAATTTATAGGTTAAGATTACTAAAGAATATAATTAATCAGTCACGTCGGATACTAAAATTCAATTAATTTAACCTCCGCGTGAGAAATCCTAATCCTTCGGTCAGAAGTTACAAGGAATTTTTTTTTCGCCCGTAAAATTCCAGCACGATCGCGGCGCGTGAGTATACAAGACGATTTCCAAGGTACTAATCCAGTGGCGCGCCCCGCGGACAAGAGCGGTACTACTCTGGACGATCCTAGGGCCGTCACGGCTTTTTTCATTATACGTACACAATTACCTGTTACTTGAATTACATAAAGCACAGCGACGAAAGCGTATGAATATTTAAAAAGATTCACGCACGGAGAAGCCGGGTCTTCAGCATGTAATTGCCAGGAGTAAAAACGTAGGAGGTAAGGCGGGTGATGCGGAGAGGGAACGGCCATTCAGGACTCGAGTCACGAGACTCCGTGTTCCTATCCTTGAAAGAGGAGTCTCTGTTCTCCCAGGTTATAACAGTATTCAACGTTATAACAGGGTATCAGGCGTACAAGTGAGGCCCCCCTGACAAAACCAAAGGAACTAGCAGAATAAATATGTATACAGAAAGAGTCTCACGGATGATTCACAGCACCGTGCATAAGCGCAGCCTGAAATGTGAGGTTAGTTTGCCAAAAGAAAAAAAAAGAAGCACGTAGAGGTTATGTACTAATCTTAAAGTTAAATCCACATCGATGCCATCCTGTCTCCTCTGTTCTGACTGGAGTATCCTGACTCGATTAGGAACACCTACATATACATTCAACAATATCTTATTGACAGTATCAAAGAGCTAAGGACTGCTCGGCTACTTCGACAAGGTTATCGTTAAGTTTTTCGAGCCTGGAATTGCCAGGGTCTCGCTTCAGTAACCGCGGTCTTGCTTCAGCTCCTCTCGGATTCCTTTGTTTAATGCTTTATTGCGATATTTTATGTGCTGCCCAGGGGCGGCGCTGTTGCCAGGCCGACTGCGTGGCCCCCGTCCCTGGTGCCTGTAAAGCCACTGAACGGAATTGCGAAAAGCTGACAACCGCGTGTATGCGACGACCACTGATATCCGCGACCGGATATCCGGACGCGTGGTACTTCTTCGAGACTCTTTTATTTCTCAGGCCGAGAAGCCACGCGCTTACGGACTCTCGCGATGTCCTTTCAGCTGCTCTCGAATGGACTCTTCGTTTTGCACTTTTTATTTCGTTGGTAGGAAGTCCCGTCAATGGGCGGACGTTCGAATGATCGTCCGTCGACTTGTTCGTGGCGATTATAATTCTAATCTTCTGCTTGTTATTTCTTCCTCAGGACGCGGGGGTCCCTGGGACGATGCTAGCTGATACCAGTCACGTTTCCCAGGCTGCATAATTGCATGTGCAGCGTACGAGAGCTGCGTGAAAAATGGACGACACCCTTGGGGAGGATCGTTAATGATTTACCTGGTTCGATGATGCTTTAAAGCCAGGGAAGGATCAGCATGGAGATTCAACGGGTGGGAGAGAGAGGGGTGATAGAAGCCAGACGACGGAGATTGTTGCGACTTATGCAACCGCATGAAATTCGCAAGGGGAGATTACGTGACGGGTTTGAGGAACCCTTTGAGTCGAGTCGGAAGTCCAATTATTCTTGCTTCCAGTGCTACCAACCGATCTTGGAGGTAGAGGTCGTTGAAGAAATTTTAATATTAAAAAAAAAAACGTTAAAACAAGAAGAATGCGAAATACAAAAAATTTTGATCTCGACGGGAGTTCAATTTAATTCTACGTTTTTTTTTTTGAATTTTCATAATTACTCTGCCTCAAGGATATTCCCACCAACGTGGATACCTCGGACTCCAGGCAATGTTGCCTGTAAGATCTATCCATCAACAGGGGTCTAATTATCTTAAATTTACACTAATACACTGACCCAATGATTGTTGAAAAAAAAAAAGGTTGACTCACCAAAATCTCGACGAATTAGACACTGGCAACACACTAGTATCCTCTGTTCTGCACGTCACAGCAAAATAATAATTTCTTTTAACTATGAAATCCTGATTGGTATGCAGCACCGCGAGCACTGTTGTGATAAAAATTTGATATTGAAGATGTTCGATAAAATTTGGAGGTTAAACTAGAGATACAAGCTCGTTACGCACAACTTATGAAAACTTGTATTCTTTTGTGGGCTAACCAAGTGGTACCCGTGATAATTGGTCGAGGGCCAGCCTGCTTGGGCAGCAGATGACGAATGAGTGAACGGTGGACCCGGGACTTGGTTTCTCAGGCAGGAAGAAGGAAAAGGCTGTGCTCTGACTCTGGATCGCTGGATGAACAGAGTAGAGTAAAACTCTCTACTCTCTAGTCCGGACTCTCTTCTACCTACTCTCTCTCTCTCTCTCTTTCTCTTGATCTCATTAGATTCGTCTCTTCACAGCTCGGCTCTTGGCAAAAAAAAATGTAGCAAAAGGTCCAAGAGCGCAGACCTTGCCGGTAGAACGTAAGTCGAGCTTTGCTTTGGGTGAGCTCGCACGTAACGTTTACGACAGAAGCGGATTGTCAAAGAGACTTGAATGAGCCACGTGCTCGTCCAGCCGTGCGAACTAGCCTTAAGGACCTGGCCCTGCTCTTTCTGTCAGTCTCGCCACACTGCGAATAAACGACCAGCAGTCTTCCTTAGGGTTGCCAAGTAGCGACCCGGGTCTCTGCAAGGTACCCTTCATCATTTTTCATGATCGCCACAGTCCAAGAAATCGTCACTGCCCTTTTAATTATGCAATTCCAAAAGTCAATAATGCCCACAGGTGAACTCTTTGATTTCTTTTTTTCTTTCTTCGAAGCAACCAATTGATGTTCAGCCATTATGTGTCCAAACGACGCGTGCGACATTTACAAGCTTTCGCCATGCACAGCAGAATTTCGAGTAGATTCTAATGGCTGGGAAATAAAGTACCCAGTGAATATGCTTGAAATAAAGTACCGAGTGCATATGCTTATAACAAAGAAAATAGACGGAGTTAATCCGCGCCAGTGCCCTGTTCTCAGGTGTATGCAAAAGGGGGATGCACTTATCTAAATTACAGGCATGCCCATCTTGCTTCGTTTCAGAAAGTATTAGAAGTATGGAAAAATTAAAAAAAAAAAGAGACCTCTCCTCCAGTCGTGAGAAAATCTACCCAAGGACCAATAGTCCTCTGAGTGATTCGCACAAAATTTCTTCCTCAGAAGTTCTACATAAACTGTGAAAATGGACAATTTCAGTATGAGAGTCCATTGAAGTGTCCAGGAGTTTTTATTGGCACCCAGTGCCATTAGCCAGATACGCCACCCACCTCTTGTTCACAATAGCAAGCCAAAGGAACAAGAAGGAAGAACAAGAAGAAGAAGAAGAAGAAGGAAACCACGTCCAAGATCGGTCGGTAAGACGATTCCTGGAAAGCAACCGTAGTTTCAAGACCTCCAACGATCACCAGCTAGACTGGAAGGATGATTGCACTCCGGAAAGCAGGATAATTCCAGCACCAGAGTGCAAGGCACTCTGGTCGATTCGCCCCGCTGATTGTTCACGGTTAGAGTGCAACTGAGATTGAGGTAGTGTCGCCAAACTAGGGAGGTCAGCGTTTGAACTTGAAAAAAAGAAGAAGAAACAGGTAAGCCCATAAGAAGAATCATTTGATCCATAGGAAATTCTGAAGAAACGATACCCAATTCAAAATCGACAGACACGGCTCTGTAGGTAAGGTAGGAAAGGCTCTGTAGGTGCATAGGAAAACGTCCAAATAGAGTGCACCCGAGGAACACGGCCCTGGTCTTGGTAAACAGAGCGTAACGGAGCCAAGGAAGCCTGAGACTCTGGAGACGGACTTCTTCCTAGTAATCGTATGACGAGGCGGAACAGTTTGACCGAAGATTTCAAGAAAATTTCACGGAACGTCATAACGAATCCTGATCGTCCACCGGGTAGCTGTCAAGTTAGTTAAAAAAAAAAAAAAAAATTAAATAGCATAAAATAAAAATTGACACTCACAAGGATTCTCCCGGACGGCCTGATAAATTTTATGAGACGCATGGACCTCGTTGATCACATCCCAGAAGCCGTCGGAGCCGATGATCAGGAAGTCCTCGGTGCCGTTGAGGTCGACGCAGAGTATTTCCGGATCAGCCGTTACGCAGGGCTTGTACTTGACGTCGCCTGAAAATAAAGAGACAAAAAGATCCATAAGTCGAGATCTACAAAGATCTTGATTCGACAACGATCTAGCGCTACACGATAAATACGAAAGATAAGATTACGAATTGACCCTTGTCCATGAATCAGTGAGCCTGCGCGTATCATCCAAGATATTAAAATAGAAAATAAGAGGACAAAAAAAAAGGCACGCGATACGGAATCAGTATTCCACTATGTTATAATTAACTTTAATGATCTAATTAACGAATGCGAGGCTAATTTAAATAATGGCGTCAAACTAGCGTAGGCGCTTCCGGTTATTACGTTACACAGTCTTGTCCAATGTTAACTCGATGCTGAACGCCATAAGTAATTCTCCCTAATACGGAGACATCTTAATAATTGACATCACTTTCGAATATTTCAACATGAAGATCGATCGCGCAGCTCCGCCAGAGAACTTCGCTGATAAGCAATATCGATTTTCACTGATAACCTATTGACTATTCGAAACAGGCATAGCCCACGGTACCACCCAGTAAAGCTACGCGTAGAGCTCGGAGCGTGGCTGCACGTATTATTGTGTCAGCCAGTGGTCGAACGGAACCGACAGGATATTCGACACGCGTCCAGAATTTTCACGTAACCGTAAATGGCATTGCTTGACCCGTAGCTACCCTAGTTGGACGTAGCTTCCTCGAGCGACTGTACTTAAAAAAAAAAATAATTATCATAGAACGACCAGCTGACTCAGTCAATCTGTACATCGACAATATCCTTACACAGGTCAGCCTTAGTCTATTGGAATCTAGTGCTACTGTGACGGATGAATTAATCAAGTACGGTCATGAGATACTTTTAACATGAAAAAAAAAAAGAAAAAAAGATCATGGGACCGGACGCGCGTACCTCCTTGTACTCCCAAGCGGGAACGCAGAGAGTTTGAATTTCAAAAGCCGCAAAAACCGCAGGCAGCGCATATCCACGTAGTACAAATGTTATCTCATACTTGAGAGAGAATATAAATTTTAACAGCAAGGGAGTAGCGGTGCCTCGTAGCAGACGAGTCAAGCCCCAAGGTAGAATTAGCACAGGATTATTTGCAAAGTGAAATAAAATTTTAAGAATAATCAGCAGTGTCCAGCGCGTCTGCGAAAGGAAAGGATCACGCTCGAATCGGCGCGTGGAATCCGGATTTTCGAGTGAAAATCCAGAACGGAAGTCGAGGAGGCGATAATAATAAAGTGAAAAAAAAAAAAAAAACACCAAGCACGTTCATCAGTCATTGTTATAGTATGCGCCTATACGTGCTATAACGTGATAAAATCGGCAGTTAACTCGCAAGATGGAGCGTATAATCCAGTTTGATGTGCCTCGCGATATCGCACGGTTCGTCGACCCTCGACTTCTACATTCGCCTGGATCACTTTAATATGCGTAATGGACGTCGTTTTGCTAGGCCTGATACAATTAATTTTATTCGCAGTCCTGCGACGCTCGCAGCGCGAGCTGCGCGAAGAAGCTTTCGTTTCGACCAAGAGCAACGTTCGTCGATGGATTATTTTTCCAGCAATTCTTCCTCCTAGGACAGTTCCTTGCGGCTGCTTCGTCAGGAGCCATTGCGAATTTCTTCGACGGTTCACGGACGCTCCTGGAAGTTCAGAGATTTATTGTGGGGAGAGGTGAGGAGAGAGAGAGAGACAGAGAGATAGAAAAAGAAAGAGATAAAATCGTCTCTCTCTCTCTCTCTCTGCCGTTTCACAGGAATGTACATTCGTCGGAGAATGGCAAGAACGTTTACGGTTCTGCTCCATATCTTCACTGACATTTTTAACATCCTGTATTACGCGTACGCGCACTCCTTCTCCTCCCATATCTTTCTCTTTCCTCCTGTTCCACAGGCCGTCCGCTTTCCTCGGGTTCATCGTTCTTCCTTCTACGGCTCGCCAAATATATAGACTTCTGCACGCGGCGTCCCTTTCTCAGGCCATTGCGTTCGATCCACTAAGAGGTGTCTGCGTCTTTCGCTGGTTCGTGGTGTCGCCACTTGCCAGGCTTTACAACGGAGGAACCAGATCTCTAGGGAATAATCAACAGCTCAGATAAGATTAGCCGATATATTCAGTAGGCAAATGATCCATGGGATCATGGATCAATGCTGATGACAAAAACTTTTGTCCTTTGATATTTAATACGAGAATTCATGAGACTTTTACTTGTCCAAGTCTATTTAGATCTTGAAGAGACTTTGAGTCCCTGTATGCTTGTTATGCAGTTGTCCTGTTTTCTTTTTTTTTCTTCCATCGAACGAATCCTGTTCTTTACAGCAGACCAAATCCCACGTAGTCACGTATTCGAAATTCTTGGTAGAAAGGTAAGAAATCTCAGACGTGTGCGACTACTTGTATTATTTTTAGGAATTAAGAAAATTTTCTTCATCCGGATGGTTTCCACTTTCCAGTTTATGACTCCGACAGGTGATCCTACTTCTTCGTGGCGTCTCGCTAGTCCTGCTTAAGGATTTTGGGACGCTGGTGAAACTTCATGCCAGTCTCTCGCTAGAGAGAATTCGTAGCCTGATGATATACTTTACCCAGTCTTTTTATTTATCTTGGTACTAATAACTCACGATTGAAATGCTAAAGTAATATGGCAA
This sequence comes from Calameuta idolon, assembly GCA_030142285.1. Taxonomy (NCBI): domain Eukaryota; kingdom Metazoa; phylum Arthropoda; class Insecta; order Hymenoptera; family Cephidae; genus Calameuta; species Calameuta idolon. The sequence continues at coordinate 342,204 of JARQSV010000759.1, read as the reverse complement.
GTCGTAAAGTCATGTACGCATTTACATGCAGGAAGGACGTAAGTGGTAATTAAAAATGAAATAATTAGCAGACATAAGTGTTGTGTTAATGAAGGTGGTTATTGGTATACTTACAGCCACGGCATGACTTAACCTTAAACTATAAAAAGCAAGGCACAAGAAACATGACGTCCAAACGACAATATAATAATATACCGAGACAAGCAGGAAGACAAATAAATTTAAAGGCTCACCTATAGCTCTGGAAACGCTAAGATGACCGTTGACACGCCAAGTCCCATAATGCACCAGAAATCCACCCATATCGCTCACCCTCTTAGTTTCGTCCTGCAATAAAGAATTAAATTAGCCTCAGGAAGACTTTAAGAATGATTCTCGTCACGCCCGAGAAATTCTTCTATTCCCGTGAAATCTTCCAAGGCGTTTCGACATTTCCCAACGTGCAACAATTTTTTTTTTGTTTCTCAACCAGTCGAGCTTCTCTTGTCTTTCTCAATCCGTGGCTGCCTGTCGTCGCGAAATTCATGGTGAAATTGCATCGTCGTTAAATCATGCTCACTTTAGGAACGCGAATCGACGCCGACCGTCGTCTCCTGCAGTTCGATAACTACGACGAGTACCTGGATTCCCTGGTGATACCCAAAGACCTCTTCTATCTAAGAAGCACATCGGTGGCGCGTCAGTTAGCCGAATTGGGTTACAGATGCACCGGGGAGACACTCGACAAACACTCCTTCGATGCACGGCTGCGCGCCGTCAAGAATATACTCTTTCCCGTGCAAAAGGCTTACCAACTGTCCTCGGAGCTCCTAACCCCAAGCGATCCATTCGAGCAGCAATTGGCATTTCGCGAAAGACTGAACAGACTCGGCGTCCTGTCCACTATTGTATTCGTACGTAACTTCACTAGATTCCACTTCGAGGTGTCCGGCTACATAGACTTTCAGTCGAGACTGGAAAACGAAGACTGGCGTCCATTTTTTCAAGGAAGAATTAAACTCTGGCCTCAGCCTACGGATCTTGGATATTATCACTGGAGAATGGGCATCAGCCTGCTAAACGAATCTAGTAATTACGTCCCGGTTATAGATCCGACGCGTGGACTCCTCTTCAAGAATATTCACGACAGAAAACTTATCTGGGTAGATCCAGGAGCACCGTCTCCTGGCGTAAGTACGACGCGCGTTCGTATCAACAGCGACAAGTACGAGCAAATAATACTCTACGATCATATAGTGCGTGGTAAAATTTAAAAGAAAACCGGAAACGGGAAGATCCTCCGTGAACTTGTTTCCGGGGAGACTTACCGTCCGATCAGGTTTGTGCGGATTGACGAGGTGACGCGTTTTGCCGTGAGATGTCAGTGTCGCCAGGGAATCCCCGACCCATGCAATGTACAATTTGCCATTGAGCAACAAAGCACAAACTGCAGTAGTACCACCATTGAGATTCTGTAAAGAAAAAGAAATAATATTAAAAAAATCTGTAATACTGATATTTAAAATGAAGTCTTGATCAAAAAACGGTTTGGTTGTCGCTTACATATTTATTCGCCTTCTCAATGAAATGTGCGTCTGTCGTAACGAAAGCGTCGCGTAAGGCACGAACTGGATCCTTGGGATAATACGTGCTTTCCACTAAATACTGATGAAGATGGGTAGAAGAATAAGCAGCCGCTTCTTGACCCCCGTGTCCGTCGAATACTGCATAATAACTGGCCGGAGAGTCATCCTGTCAATCATTAAGAATCAACTGATTACATTTTCTTATTAGATCCAGGAGAACATTAGTACAAGGATGCTGGAATGAACTTACCGAAATACTGAATATGATGTGTAAGTCGTGCAACACAACGTGGCGATCTTCCATTTTTCTTCTGCAATTCTTAATACAATATGCCGAAACCCGCGGCATTGGCGTCGATGGTGGTGGAGGTAATAGTGCTAATCTGCTATTGTCCAAATAACGTGAGCAGATCTCATTGACCTTGCTTGTCACTGTTTGCATTAGTTTCAGGGATGCGTATGCTGTGGACAATAAAATGGACAAAGGAAAAATTAATATTTACGTTCAAACAAATCACTTTAATCTTTCCCTCCCTTTATGTAATTGAACAATTATAGTTACTATAGAAATTTAAAGATATGTAATAATTAGTCAATCCTATATAAAAACCCTGGTTGCTACGCACTAACAGATAACTAGTTGTATTAAACTATTAAATCATTCACAGGACACGTACTGTTCTCTTCAGGTTTCCAGCCGCAGAGTTCAGGCTGTTTCTTACAAAGAGTCTGAATCTCTTGTATCACCAGGTGCACAATATAGGACTGCAAGCTCGGTGGGCAAGATCTGAAACAAAAAATGAGCAAGTTAAATAGAAATTCAGATGACAGAGAATTAAACAACACGACTAACAAAACCTCTCACAATCATTTTGAAACTGTAATCACATGTCCGTAACCATAATTCACATCTTGCATTGCACGTAACTTCTGAAGAAAAAAGTCTATCCCTATGGAAGACTTTACCCCGTGAGAATAACATAAAGAAATTAGTAATCTCCTGGAAAATCAATTCATTATCATTAATCGTTAGTCTGTCAATGATTTCTCATAATACAGTTTGACACCAGCCAGCTCACCTGCCGAATAAAACCCAGTGTAGTTTGATCAAACGTTATTTATCTTGATTTAGATATAAAAGAGATACGAAGCAGGAGAGGCAGAGAGCAGAAAGCTCAAAGAGCAGATAATCCATATCCCAGTGAATAAGGAAACATCAGCAGTGCCGGAGACCTCCACAGAAGAAAGCATAACAGCATACGTCTCAGAGTATATACAGGGAGTTTCAGTCGAGAGACATTACCAACTGAGTAAAGGGGAAAGCAACACAAATCCAATATCTCATTCGACGCCATATCAGAGTCTGTTCAAGATCATCGTCATGGCACGCATCGTAGGAACATACCAACATGAACGCAATGAAAATATCGACGAATATTTCAAAGCCATAGGTAAGTGCTCATACCAGTAATCACTATTCAGGAGAGACATCCATCAAGCGTCACTTACTACGCAATAATTTTATCACTAATTACGCCTTCACTGTAATTATCGACGAAGCGCTGAAGTCGCGTAAATAATCAGCGACTATTTATCCGTTGTTTTGTTCATCTAGGTAGTCAGTTCCAGGTTGCTCGTGAACAGTCATTCCATTTGCAGTATACTCAAGAAATATTGCGCAATTGTTATCAATACGTTTATGTAATATGTTTATCATAATATTAATTCTAATAACGAGCTTAATCGTTCTTCATTCTCAATATACTATGCACCACAAATCTCCATAGTCCATGCAGTATCATTTAATTATTATATAGGTATACAGATTATGCGATATGTATTCTGTATACAAATAATCTGGTCTTCCTCATTCGTTTCCCTCGAGATCCTTGTCAGAACTGCGTAATACGCAGCCAGAATGTTTTTCGCCTGATTGAATCCTCTGTGGTATTTCCAGGGGTTCCCTACATCGCGAGGAAGATGATGAGCGTCTCCAGCCCACGTCTTGAGATCAAGCAGGATGGCGACAAGTGGATTATTCGTACAGTTTCCATGATGCGTACCGTGGAGTCCATTTTTACATTAAATACAGAGTACGAGGAGTCTATGCCCTCTGGCGAAATTCTCAAGGTACTATTATTTCAGCAGCATTTGATAACAGCGGAATTGGATTTTCTTCTTTTTTTTTTTCTTTCTAGAACACAACTACTTTGGAAAATGACAATCTGGTGACTACGTCTGTCCTTCCGGATGGTAGCCAGATAGTACGAAAGTACGAAGTTACCGACGAAGGGATTGTCCTGGTAAGA
>JARQSV010000759.1:284894-338230 GCA_030142285.1 Calameuta idolon | reverse complement strand
TAGAGAGAGTTAATGAACTCTTGAAGTCGTTCGTTCTTGCAAACTCCATGCAAAAAGAAAATATTACTCCATTGCCGTCGAGTCACTCGTAACACCCACTGAATAATATATATACACAGGAAACCGTGTATTACTCGCCCACGTTTAAAGATCTCCATCTGTTGATTACAGAGAGACAGAAAAATCCCTAAGATCAAATAAAACACAATGGCATGAATTATTTCTTTTAAACCGGAAGTATCGAACTCACGCCATCCGATCGTATCAATCTCCTTGCCGATAATTTTATTTCCCCATTCTCACCCGTAGTTGCCATTAGAAAGTAATATTTAGCTCCACGGCGTCAATTACTTGCAGGAGGATGGGACCAAGAAAAACAAAGGAAATAAGAACGAAAGGGGAAAAAGAAAGCGGAAGAGGGCGTCGGATTTACTGGTAACAAACGAAAGCGCGAGCGCCGACCCCGCCCACTTTAACTATATCTTTTTTTTTCTTCCTTTACCATTAAACTGTTCTCTTACACTGTGTTACTTCATATCCTCGACGTTTCGTCATTCGTCCGTTTACATGATTCACAGACTTTGATTACCTAGGTTTAAATAGTGATAAATAGAATTTCTCGATAAGGTCCATTAGAGCTAGTAAATACTTTGCGTTTTAAGTTCCTTAAATGGCAAAAGGAACAATGTCGACGTATTCGATATATTTTATAAATATTCCTGAAAATAGACAGTCAGCTAAAAATACGAACTCCATGTTCCGTTCTTACGTTTTTTTTTTCCGTTACAAGTAGGATACGTGCTGGATATAGATTTATCCAGAATTCATTCAGGGATCGAGGAGAAAGGAAAAAAGAAAAACGTACAGACAGTTTGCCGGTTCCCCTATTTTTTCCTGCGACTATCCAGGGTAGAGACTGGGAAAGGCGAACTGCGCTTTCATGCGTGGAATATAAATTAACCTTAGAAACGCGTTATTCGATCGCGTGCAGACACAGGATTCGTTTGGTAAAGTCTGCTAGTTAAAAGAAAGAAATAAATGCAATTAGATTTGAACGTTACAAAAGACATGGGTAGGCGTGGACATGAATAAGAATAGAGTAATTGAAGAAAAAAGAAAAAAAAACAGCTTGTCCGTAACAAGAGATAAGACCGGGAATGTACGAGTCACAGGATGTACCAGAATAAAGAGAATAAAGTCTGTGAAGTCGTTAAAAGAAATGTTAGGTATATGTTTCTCTGTATGTGCATATGCAGACACGATGTACTCTCTGTTGGACCAAGAGAAACATCTGACTAGGGTTAGATAATAAACAATGTCCTGTATCTGTAAATTGAGCAAACAATGGACTGCGAGGTAGCAGGATATTAATTTCTGTTTATGACACGCTTAAAATAAACTATAAAGCGCACGCAAACTTACTTTTGATTGATATACTGTAGTGTCACGTCGATGATCTCACCAACGATCTCCGCTTCGGTCAGGTCGTTGCTGCTCATCCTGACTGGAAGTTGATCCTGAGGATTGACACTGGCGAGAAAATCCGTGAAGAAACACCGATACGCACCAAGGTAATCACCATCGACACAATCGGAAGCCATTATTTCTTTTTTCTTTACGTTCCTTAGTTTACAACCACCTTCTGCGAATATTCGTGGAAGCCGCACTCGAACCGCCACTGAACAAACACAACACTTGACACCTCGTACCGAGTGCGGGGAATTGATCTACGCGATAAAATAATACAATAGAGTTACTCTCACGAGAGTATATCTGTTTAGCGTGTACAAATGTCGAGGCGTCCCTGCGATTACGAGTGCGATTTACTCCCGTAGGACTCGAATACGGTTCACTATCATTCGTTGTATCTTTTATGGAAAAATATTCGTTGTTGATATGCGCTATTTGTACTTTCGTTACGTCACACTCATTCAAATCACGTTCCCGTAATAGATTTATCTCTGTATTCTCGTACGTACACTCGTGTCTCCGCACCAGTAACCGAATAAGAGACTTTGGTGCGTTTATTACTTAGTACAGCATAGAGGTTACTTGGCGCCTAAAGAACACACGCCACCGTTTCTTCTTCACGTTCAAAACACTCCCTTCTTGTTTCCTCCACGTTTTCTTCCTCTCGCTCCTTTAATCCCACTCTTTTATCCTTCTCTTTTTTCTCTACCAATCTTCCAACGGTTCCCGTGAATTTGGCTGCGAGCGAGCAGCGACAAGTCCGTAACGCTTTTACGCTCGATTCACTGCGCATGGCTAAAATGGCCGAGAGTTTATGGTGCTCTAATTATTTTATGCGATGTCTGCGTCTTACTTGTCTCTTCGACGCTTCGCTTCTGTTTTACTACGAGTTGTAATTTATACTTTGCGATTGACGGGCCCATTCATGACGTCATTTTCACATTGATTATCACGACGACGCTTGCTCATTTTTCTCTGTATTCGTCTTTTCACTTTCGTACGTGCGACTGTGTATTTATGTTTGAAGTTCGTACCGGGAGTCTTTAGTAATACATAGAGGGCTTAAATCACACGTGTAATATATGTTTTCTTTGGTTGAGACTGTTTCTTGCAGAGATGGCGTCTGCTGCTCTTTTTTTTCTGGCGTGCTGTTTGAATTTCATATTTTGTCTGGGCGTTCTTAGTTTGGTCAGTGTATTGTTATAGATATGAACACGTTGATAGAATCTTGTTTTTCTACTTTACAAATATATTACATATGCTTTACAAGATAGAATTCCTAATAATTATTTTCTGCTAGGATATACTGCAAAACGACATTCCAACATCCATATCGTTCTCCGTACCATCTTTGCTTTGTTTATTCTTGATATCTAGGTAGGTGTTTTCTTGCTCCTTTTGCATCCACTCTGGTAATGGTTTGTTCCAATCTTTGGGAGGTTCATCTCTCTTTTTCCATACGTCGTTGCCATAGTGAGCTTTTAGTCTTTCGAGTCTTCGCTTTGACTCACTTTTTACCAGCTCTTTCTATCGAGGAAAGATAAAACGTAACATTTATTCTCTATTATTCGAATTTCATATGAAATACATACATAAGCTGTTTCGTTTCTTTCGCTTTCCCATTTTCTACAGTTTTGAAGATCAGTCTTCCATTGCGAACAGTCCAGCATTTCACCAAAAATGAAGTATTGATTGAAGCGTGATTTAATGTTAGTGCAATCACTATATTCCTCTTTATACATGTCACATTTTCTTATCTAAAACACCATTCTATTCAGAAACAAATTTTTACATAGTAAAAATTATGTAAACCTCATAAAGATTTATTATCTGCAATCGACTCTTTCCGAGTATTAATCACGAATAAAGTTATCAAATTCGTACCATCCATTCGTCTGGCAAAATCTCTTTATCCTCTTCTGTCATTATTTACAATTTTCGAGAAATATTTTCTAAATTCTAAAGTAACGTAACCTCGCAAAGATGCCGACATGAAATTATATCATAGATAAAACGGATTAAGTTAGAATGTCGTGCGCTATCGTTTCATCGGGCTGCTCGACAAATGGACGTTAGCGACGCCATTTTGAAATTTGAAAGGATGCCGAGGCGCGTCGCTTCTCTGTGAACAATTCTTAAGTTCTTGTTGTGAATAGCTTCCCGTTGTTCGTTTCGGAGCAACGCTCACGTTTCCAAGGGGCAGCTAAAAACTAAAGAGTCGCTGTCACTTTTCTAACCTCTTGCACAGATTGTGTTGATTTTTATATAGCGAGTAATACAGCAGTCCGCCAGATATTGAGTAAAACATAATCGCGTAAGAATATCATGATGTCGCGATCTGTACGTGCAGAGACACGTAGTCGCGCTAAGGATGACATTAAGCGTGTGATGCAAGTTGTGGATAAAGTTCGTCACTGGTAAATTAATAAAAATTGAATAATTAACTAGTATCTCCTTGATCCTGTTGTTTGACAATGATTGTCTCTTTAAGGGAAAAAAAATGGGTGACGATAGGTGAGACTACGATGAAGATTTACAAGTGGGTTCCTATATCGACACTAGAGCAGGTACCTTTGCTTTTTGATATTTATTTTCAATAACATAATTACTGCAGCTTCTTCTTTATTGCTGTAGAAGAAAAAAGGGAAGACAGTGGTGGATAAAGAAAATGGACTTGCACGGAAAGGCATAGAGTCATCAAATTCAAACTTCGGACTTACAGAAGATTCCAATACGTGTGAGTTAACTTGAAATATTTCTTTATATATTAATGGCGGCTGACTAATAATTAGATCGTCGTGTGGCATAATAGGTTTTTCCACGGTTAGTGATTCCCAGGGAATGACTGATTTCTCAGCACACCTTGGATTCTCAGAGGATTCCAATTCGCAAAACAGCGAACCAACACCCAAGAGATTGAAGACTGATTGAATAATCTCTCTCTTTAATGGCTGCTTTAACGTTTTTACATTATCGTACATCGTTATGGATTTACACATAAATATTTGTATAGTATGGGCCATTCCATAGCAAAGGCTGGAAGTATCGTCTCTTCCATTTTCATCATTAATTCTTTAGGATCTGTATTTTGTGTGCAAATTCATAGTGGGACTCGTTTGAAGTACTCGCTTCGCGAGAAATCACATTGAGAAAGCGAGTCGTTAAGTACGATAATCATTTTCTGATAAGAAAAAGAGAAAGAGAGAGAATCATATTGTAATAATTGTAAAACGAACACAATTAGTTTAGACGCGATAGGTGTGTAAATATTTTAAGTGATATTTTCGTCGCAACGGTGCTAATATACGCCACTTGCATTCTGATTAACATCCTTTACTTTATCCAGCGAGACATGTACAAAGTAACATGAGTCTCCTGCGAGTGACTTGGAGGTAACTGGAGATGTGAAACAATCTTTGAAGGGTTTGGAAACCGTTGATTTTCAGAAAATACGTTGTCGACTGGACTTCTGTCTTATCGGAGAGTAACTTATACAATAATAAATTAACAATGCCAATAAAAAAAGTTTATTACACCGTACAATGTCTTGCAATAGAAAAAAAAATCTACATTCCTTTCATAATATTCACAAATTTCTTTATCCAAATCACTTCATGAACAGACTTTGTCTGGTTTCGCAGCATCTGCAAGTGAAAGTATCAAGAGCGCAGTGGAAAAAAGAAGAAATAAAAATTGTTCGCTTGCGTAATGTGACCATAACCTTCACCTAAATACAGTCACTGAACAGAAGTCATTTTTTAGCGTCCTTGACTAAGAACACCTACAGTCAGTTCTGAATGGATACAAATTTTATGTTCCTATTACCTACGTTATATCGACCTGTAGATAATATAGCCTCACTCATTCCTACATGCGGAGAAATATAGAAATATAAATATAGATATAATTTTAGAATTTGCACAAGTCCAAACCGCCTCGAGGTAACAGAATACGAGGTCAAGGAAAAGAGAATTGGAATAAAGTAGAATGTTAACTGCTCTTTGAAACTCTCATTGAGTTACCAGCATATTTCCAAAATATCCTTTACCAAGGTAACATCTTTCCGTCGTACTGTAAGAAACATCCAGTTTGCGCTTCCGTTAGAGTATCGAGAGTTGATAAAATGCCTTTAATGCTCGTATCAACATCCATGGGTGCATTTTTTCCACCTAAATCCGTGCGAACCCATCCAGGATGCAAACAAGCTACCAAAATCCCATCATCCTTCAAATCAATGCTCATTGATTTGGTTGCTGCATTGAGAGCTGCCTATAGATAACAAGAAATCCAATTAACACTAATGATTATAAATTTTCTTTTAAATATAATATTCTGCTTTACCTTGCTACATCGGTAAGGATATAAACCGCCTTGATCATTTTCAGCAATGCTACCAAGACTGGAGGTCATGTTAATGATTGCGGCACGCTCGACACTCATTGATTTCTTATCAGTCGCATTGCTCGCTGCTTTCTTTAGTAGAGGAAGTAATTCCTGCAATCAATAATATATGCGAGTTAGCGTGACAACACGGGAATCGATTCTTATTTAATATAAAATTGTCAGTTATTTCACGACAATTCTAGGATCATTGAGTTCTTTTAGAAAAAAAAAGCTTGATGGAATCGATGATTAGAAATGATAACGTACAGCTTAGATAAAAGTCTAGAGTCGAAAGATTAGGCTGAGTTCATTTAATTATTAATTCGACGTTCGGTGTTTGACAAGAGAAACGTGTATGTTAAGTGTATGGATGAATTAAAAATTTATTTAGGTCACACGTAATTTCATTCACGATCGAATTAAAAAGTATATGAAAATTTTTAAAGACATCCAGGTAAACTAATCGCCGAATCGTTTCTTATCATTATCAGTAATTCATGTAACGATGACGGCCAGCAGAACGAACGAGAAATTTATTTTCTCCTATGAAAGGATATCTTACAATGAGAGATAAATATATTGTACTTTTTTTTTTTCATACCTTTGCGAGTAATATTGGTGCGATTGTATTTGTCATGAAGGCTTCAGTCAATTGCTTCTCTTTAACGTAATTAAGTCTTGTAAACTTGCTGGATATTCCGGCATTGTTAACAAGCACATTCAGTCCATGACCGGCGAGTTTTTCTTCGACAACTTTCACCACGTCTTTGTAACTTTCGATGTCCGTGAGATCTGGGAAATTTAATAAATTTATATATAATTATTTGAAATTCATTCTGCCGTTGGAAATTACCCCATTAATATACATTATACATGGTGAACGAATAATTTGATCTCTAATCTAATGGAGCGACTATAGCTACAAGCAAGAAATGAATATTTTACAAGCAAAATGAATCATCAGCACTTGAGAAAAAAAAGTCAATATTTCCTAGGACTTAGGCTCGTATAAGGGCTACTAAATAATTATATTTCTGGAATTAATAAATACCATTTTGTTTCCAATTCGACAGTTATGGTCGTATGTACGTGAGTCGGAGGAAACAGAAAATATGTAATATGAGAGACAGTTTTAAGCAGAGAGAATAGTTTCTCTCTTAAGAAAAATCTCTTACGCTTTATGCTTATCAAACATTAAGGAGGGATTTGATAAAATCGTTGACATCTGATGATTGGTTAAACATTCTTTGTCAGGTAGGTTTTCTCTCTCGTGTTCGTAACGACGCCTTTAGGATTCAACGGAACCAATTATTCTTGTAACTGCGCATAGAATAGACGCAGCGCCGTATCCTCGCACCGCAAAGACAAACATTCAAGGATGGCAGAACGTAACGGCAAGAAAAGTTCCTGGGGATTATGCCGCAAGAAACCACAAACCCTAGATGACTCGAGCGATAGCGAGAACGAAGTCTCGAAGAAGAAAGGTAGGCGATATTTATACGTGGATTAATAAATACTTGAATATTAGACAATTGCTAATGGCTGATTACTTTTTCTATGAGCTTGACAAATCCAATACGCGTGAGAAATTATATTTTCTTTAGAATAATTAACTTTAACTTCCGTACGACTGTTCATGATTTGCACGATGATAAGAATTTTTATAATTATTAGAAATATTATTTATTGTCGAGTAGTCGATTAGTCGTCCTACTTTATAAACTTTCCTGAGCAAGTTGGACGAAGAGGATCGATATCGTCTATACGGTGTCAACTTTTTTACGTAGAAATGTGTTGATCAAAACAAAAAGTCTAAAACCAATTGACCAAAGTCTAGTTTGACCAAATTTAGTCAACCAGATTAAATAAAACGTCAAAGACAGTTAATGTACTTTGCTATTTCTCTATATGGAAATCTTCATTTTTCTGGGATCCAGGAATGGCGACAGGAAGGAATAAGTGGCGTATGCCTTTTCGGTCATGAAAATCATTTAGAAAATACAAAAGTCAGCGTAGAAAATTCACGTTTACTCACCTAGTTTAATGATATGTACTCGCTCGGATTTACGAGCGATTTCTTCGAGTTCCTGGAACAAAAATATCGAATATTTATCACAAGTTCACGGCTGAAAGTTTTGGTATGAAATAAAATATCTTTCCGAGTCTCGAGTCTGTTTCACCGTCCAACAGCAAATGTCGAGATTGTCTGCAGTAAGAATGTAATTATTGCTGCGTCATAGAAAATCATCGATGACATAGCAACTTCTTTTTTTTTTTTCTTGAAAATCTGACGTCATCAAGAGGAATGATAAAATGTCGCCATCAAGGACAAGGTCCAGTGATTCGCTTTTTACGCTTCATTCGGAGCTTCACCGAGATACGTGGTCTCGCGTAAAATGCAATGTAATACTTTATCATTATTTTAGAGAAAAGTCTGAGATCATAATCAGGTAACGATCGTTGCGCAATTGAGTTCTTAATTGCTCTTGCTGGGTAGACGTTGTTCCGCTTATAACGATTTCAACTTCTCCCACGTGTTCTGCCCTAGGTATTGCAAATTCTTATGCAACATACGAATGCCACGAATATCTAATAGTTTCCGATAAACGTAAGAAGTCTGACGGGCATTCTTATTAGAAATAGACGAAGGGACCGGAGGGAAGGATTCTAAATGATAAAGTTCGTAGAATCAATGATAGATGGCGACGTCGCGAAGCTTACAAGATTCTACAATCCAAGCCGGAACTGTTCAGTAGCAAACTGTTTGACACGGCGAACGGACGTGTTCGGTGCGAGAGATACATAGATCCTCTAGGAGTACTTTAGTAATAAACCGATAGTTCTTAATCTTTTAACGACAAGGAAATTGTGGAGATAAAATCAGAATGCCGCCCATTGGTAAGCAAAGATTTATACTGCTAATTACGTAAAGAATATTAATCAAGTATTAAATGCGGAATAAATGAAACTCACCAGAGCCTTGTCAGGATTCCGACATGTTGCGAATATGTGTTCCGGTGGTTTACTAGACTGGAGCAGGTGCTTAATCAATCCTAAACCAAGACCGCGATTGCTACCGGTTACGAATATCGATCTCATTCTTTCTTTTTCGGCTCAAATACTTTGGACTTGCTTAATTTTCACACGAAACCAAACTTTAGACGCTACCGGCTATGCATAGAAAGCGGCTCGCTCTCGAGAGTCACGAGTCTTCGGTTAGCAGCCAGTTGGATACTTGCGGTTGGAGGCAACAGTAGAGACACTGGGAAGCAAGTACGATTAGAAGTGATAGATAGAAGCTGGTTTTCTGGCCAATGGCTGTATCCACCATCAAAGAGTTTTTGGTCTGACGTCAGATCTTTTCAATCCTGAGCGCGATCATGGCGACGCTAACTTTCATCTCACGGCTCGTGTCATTTCGGAGACGTCACGTTACTGCCAAATTACTCGATGTACCTCGCACCAAGGGATATAACTTCATGTCTGGAAAAACCGTTGTGGCTTGCATTTGTAGTGAGTGTTACATTGGTCTCATTTATTTCGTGGATTCGGTATCGAGTGCGCCGGTATCTTGCTTGAATTTGGGTTACGTAAAATTCAATTCGCTGCGTCAACACTCGACTTAAATTTATAACAAACTATTCTGACGCGTCAGCTCGATTGTGACTTTGCAGAATAATTGCTGTTGCCTTGATAATTTATTTATTAACTCCAAGCCATGAAATTTTTATTAATTTGACATGTTTCCTTTCATGGATTACCTGACAGTTTGTCCACGTGTGGGTTAATTTTGTGTTTGTTGATTGTCTGCAAGATTTAGTTTTTTTTTTATTGTATCTTTTACAATCTAGAATTATTGGAAAGTGTTGCTTAGGCATTGCATCAGCATCCTTGGCAGTGTCTCTTGGATGATGCGTATAGTGAAAGGCTGATATTGGAGCTAAAGAAATACATGAGTTTTTTTTTCTTAATAAACATTGATAATGATAATACGGGAAAATATACTTTATGCAAGAATTGATTGCTTTTGCGACTCTTATTAAGACCGGTTCTTTCGTGTAGTCAGTTGTCATGCAGTCGGTAAACATTTTTTTAGAGATATTTTTTATATTGCAAATAAATCTCTTTAATGTATATCCATGGCACATATCAGATTCAACTCAATTTTGCGATGTATTTAACGCTTGTACATTCTGTAAGTAAAATGTTATAAATCCCATTTTGTTAGAAGCTTATGACGAGGTGAGATAGGATTGTTATACATGAAACCTGAATTGATATGTCATATCTTATCTTAAATTGTACTCTCTTTATGTCTTATAGCTTATATAAATCAATTTAATGATCTGTTATAGCCGAACCAAAGTATGCATACGATTTGGTTGTGATCGGTGGTGGATCCGGAGGTCTTGCAGCAGCTAAGGAAGCTGTCCAACTTGGGGCAAAGGTTGCTGTTTTAGATTACGTCACTCCTTCCCCAAAAGGAACAAAATGGGGTCTTGGTGGTACTTGTGTTAATGTAGGATGTATTCCCAAAAAATTAATGCACCAAGCTGCATTACTCGGAGAAGCTGTGCATGTAGGTTAACAACTGGCAGTTCACAATATTTCAATGTTTATCTGACTGTGCTCATTAATATTAATAAAATACTGTTTTCTCAGGAAGCTACGTTTTATGGATGGCAAGTTCCGGATCCAAAATCCATTAAAATAGACTGGATGGCTCTAAAAACAGCTGTGCAAAATCATGTCAAATCCGTAAACTGGGTTACACGAGTAGAACTCAGAACTAAGTAAGAGTCCTAATAGTCTTATTGTTAATAGTTTCTAAAAATATCTTCCAAGGGAGCTATTTTTAATGAGATATTTTTATTTATATAGGAAAGTCGAGTACTTGAACATGCTTGGCTACTTCAAGGATTCTCATACTGTGGCTGGGATTTTGAATGGAAAAGAAAAGACGCTGACTGCTGAAAACATTCTTATTGCTGTTGGAGGCAGACCTAACTACCCTGATATTCCCGGTGCCTTGGAATATGGAATTACCAGTGATGATATTTTCAGTTTGGACCATCCTCCTGGCAAAACTTTAGTTGTTGGTGCTGGATGTATCCTTTCAAATGATATTATAAAAAATGGCCCTAGATTCATTACTATATATACCTATATTAGCTGAATATTCTTTGAGTTTACCTTAACCATTTTGACTAGATATTGGTCTTGAATGCGCTGGTTTCTTAAATGGCTTGGGCTACGATGCCACCATTATGGTTCGTTCTATCGTTCTGAGGGGATTCGACCAGCAGATGGCAAATCTCGTGGCCAAGGAAATGGAGGAACGTGGAGTACATTTTATTTATCAAGCTAAGCCTAAAGCCATCGAGAAGCAGGATGATGGTCGTCTTCTTGTTCACTGGGTCGATAATGTACGATGATTTTTTGCATCTCACTTATTTTATAACTATGGTCATTGACCCTTAGTTTCATACGTCTTGTTTGTTATTAAGGAGGGACAGATTCATCAGGATTCCTACAACACTGTGCTCTTCGCCATAGGCAGACGAGCTTTGACTCAGGATTTGAAAGTTGAGAATGCTGGTATCCAGTTGGTACCCGAAAACGGTAAAATTGACGCCGTCAACGAGCAGACAAACGTGCCTAACATCTACGCCGTCGGAGATGTTCTCCACGTATGTTAAAATCTATTTTCGTTAACATAATTATGAATTAAATGAATCGTTCATTGCGATATTACACATAAATATGTCTTACAGAAAAAGCCAGAGCTTACACCGGTAGCCATTCACGCTGGAAAATTATTAGCCAAGAGGCTATTCGGCAACTCCACGGAACCGATGGACTACGACAACGTGGCCACAACGGTATTCAGTCCCCTGGAGTACGGCTGCGTCGGCTTGAGCGAAGAGCATGCTATAGCCATCCACGGAGACGACAACATTGAGGTCTATCATGCTTACTACAAGCCCACGGAATTCTTTATTCCCCAGAAGAGTCCCCTCAATTGCTACCTGAAGGTCGTTGCCCTTAGAGGTGGTGATCAGAAGGTTCTTGGAATGCACTTCATAGGTCCCAACGCTGGTGAAGTCATCCAAGGTTTCGCTGCCGCCATAAAGTGAGTACCAACTTACTTGTTTCATCTGCAACACATTTTTCACCCTACAATCCTATCCTTACTCAAAGCTCGAATATTTTCTTACCAGGTGCAACTTGACATTCCCCGCCTTGAAGTCGACCGTTGGAATCCATCCAACGACCGCCGAGGAATTCACCAGGGTATCCATAACCAAGCGTTCCGGCTTGGACCCGTCACCCGCAAGCTGTTGCAGCTAATGTGGCTACATACGAATCGCCGTGACTCGAAAGGTAGTCAATGGTACTTACGATCTTCGAATTTTAACCTGGTTATTAAAACTAAGTCTCAGTGCAGCTACTGGACTACAATTCGCAAGAACATGGCGCGTCTTCGCCATGACGTGTCCAAAAGCTAGAAAACACAGTCACTTAGAGAACTTTCTCACGGGACGATCCGCCGTCGACAAAACCGAATATTAGAAAAGCATTTGAAACAAAGCAAAAGACAAAGCAGTGGGGTTACTCGTCTTAATGTTATCGCCTTTCATAAGTTTTCGAAAGGTTATCAAGAGAACGTTATTTTTTTATGAGGTAGTTGCAAATTTTTTTTAAATAATCTTTCTTCTCATATCCAGTGAGTCTAGGATGCACAGTCGGTTTGATGTTGAGGACGCGATCTTTGACTTTCAGTATTCGCGGGCCAACGAAACAATTCGATTTCTCGCGAAGAAGCGGTGATTAATGACGCTGGGGCCGTCGTCCTTTGCGGTGATTTTTATGCGAGCTATATTCTAGAGCCTATTGATATTTCCACTTTACTCCAAACAATATACAACCCCCGGTTGATGCATTGTTTATTAAGTCTCATATATATTTTTTGCTGAGCTGTTATGTCATCACAGGAAATAAATCACAGCTAACACAAAATATCACTGATGTTTTTCATGTTTCACAGTTTTCTTAATGCCCGTTACAAAAGTACAAATTATTCTTATGACTTACGGCTACGTTTTCGATACTTTTTTTGGAATTACACGACGTACGCTACGTTATTACTTGGCTGGGGTTCTTAAAGTAATGTACAGGCGTTACGATTTATAACCACCAAATTGTATCCAGCTGTTCCGGACAGCCGAACCAATACTGCGGAGCTGGCAGGGGATACCTGCTGTCCGTCTTAACAAAAAAATTATCGAATTTCCAAAACAGCTTGTCCTTAAAGAAATATGTCTTTCCTGAAATCGGTAAACAATTGGATGATTTCATTGACAAGATAACTAATTGATTGAAATATATTACCGTCAATCCAGGTCATGGCTGCGTCGATATTCGGAGGTACACCTCGCCATCTTCTCATATTATGCGGATATCCGGGATCAAGAGTTTTCGAAGTCTCATTGAACCTCCAGAACTGGTTGCCTCTATCGTCAAGAGACAGTTTAGTAACTATTTATCATCCTGAGATAATACTACGTTCCAATAAGGACACTTGCCTGTAAAGATAAACCTTTTTGTTCTTATCCCACACCTGAACGGCATCTATCTTGTCAACGTCAGGTGAGATCCCATAATCAGTCAGAGGTCTGGGACTGCCGTCGATAAACTTATCCCCATTGTACACCCAGTACTTATTTCCTGTAACGTGAAACAGTCTAGAAAAATTGGTACAGACAAAAGGAAAGTAGACTTGTTAAAAAAAAAAATTACCAGTAAACAATATAATATTAGCGTCGCTCTGTCTCTCGTAAGCAGCGTCTATGCGAGTGATGTCTTCCGGTAAATCGTAGAAGAGCTGATGAAACTTGACGGGATAACTATTATCAATTTTTCCACGTTTCAACAAACGCCACACGAACTATAAAAAAAAGTATTGTATCGGATAAACCATAATTTTTAAGTACAGCAATCAATACTTACTTCACCCTTGAAGATGAAGAGTTCGTCCCTGAGGACGGATATGGCGTCGTAGCTTCCTTGACAAATATCAGGAACGTTCGACTCCATCAGATCAGGAATACCATTACTATCGCTACGATTTTCATGACGACGATGCTCATCAACGGTTTCATAGTCCCCGGTGAAAGTGACATCTAGATAACCCTCGGTGGACCTGTCGTACCTGGTAGTACTTGTCTCTTCGCTGGTCCAGGTGGCAGTGGTAGTACTATGAGAATCAGTAGCGTCCTGACCCGAGTCAGTAGTAACCAGAACCGAGTCGGTAGTATCAAATGTTTTCCCTGACTCAGTGGTCTCTTCGTATCTAGTCGATGAATCCTCGGTTTCCGTTTCCGTTTCCCTATCATCCGTAACAGACTCAGACTGCTGATCCCCTTCCAACGTTCTGGTTACTGAAAGAATGAGGTTAAGGCTTCGTTCACAACAATCGGACTGACTCGTAACTCTATCTGGGCCAGTGATAGAATGATTATTTTCTTTCCACACATATTTATATATTCATCCGTCAATGACCGCACGACGTCCACCGACTGACCTCCGCTAATCAAATTCAGATTAGTTCATCGAGTTATCTACGGCATGACGAGGCTTACTGTAAAGCTGGTACATCCCTAGGATGTCGTCATAGCTCAGTTGGAAGTTGGACGTGTAACCCTGGTAATATGGAAACATTATAGAGGTCGGAACCGGGGAGTGCGAGAGTCCCAAGCTGTGTCCAAGTTCGTGTACGGCGACCGAGAAGAAGTCCGTTCCGTCATAAGGATCGGAAGGTCTCATTTTCCAATTCTCGTCGTCGTCGAAGTGAATGTCGCCACCGTAAGATCCCATCTCGTACGGGAAGAACGCGTGGGCCAGGATATTTCCGTTGCCATCGAATGGATAGCTTGGAAGAGAAACAGTACATATGCAAAACTTGTCATAAATATAAAAATCTCTATTGACATAATTACCCGTCACCGTGGGGACCTCTTCCGAAGGCAACGATGATATCAGCAGTCGGATCGTGGACTTGACGAAACTTTAAACGAGCGTATCCACTCCAGGCATGAAAAGCTCTGGCGAGCTCTTCGGAAACTACTTCCTCGCTCAGTTTTGGCGTCCAGTTCGCGATGCTGTTGTCGTGCGAATAAACTTCAGATAATTTGACAATCACGGATAACAAATGAAACCAAGCTGATTCACTCACAAGTACGTTATGTCTCTCTTCTTCCAGCCATTGGCACCGATAATGTATCTTTTCGTTCGTGACTCTTTATGTCGTACAACATCCGCTACTCCGCAGCGTGGCGAGTCCATGAGCTTCAATTAAATAAAACCAGTCTTCGCTGCTATTGCGCTATACTAACCCCATTTCTTTCTATAGCAGACACTAGGGCGCATACCTTCAACGTTGCATTGTCGAAGACACCGGTGATTGGAATATTTCCATAACGTTGGACGTTCTTAAGAGCGTCCACGACTGCGTCGACAGTGTAAAGAGCTTCCGAGTCGGGGGTACCTGCTTCCAGGTAACCAAACTTCTTCATGAACTTGAACTGAAGTGGAATAAAATTTATGTCGATCGTTTTTTATCCTTGACACTTCAGGGATGACTTACCGCGGGCACAGGCGGATAAGGATGATCAGTTGCCGCGTCCTTATCAGGGAGAATTGGCGCCGAGTTAACGAGTGAAAAACATTCAGAGATCATCAACAGAATCCCGTATCTTTTGAGTAAGACTGGGACCCCTTGATTAGAACTGGTGATGCTCATGTCGTGTAGCGAGGATGAACTTGACTGAATGGAAGATTGTTAGATCAAAGGTTTTCTTGCTTCCTTCTTTTTCTTGCTCTTCTTTCTTTATCTTAAACTATATACATGATCGGAGACTGCTCGACTGATCTGCAGAAGATACGATCTTTCTGTACCACGTGCTTTGGAGGAATGGACTGGACCGTGTGAATTGGAGGCTCGTGAAGGAGGATCGTCCAACTCGGTGAATAATTAAGGAGAGACTGAGGGTCGTAGATGTGCAACGGGTGCCTGTAGTGGCTCTGCGTGCAAATAAAGCGCGAGACTGAAAAACAACTATGAGATTTCTTAAGAGGGTGATCAGCTACGGATAATGACTCCTCGCGCGTCCCTGACGTTCGCTCTTTATTCTTATGGCATCGGGCAAAGCACTTGGAGCAGGCTGCAAACTCGTTAATGCACTTGTTTCTTTTTTTTCTTCTTTACTCTCTTGGGCCTACGCGTTCGTTCAGTTTAAATGTAACGGTCAGATTTGACAGCTGTCACTGTGAGAGGGCAAGAGCCAGGTGCCTCAACTGAATTGCCCTGTACATTGAAATAGAAATTCTTCTTATTGGGTCTGCATAGTCTGCACTGAACTCTGGCGCTTTGACAGATTTTCTTTTGATTAGATCATTGGGGCAGGATGGGTATTTAAATGGCGGCTGTTTTCACTCTGTCACTGTCAACGATTCGTATTCCTGTGGGATGTTTCCAGGATTTAAAAGTTCAGACCCACCAAAAGGGGATCACAGCACTAGGAGGAATCAGCGATTCCATGAAAATGCTACGAGGAACACTAATATCTGTCCTTTCGTAGGTGGACTGTCTTACGTTATGTTTGATAAGAGTTTTGGGGGTTTTATAACCTTTTTTTATTTTTAGAGATTAAAATGGTCCTTTGGCCTGAACTCTGATCCGCCTCTGGTTAATTTAACTACGGAGAATCGAACACTGATCGCTTATGGATCCTCGCACTCAGCTGTCCTGTACGATTATACCTCGAGGGACATGATGTTCCTACAGGGTCATGTTGGTATCTTTACGTCGAAAATTGGTTAAATCATCCTCTGGGATTTTTTTTATTGGTCACGTTTCCTTACAGAAAAATACCGTTCGCACTTTGTCTAGTAGCAAAGATGGCAAGTGGTTACTCACTGCTGATTTCGATGAAGATTGCGTAGTCGTCGTATGGGACACAGAAAGAAGGTAAAAGAGGTGGGAAAGGATATTGTGCACACATTTTGGTGACCATCTTATAACATCTACAGACTTCCGATTTGTACTTTGTTCAATCCACATGGGACGGATAATTTGACAGCTGCAAAAATCAGTCCTAATGCCAAATACTTAGTGACAGTTGGCAATGAAATTTGCCAAAAGGTCAAGATATGGTTGTGGACTTACGGAAGAGACACACCGGATGGTCTGTGGAGTTTGATATTCTGTGAATATAAATGTACGATTGTCTAGATTTATCTGTTTTCCCTAGGCGTGGCGGAATTGACGGATACGACCACAGATAGAGTGAAGGAAATCACTTTTAACAATGATTATTCAGAACAATTTATCTTGACTATGGAACAGCATGTCGTTTTTGTTTTATGGGTAAAACATTTAATCTCGTGGAACGTACTTTTTATTCGTAGAAGAGAACAGCATTATGTTTTATTTATTTTTATAGGAAAATGACAAACTAGAAATACATCGACCGAAGCTTATTGGAAAGATACGTCGCTTAGGAATTTTTAATGATTCTTCTTACACGTCGGGAAGAAGCGAAGCTTTCACTGCAACTAGCAATGGTAATTTTTAAATATTTGTATTTAAATTTTTTACCAATTTTAAGTACGTTTTATTTTTTGTAGGATTTGTCTTGGTTTGGAATGGAACTCCTGTTGATTGCGAACCTGACAACGGAAGGCAGAAAATGTGTTACGCGAAGAAACATATTAAATCGATTCACCTACAAAATTCAAACATTACGCAAATTTTAGATCATAAGGGGTATAGCGATTTACTATTTCACCATTTTTAAATGCCTCGTGCTTCCTGGTACAATATTTCGTAATGTTTTAATAGTACTATTGTGACTGGTGATTCTTCTGGACGTATATATTTTTATGATTACCAGTTGAAGTTACTGTTTTGGTTTCGAAATTTGGGACTGGATTCTATTCGGTCAATCAGTTTCGACGTTTTATCAAAATTGCAAGGTCCAACGGTTGCTGTCAGCGAATCCACTTGTAAGTCTGTTTTAATTAGTGTCGTCGATTAATTCTATAAAGACTTTTTCTGTATATTTTTAAGTAACGCTAAGCAGCAGCGACGAGGATGAGGATGGAGCTGACGGAGAAGCAGGTGTGGAGGATAATGAGTACGTGGAACAGAATGAGAATGATGAGCAGATGAAGCAGAAGCTGGGAAGAAGTGTTGATAGTGGGATCAAAGAATTAATTGCAGATAAAGTTATTGACGTAAGCATTGTACCTAAATTAATAACCTGTGAGGTATACAGTTCGCAAGACTTACAAGGGATGGATAAGAATTTACCAAAAAAATCATCAGATGCTACACTCAATCGTGCACCTTTCAAAGTTGACAACTTTTGCGTTTGTAAGAATTATTTGGAAATCCTAACGAAATTAAGCAAACCAATATAAGGTATCTTTATGTTGAGCATGTTCATTTTGGCATTTAGGTACTTCAACTGGAAGAGTAGCTTGGATAGAATTTTCAAAATTGAAATGTTACTTCTTGTTACCGTCTACAGATTCTGTAGTAACAGCCATAGCTACTTCACCGTATCGGTATAAATATCTGTAATGATAAAATATCAGCAATAACGATGAAGAGTAATTTTTATTTGTTACCAGGGAATATTTTGTGACTGGCACTGTAAGTGGTAGACTTTACCTTTACAATTATTCGGTGCACAGTTTGATGGTGTCACAAATGACACCTCCGATTCCATCATTTTCTACAATTCTGGATCAGGAACTTCGGAATCAAAATATAGTCTACGTGACATGTCCACAAACACACAAAAGTATGACTGCTGTTACATGTTTAAAGTATACCACTAGAGGCAAGTAAATTTAATAAACTAATTATTGTAAAATGAAAATAACATTCAGAAAATTGTTTTTCTTAGGTGATATGCTGGTCTGCGGTATGGAGAGTGGAGCACTGTGGATGTTAAATCCAGACACAATGGATCCATTATCCGAAGTTCCATATAAGCACTCATCGAGCTCTATACTCAACATAACCTTTTCCAAGGACTCGGAATTTATGGCATACACGGTATAATTGGAGAATTAAAATTGTACAGAATTGCATATAGTTTTAATTCATGTGTGTCGTCAGGACGATTCTCTGGCAGTCGTTGTCTTCAAGAGAAATGAAAGTTCGAATACTCCCATTTGGTATTTCTTGGGAAAATCTCATTCCCACTACAAACCTATAAGAGAAATAATGTTTACTCCATCAGCTGCTGAACACGTTGTGCCTCGATTATTTTCTTTGGGAGAGGATCGAGAGCTGGTGGAGTATGACCTGGAACACAGGTACAGTTCAATTTTAGTATTCTACATCCACTGAGGATTTAAAGCGTATAACGAAAACTTCTATTCAGCGGACCATATCCAAAGCCTGGATTGAAGGTTTTAGAAATTTCTGAAATTGAACACACTGCTGTTCCCTATTGCTTGACTTCTTATCCACACTTTGGCATTGAAACTTTTTTACTCGTAGCTAACTCTGAGGTATACTTTATTTAGCTTTGCCTGTATCCTGTTAATGATTAACTAATTTTTCTATTTTACAGTACAAATTTAGACTTTTGAACGACATGACTAAAATGATTCGCAGAACCATTCGAGGTCCAACATTTGGGACTCCTATTCAAAAACTGCAGGTAAATACGCGCTGAGAAAATTATTCTTCAATTACAAGAAAGAAGAGTAAACTATAAGTAAATTATCACTGCACGTAGATTTTGCCTACGAGAAACTTTCACGATCAAGCTTACATGGTGTTTGCTACAGAAAAAGAAATTGGAATTCAATTGCTTCCAATAGATGGGAATCCTTTTATGAATATTGGAATGATTGGTCATCCAAAAAAAGTCAGTCACAAGTTCAGGCTTCTTTTGTTAACAGTCTGATTTTATTGAAAGTAAAATGTTTTAACAGATTATACAAATGTCAATCAGTCATTGTAACAAGCTGCTCTTCACCCTTGGTGAAAATGACAGATGCGTTCTCATGTGGAAGATCAATCTCAGGTATTGATTCAGTAGAGAAAAAAGAAAGCACTATTTAATTAAATATACTTAACAGATCCGTGGACGTGATGGCTAAATTGGGCGGAAAGGGTCTTACGCCGTTTTATTGCCTGGTCGAGGGTGGAAGCAAGGGCTGGCTGATGAATGAAATGCAGGATTTATTTTACTACGCCCAGATATTGCACCAGGGAGAAAATACGACAGCAACCAGAATTGTCTCAGACAGAGTTTCCACCAAGCAGCTTCCTAATCTGATGCGCGCGATTGGATTTTATCCTAGCAATTACGAGGTGCTGTATACAAAATTATAAATCATCTTGATGTAATCATTCTAATCTAATAATTCTGGTGCCCAGCTGGAGAATATGATGAGTGAAATCGCGTACAAGAATTACGCTGAGACGGGACAGCAGGTTGAAGAAATAACCTTTAAGGAATTGGTTAAACTCTACGTTAACCACCGTCCAGTGCGTGGAATTTCTCTTCGCCAATACAAAGAAGCGTTTCTTGCTTTTGCGAATCCAAAAAATAGTGAAAACCCTACGCTTACGAAACAAGAATTTCTGCAGATTCTATTTGGAAAGGGACAAAGGCGTTTATTGGAAAAAGTTCCACAAGACTTCAACTACGGAGAGCCATTATCCACTCAAAAAGCTTATGAGTATTTGAAACTTCTTATACCTCATGACGAAGTGGAGGATGATGATACAAGATCAGAATTTGATGAAGAATTTAATTTTCTTCCTACGGTAATTAATAAAGAAAATAATTAGTCTTACTCAGAATAATGTATTATCACTTCGTCATACAGGATATCTCTTACAAAAGCTTTGTCACGGATATCATGGGGATTGAATTGCCCCTTGAATCAAGAGTAATGGATAATATCCTGGGAACTTGAAGCTACCATCATTCTTTTCCTTTTTCCCTCGACTGTGCAAGATAATCTGACAGTCTTGGAAATTAATTGTTTCATAGCAACAACTGGCACCATCATCGCAATGTCCTGAAAGGGTTTTGGGTGTCTTGGCAAAAATACAAAGCCTGTTCATGATATTTGTAACGAGGTCGACTAACTTTATTAACGTTTATCGTTACATTGTCTTTGCTGAGGGATGGACATTAGCTTGGCGAATCGAACAATAGTGAAAACAGCGAATAGCGCAATAAATTCGAGTTTCAATCTCGAGCTTTAAATTTGATTTTCTTTTGTATTTCCTCATAAGCGTTTTGCATTTTACTATTTTTTCCTCATTGTTCATTCTATTCCAAAGGACATATATCTTCCACCGGTATGCTAACTCTCAATCTTACAATTCTGAAACTTTCAGTTATCCTAAAATCATTGAGTCGTCACAATCTACGTTATGGCAACGCGTTGCAACGTCCTTGGACTATGAAGAAATCAAAGGCTGCATTCGGCCGATCAACAATGACAACCGGAATTCGCGTTTTGTAGGCAATCCTCTTGTTTTCCAAGCTGTGGTTTAAAGTAACAAAGTAAACGACTATTATATATTCAGCGATTCTTTTTTTTTGGCACAAACTTAACGTAAACAACGCAATATGAAACAGATTGTAGAATGGATTTAAAATCAAATATAAACACATTTTTGGCTCTCGACTATAATAACGCTCACACGCGAATTTCCTGTTTCCGTGACCAATTGAGGAGAAAAAAAAGGAAACTATAATTTCATTGAGGAAGTAAAACGCATTTTTCACGACAATCACTCCCTACTCTTAATACAGACTTTACGTATAGACTCGCCTCAAATTACAATTTATAATTCTGACCTCTGCGCCTTATTCAATTCTAGAAGTAAAAAAAAAAGATGGTGAACCAAGTCACGATTCAGCTCTATTATTTCAAAGTAAAAAAATTCTTTCAAACTATCAAACGCATCCTCAACCTATAATCTTTTTTTTTTTTCCTTTTGAAATATCACTCAAGTCTCTTGGTCTCACTACTCTTTGTGCCGCATACCACAATTAAAAGTAACAATTAATTTAATTGACATTAAAAAAAAAAATCAAAACTGTCCTCCTGTAGCTGAGGTAAAATTCATTTTTAACATCTAAGACTCAGAGATTAAGAATGTGTTTTTGTGTCGCGCAGATCTCTCCTATTTTTCACTTATCAATTCAACTGAGACGCGAAGCTTATAATTCTTTAATAATGTCCACAGCATGACTTTTTCCTCCTGTCCCGCTGACTATGTGCGCAGGATGCGATTGGCCTCCAACAATAGAATAAACGAATAAGAAAAGTAAAATGTTTTCATGACAAGTAACTCGAAACGCAGACACGCGTGCACTGCCAGCAGTGCGAGCATATCCGTACGTAACCGTTAGGTCAAGAAGTAATTGAAGAAAGAGAAATTAATGAAATTTCGAAAGTCAATAATAATATTAATAATAATAATAAAGTGCCCTCGTTAATCGGTCCTCCTAATCGAGTCAAAATCTCCCCCTGCGTAACATATGTATATGCATAAACTTACTCTTAAGATTAATTTCTACTACGACCTACCTATTTACTGTGTACTTTACATTGACGTCGTTAAAAGAAGTACAAACAAATTTACACAAAAACCTTATTTTCATTGTTATAAACTCTAAGTCTCGTATTTACAATTATGTACAAACAGTAGTTTGGCTTAAGAAAAATATCAACATGGAACAGTATATATCATTTACCAAGATGGAAAGTAGGGAAACACTAGGATATAAACCTAGAAGCATCTCGAGTGAGCTTGGTAATAAAATGTTTAAGTAGTTTTAGGATGAATGCGTAATTAATCTCTGGCTACTATCAGTCAAAGTAATCTTCGTTCTGGAGGATGCCATGTTTCTTACGACAGTCCGGGCAGTACCATTTGCCCTTTGGCGGCACCATTATTCCAACGCATTCGAAATGAAACCACTCGATTCGACAGTCTTCGCCGTCGCACGCGATCATTTCCGACACCTCGTCGTAAGGACACTGACAGTAGCAGTAAAGGTTATCCGATCGTTCAGGAGCAGGTGCGTTCGTGGTTCCAGGTAGATGCGCGGGTGGCGCTGCTGGAGATTCAGACACATCCGGTTCCTCGGAGTCACTGGAGTCGCTGCTACTTTCAGCCGGTTCCTCGGACTCGCTGGCCGAGGCTCCAACTGGTATCGAAGGTGATGGACAGATCGGTGGTGGTACCGGAACTGGTGGTGGAGGCGGCGGTGGCGGTAGAGACTTCGCAATTGGAGCTGGTACGAATGTCGAAGCTGGCATGACTTTTCTCCATTTTAGTGGCGGTTGCTGCTTCTCGCCTTCCTCGTCGCTGGAGTCGCCGTAGAACCTCTTTGGGATTCGCTTTCTCTTGGATGAACGTTTGTTCTCTGTTTCCGAACCGCTGCCGACATTTTGATTGATCTTGACCGGTTGAGATTCCGTGCCGAAGGCTGTTGGATTCATTTCGTTTGGGGAGTTCGTTACGTTTGGCGTTGATGATCTGCTTCTTACCACTGTTATCATGGCTGGAGATGACGAGGCAAATCCTGTCTTACTTTGATAAAAAGATTTAGGAATGTTCAGCTTAATTGATTCTACCGTCGGCGTGAGGTTTCTTTGCTTTCCCTTTTCACTCTTTTTTCGTTTCTTGGTCTTCACTTTCTTCTTGGGCTGCGGCACGTCCTCCGCTGTCGTAGTCATTGGTTCTGGTGAGTGAGTGGTAGGCTCGCTATCCCCAATGCCATTGTTCATTGGTGCGGATAAGGATGATTCCGTGGAAGCTGGTGCGACAGCTGCGAGCAACATCAGTTGGTTACGTTTCTCAGCTAACAACTTGTTGGCCAACTGTTGCGGATGCTCGTCATAGAAGTCTTCGTCCGTTTCCGTTTCATCGGTTTCCAGATCGGATTCTCTTAGCTGTATCTTTGGGGGAGACGCCGTGTTATTATCCTCGACGGAAGCGTTACCGTTCTCCACTTGTGCGGATGTTTCCTTAACTTCCGGTTCAACGGAATCAGACTTATTCTTTCTAGCTGTTTCCTTCTCTTTTCTTCTCTCCTTGCGATTCGATTGCTTCTTAGGTGAACCATCGGAAGCTGAACTATCAGAATCCGAACTACTACTAGAACTAGAGGAACAGCCCGAGGAGGAGCTACTACAGCTACAGTTGGTGCCACAGGAACAACTACTGGAGTCACTGTCACTGGAGGAGTCGCTGGAGGATGTACTACCGTTTTGTTTTTTCTTTCTTGGAGTCTTCACTTTCTTCTTACTGGTTTCAGTTTCACAGGACTCATTCTGTACAGCTGTGGGACTCTTCGGTGCTTTACTGGTGTAATCGTGCTCCGCACCCAGGCCGGTGCTCTCATCTTTGGGCAAAGCTTCCTCACCGAGAGCCAATTGCTTTTCCAGTTTCTCCTGTTCCGAGAGGCAGTAATCGTGTTCCGCCAAGACTACCTTTCTCAAGAACTCTATATCTTCCTGTGGATCTTTGACCAATTTACCAACTGACTCCTGTTGTTCTAGACTAGCTGCGTACGACTTGAAGTTATCCCATATGCCATCCATTATTTGTGCTTCTTGTTGCTTTTCCTCCTCGTTCCTTTCCACCTCGACGATGCTGTCGTTAGGCTCTATCGTCGAGACAGGTTCCACGACTGGGGCCTGAGGTGTCTCCTTGGCCAGCAACTCAGACTTATTGTCCTTGGAGACACCATCACCATCCTTACCTCCTTCGACTTTTTCCTCATCCGAGTCGGAGTCACTCTCAGAGGATAAATTCAACGGAGGCAAGTCATAGATGTCCACCACTTTCTTCACGTTCTCTTTCGCTTCCATAATACCGTTTATGGGTTCAGCTGCGTTTACACTAGGTACCACTTTCTCACTGTCCTGCTTTTGTTCCTCCGAGGAAGCTGGATGACTCGTGACGTCCGTTACGTTTACCTCTATAGGTAGAGGTTCCTTGTGCTCGTTCTCGTGCTTGCGCAGAAGCTTCTTCGAGATGAATCGCTCCGCGCATTCGGTACAGCCGTACGGCAGGTCCCCGGAGTGCAACCTCTTGTGCACCTTCAGTGCAACTGCACGAGAAAATATCGAACTGCACTCCTCGCATACGAAGGCCGTTGGCGGAATGCAGAAATGATACACGTGGGGCCACTTCTTCTGGAGGCACTTTTTACAGAGGACACTCTCGGTGCCGTGTTTCCAGAAGAGATGCTTCGTTATGTCTGGCTTATTTCTGTAGGCTATACCGCACCGGTAGCACAGATGATGTAGCTTGTGCTTCCAGACGTGATTGGAGAGTCGCTGCTGGTTACCCGTTGATTCTAGACACACGTCGCACACGTGATGACGTTTTCGTAGATGCACCATGAGTCTGAAGGCTGAAGGAAGACTGCCTACGGGACAGAGACAGCATCGGTATCTGATATTGATATTTGGCCAGTAGACACCAGGACACAGATGACAGAGCAACTCGCTGTAGCTGTAGAAAGTCGACTTGCACATTATGCATATCAATATTGTTTTTTGATGCATTTTTCGGTTATGCAGGTAGAGCTCCTTGTGTACGGCTGAGTGGAACCTACAATGAAAACACTCGTAGACCCTTGTCTGAGGAACATTGTAGGTGCCGCTTGAACTTTTATATGAATCCAGGTTGAAGTAATTAGTTTCTAGTTCAGGAAGTGACTTTTTTACTCGGCTTATAAACTGTTCACGGTGTATTATTATGGCTGGATGCTGAGGCTGAAATCTATGTTCCGCCAGCATGTGCAGTCCTAGTCTCTTACCATTTACAGCTATCTGTCTCGCGTGATTGCAGTAAACGCAGGTTGGACTAGCTGCGCTTATGCAAGCCTTTAAAAGTTCTTCTATTTCTATACTATCTAGTAGTCCTTCTACGTTAAGGTCTATACTGGGTACATCCTCACCAGCCAAGACAATGCCATCTGGCTCTGCTTGTTTCTCTGCAGGAACAGCAGTGTTGGTTTCATTAAAAATAATGGAATTTTTATCTTTTTCATTTTGATGTGAATCTCCTTCGACTTTCTGAATATCAGTATCTTGTCCTGTTTCAATACCAACTTCTGTGATGGCTTCGGACTTGTCCTCTATATTATCTTCTGCATTGACAGAATTTTTATATTTTTCTACATTACTATCCACAACAGCCAGTTTCTCACTATCGGTATCACTATCACTATCACCATCGTTCACTTGGTAACTGCTATGACTGTCATGTTCTTTCTCTGACAAGTTAGAAGTCTTCTCTTCGGATGCAGATCCCTCGCCATTGTTATTCTCTTCAGATTCTCTGCTGGTGTCGTGGCTCTCGCTGTTGTTCACATTTGATTCTGTAGTGGTGACTGAAAACTGTGAATTCCTGTTGGTACAAATTTTGATAACCAAACTCCTGTCAGATGTAGTTACGGTATTGAAGGACACAGAACTTTCTGGTTTAGTCGCATTTTCAGGTTCCTTAGCGTCTGTATTTTCTTCTATGCTAGTCACTTCAGCAGACTGTTCCTTTTTCTGATTATCTATAACCTGATGCTCATGGTGAGGACTAAAAAGAGATCGTCCTGCAGGACTTCCAACAGGACTATTTGATGCCTGAGAATCAGAATCTGTTCTACTTTCGTTAGGCATCGACAGATCCTCATCTCTTTTTTCTTCTTCAGCTTCTTCTTTAGGACTCGGAGAGTTTAATCTAACGTCAGCTTCCTCATCTTCGGGTTTCGATATAGCCGCAACCTTATCTTCTATACTGTCTACAGGTACGTCGTTTTCTTTCTTGGAATCGTTCACCAGAGCTACTTCATTCTCTTTACACTTAACACCTTCGCTATTATTAACGTAAAGCGACACTTCCATAATAGTCTGTGTAACACTATCGGTAGGCGCATTGCTAACCAACCGCACTGGGGAATCAACTTCTGGCGATTCTTCAATCGACATACTATCGTCCTTGTCGTCGGTTTCAATACCGTCCGAATCACCCACGTATTTAGACACTTCCATGATGGTTTCCGCCACGGTATCCCTCAGCGAATCATCCAGGTCCTCCCCACTATCCGGACTCGTCACAGAATTCGCCGTGGTAGCTACAGCATCATCAGAAATGGACTTGGGCGTACTATGTGCTTTCGCATTAGCCATCCTCATGTAGGATTCCGGAGTCTTCTGATGACACGATCCAGGTACAGAATCATCGCTAGGTTTCATTCTGTTATTCCTCATCATTCTCTTGGATATTCCTTTACTACTGGGTGTCGTGAGCTGCGAGGATGCCGTTGTGGCTGATGCACTAGAGTGTGGACTACTTGGCGATTGCAGAGATGTGTTTACTATTTTGTTATTTTCCGTTGCTAAACTGCATGTGGCTAAGTGCGAGCCAGTCTGCCTGCACAATGAGCACACCGAAGTGGAGGATTGTTGCTGCTGTTGTTTCTGCGGTGTGGGACAAAAGTGATTATAGAAATTGTCAGTCTCAGAAAAAACCTTTTCGCAGTTACAGCAGATCAAGTAGCACGAGCCTTTGAAAGCGTTGTAAAAGTCCTCAACGGACGTGAATGTCATTTCCGGAATGCTGTGCTTACTGGACAAGTGATAAGAGAGTCGTTCAGCTTGGCCAAACATACCGAGACAAAACAGGCATATGTGACGCTTGTGAACGTCTCTCATGTGCAAAAATAGATTCCAGTTTTCGAAATATGTTCCACAAGCGGAGCACAGGTAGACCTTTCGCGTTATGCGAAAGTTTGAGGACAGCGCCCGTGAAGAGGACTCGGAGGAGCCCAGGACACCTTGCATCGGAGCCATTGTAGGTGAGCAAATACGTTGATGTTGCTTGAGCATTGACATGGAGCAGAAACTTGCCGAAGAATGGCACTTTAAACATTTATACTTGGCGGCCGGTTGCAGACCCAGATACTGAGCGTATTCCGTGATTTTTCCACGCTTTGTTTCTGGCTTTTTCTCCTTGTTGTTTCTCACAGTTGTATTCGAGTGAGGCGATTGACCCTCAAGACAGATCTTCGTAGGACTTGTTTGATTCTCTTGAGTCTGTGCGAGTATCCTCTTTTTGTATCCCTTGAAAACGATTTTTGACGTGGAACAGGTATTCCTGCTCGTTGCTTCTTCAATTCCCACAGAATTGAATCGTTCTTCCTTATTCTCCTCTGTATCGTCGCTGAAGACGTTAGAGTCGTTGATATGATTCAACGTGTCGTCATTGGACGTATCCTTGTGTTGCTGTTCGTCCGAAGAGATCCATGTGTCCATAACTGTACTCTCGCCATCACCATCTTCCATAATAACGTTCACTGCTACTGCAGTGTCACCTGAAATAAAAAAGGTTGACACTTTTGCAAATATCTCCTAAATTAAGACAAATATGGTTTTTTTTTATTAGTTAGTTAAGCAATGTTAAGTTTTATATGAGAATTAAAAGAATAAAGTATTATAAAAGAATAAAATGATGTGCGAGAATTATATGAAACAATTTACTTGTGCAGAACATAGAGCCAATATGAAATGTCTACAGTTCTAAAAGCAAACTGAAGTATGCATCATACAAAGTTGACAGACACAAAAACATTTTATTGTTTATTAGAGATTCTCACATTGCTGGATATGTTTCTTATATTATTTAACTTTGAAACCATCTTTCACATTTATACATACAAATAAATTGTAACTTGCATGAAAAGAATTCTATATTTATTAAACTTCTTCACTCACTGTAATATAATATTTTCAAAGCTATTGCATGGTGACAAAAGGACGTTGCATCAGATAACATCACCTTCATTTGTTTATAAAAAATAATCTACATTTTGAGTTTGAAAATCTAAGAAAAATACAAAGGTTAATGACACTTCAAAAGTATTGCACAAAACATAAAAATTATATGAATCATAAGGTTATAATACAAATTCATGCTGCAATGTCTCTAATGGTCTAACGGAGATAAGACAACTATCAAAGGAGAAAGATTTGATGAAAAATGTATATGAAATGAACACTTATAGTTAAGAACCAAGCAATACCATAATTACTTTCTTAAAATCAATTTCATCCATAACATTGGCTCGATGACTCTAAGAAAGTATTCATAGTCTAGGCCAAGGAAAAGTGGGTTCATAAATTATAGATAAGAAATACCAGCTCATCAATAGCAAGTATTGTGACGCTCGAAATTTAAGGAATTCTCGAAGAAGACGTATCCATACCAGGAAGAGTAATAGCCGCGATGCGTGGAGGAACAGAGTCGAATACATGCAAAATGTGCAGAGCTCGAGGAACACTAAGCGGTATGTACCTTCTGACGAGTGCTAAGCAAGGTGGATCTTGATTCTGGTGCGTGTGATGTTAGTTAAAGATGTAGAATGTTGCCGGGTCGATCAGACGCGAGGAAGCTGGTCCGAAGCGCTGCCGACCAGCTCGTCGCGATCCGCGCCGAAAAGGTTAGTAAAATGGCGTCATATCAATGAATGCGGCTCCGTCCGTACTTCCACACGTCTTCAGTGATGCCACCTTTTGTCATGGCCCGTACACTGCATCGGCTAGGTTAGCCCGAGCCTGAGAAAACCATAGGATTCACAATGTTATTGCACAACGCGATGATTCCCGCTGCCACTGTATGATTCCTCGAGGATGAGCCTTTTGCAACTGTTCCGATCACCTTCCGGATGGGATATCCTGCTTGCCTCACGGCTATCCAGTAAAAACTTGAATCGCGAGACGACGGCATCTCTCGTCGACGTACTTACATACGCCCAACGTAGTGCCCCATCCCCACTCCTTGCTTAGGACTAACTCGGAACTCGAGGAGTCACCCTCTGGTTTGTATTAAACTCCTTGAAGATGCTTTAACAATCTAGTCTTTATTACGATTGAGATGAACTTATTTCTGCTTCGAAAACTACGGGATTAAAGTGACACCAAAATCCAGTAGGATTTTCGATCGGATTTCGTTGCTCTTTAGGTACTACTGGTAGGTCGTCTTCTGGAATAATTTAAAACGGTATGTGAACGTTAATAAAGAACCGTTGGGTGATGTTTTTCCTTAGAATTTTCTTTGATTTCCATGGGAAATTTCAATTGTTCTTGTATTTCCAGGTTATTTCTTTCATCGGTTTTTGTTAGTCTGAAGTATGCTCTATGTCGTATTCTCTATTCAGATGAGGAATATCGATTTGCGAGTGTAGCGTTATCTACTGGATGAAGGAGAATCTTTATTTGGCTGGTTTCCAATAAATCGAGGATGAATTTGAACTTTGACGTCGCAATCTTGCGTTGTGAATAATACTTCTGCCTTAACAAATTTTAATCTAATGTAATCTTTACAAATGATGTATAGGGATAGAGGAATTGTTATTACAAATTTAATAAATTGATATGAATAAAAAAAAATAATCCCAATGCCATTTATCTTTCATTTCAGAGGAGGAACTCTGAACCCACCGAAAAACCGAACACACTTCTGTTATTCCAGTCTGTTTCAATTTTACATGAATATTTGTAGAGCCTTCCTGTGATGTTGTATTCCACGGTTACAGCAGCAGTTTTTCCAGAGAGAAATACTATAAAATTAGTTTGCAAATTTTCAAAAGTTTCGATGGTCTATCAACGCCTCTAAGTTCGTCCAGTTAATATTCATAAGAGACACGAATATAATGTTTGTCGCTTGATTCACAAACATTTTCAGTAAAATTGTTATGTTTCGAAAGGACAAATTTTTGAAATGTCAATTGATCCGTTGTAATCGGACTTTTGTCGTTAAATTACTTATTAAGAAAGGTATTCTTTTTTATTATTGGCGAATTTAACGAGGACTTTTTAAAATGGCAAACAGAGAGTCCACGGTTACTGCAAAAAGCACCGATGATCATAGTGTTGAGGTTCGTATCATTTAGAAACTTATTTATTCTTTTCGTGACAGATCGTACGATCTGGCGCTGTCATTTATTTCTAAAAAGTTAACAAAGTAAGAATTCGACAAATGATTGAGAGAAATTAAAGTTTTCACGTGGATTGATTTTAACCATCATATATTTGTCAAAATTATACATGGACTTTTATCAGTGAATTTCATGAGTTCTAAAATTCAAAATGGAACAGTTATGTTCTCATCTGCCAGCTTCTGTAAGGGATCTTATAATATATAGTTTAGTTTTCTATTATTGTAGAGAATTAGATGGCTTTGAACCTTGTTATAAATATCTGTGTTATTTTTATAAAAATTGTTCACTGTACAGACCCTGGCTGAGGTCTTCCGATGCTTCATTTGCATGGAAAAGCTTAGAGAGGCCCATCTCTGTCCACATTGTAGCAAGTTATGCTGCTATGTCTGTATCAGACGGTGGTTAACAGAACAACGGTCTCAGTGTCCTCACTGTCGAGCATCTTTACATCTTCATGAGCTTGTAAATTGTCGTTGGGTTGAGGAAGTTACTCAACAACTAGATACACTTCAAGCTGTAGGAATATCAAATTCACGTCATGACGATACAACAAGGGACAGGTGATTATTAAAATAAATATAGCTGTCTAATACTCACAAAAGCTCTTTATATTTAATAGAATATTAAATTATCAGATGTACAGCTCATCATGAAAAACTTTCTGTGTACTGTTGGACTTGTCGACGATGTATTTGTCACCAGTGTGCCCTCTGGGGTGGCACTCATTCGGGACACACTTTTAAACCTCTCGAGGAAGTTTATGAGCAGCATGTGACACAGATAAAAGCCGAAGTGGGTCAGTTAAAAAGAAGACTCATGGAACTTATCAGTCTTGTCCAAGAAGTGGTCAGTTTTTATCTATTTCAATTAGATTGTTAGTGAAACATGCATCCCGATTAAATACAGGATCGTTACTCAGGAACGCAATGTCGAATCGGTAAGAGCAGCCAAGGACGAAAGAGTGCGGGAAATTCGAAATGCAGTGGAGTTGATGATAGCTCGTTTAGATTCACAATTAAAAGCCAAACTATTGACCCTAATGGCCCAAAAGAATTCCTTGACGTTAGAAACAGAACAATTGGAAGTTCTACTGCAGGAAGTCGAACACCAGTTACTCTCATGTACTCGCTCCGAACTGATTATCAAGAGTTCTGAATTGTCTCGCATGATTCACAGAGTTCGTAAAAAGCCAATGACGAGTTTTGTCACGGCACCTGTTCCTGCAGATTTTCACAGGTCAGTTTAACCTGGATATACCACTCCGTTAACTAGTAATTCCTCATTCTCCCATGGCAATTCTGTTATAGTGAAATAGTCCCAGGCTACGACAGTGCGACATTCGCGATGCAAAATTTTACGCAGCTGCAGCTCAAAGCTGATCCCGTTTATTCGGCTCCATTGCATGTCAATGGATTGTGCTGGAGGCTGAAAGTTTATCCAGATGGCAATGGAGTAGTACGTGGGAATTACCTGTCGGTCTTCCTAGAACTTAGTGCAGGATTACCTGAAACTTCCAAGTAGGTGGATTTGAATAGCAAAAGTAATTTTATATGTACTATATATGTATTGCTACATTGTATACATGACATTCAGGTACGAGTACAGAGTAGAGATGATTCATCAAGGGTCTCGTGACACGAGTAAAAATATCGTTCGAGAATTTGCTTCGGATTTTGAAATTGGCGAGTGCTGGGGCTATAATCGATTTTTCAGACTCGACCTTCTGGCTACCGAAGGCTATCTAAATACCGAGCTAGACACTTTGATACTCCGGTGCGTTGTTCTACCTATGAAAATTTGGTGTACGAATCTCTGACAATAATTTATATTCTTGATACAGCTTTCAAGTAAGACCACCAACATTTTATCAACGCTGCAGGGATCAGCAATGGTACATCAGTCAATTGGTTACGGTACAAAATCAATATGCAACACAAATCAACGAACTGAAAGAAGTAAATTTAATGTCACTGTCACACTTTACGATATACCCAATGAATTTCATATAAGATGTATTTACATCTTCAGAGACTGGCTATAGAAATTTCACGCAATGCCGTAACAGCCACTAGAGTAGCAAGTGGAGGAGCTGTATGTGAATCATCCCCAATAAACGTTTCTCCACAACAGCAACAGACACAGGGACAAGGTGCTGGGGATCCTCTACTGGGATCCAATGCTCTTCGAATGATAGATAATTATTCATCAGTTAATCCTACACCTGCAAGGTAAACAGTGCACCGGCTGAAGATATTTGTGATCTAATATGCATGATCTTCTCTTACGATAGATCTGTGCAAAATATACTTTCTGCTGGAAATGTACCTGTGTCGACAAACAGTTGCCAATTGTCAGTTGCACTTTGCGAATTGGGTGATCTGATGAGTATTCGCCCTTCTACCTTATCCTCAATGTCTCTGAAGACGAGTCTGAAGGAACAGCGTCCAAGTAGTCTAAACACCTCGACCGAGGTAACATCCTCGCCTGGGCACTGCAGTAACGAGGGATCTGCTGGAGACTGTCAGGGTCTGGCAGAGAAGTCTCCATCGCCGTCACATTCCTCGCCTACTATATTAAATCAGCAACCTTCCGCGTTATCTTCGAGCAGCAGCAGCAGCGACAGTGGTGTAAGCAGATCTTTTGAAAATCTTTTCCATTCGTTGTCCAACTATGATATTTTATTTGTAGGAACTGAGCGAGCACGATATCTACTTGG
Organism: Calameuta idolon; assembly: GCA_030142285.1. NCBI lineage: Eukaryota > Metazoa > Arthropoda > Insecta > Hymenoptera > Cephidae > Calameuta > Calameuta idolon. The sequence continues at coordinate 304,594 of JARQSV010000759.1, read as the reverse complement.
ACGATTGTGATCACAATGAAACGAACCTTACGATCTTAGATGATAACTCGAATGACGAGAATGACGTAGATGACGAGACTATGTCAGGTAGGAAATTGAAACTTCCCTATATGTAGTTGGATTTTATAGAATGCACAGAGGGTTGTTCTTTCTTTTTGTGTGAAAAAGAGGGACTTGGGTCATGTCTAGTAAACGTTATTAATAACTGGAATAGGTATGAGCTCAAATAGAGGTTCGTCTGTCGGTGAAGTCCCGCTACAAAGATGGCAGGAAGATGAATTAGATAAAGATGCAGAGAATGAAAAACCCACGAATGAGAAACGAGAGGGAGAATGTGTTAAAGAAAATCCCAGTCCCAATACAACCAGCCATTTTCCTACGAGTTCTTAAAACTAACGTCCTGCGCGAGGCCAATCGTTTTATTCTCGATGATTCGTCGACACAATGCAAATTCTAGTGCCAATCTAACTTTTTTATATTTATATTACAAATAATTTTTACAACAAATAATATTACAAAATCACTTATTAAACGGTTACAATGACTCTTTACATCTGAATTATGTATCTATAAGTACTAGAAATGTGTAAATGTGGCTGGAGGATTTCATGGACGATAATTTTTTTTTTTCAACCAGGTGAAAATGATGTTGAGGTTGCAGAATCGTTGGTACCCTGGATGCAAATACAAATTAAACAGAAAAAACCACAAGAAAGTCACGAATCTTCTGCAGAAGCGTGCAGGTAAAATAAATAACACGATACTTATGTTACAGCTGGAATATTCCCCGTTGCAATTGGATTTCATATCGACTTTTCATTCTTCCAATAGATTACGCGGAAGTGACGGCCTCCAGCACGAAATCATGTTGCAACACCTGTTCGAAATGCAAAACCGAAATTTCGCCTGGAATTCTCTATGCTTCAAGCATCACCCGGAGGAGTCGCGCGATTCCAGAAATTCTATTCCAAGTCTCCAGAATTATGGCACAAGTTCTTTGCACCGCATTGGACAACCATGTTACGACAATTATCGTCCCAACTTCCTGTCTCGATTGTGCCAGTCTCAGCCAGTGTGTAACGACGGAAGGTCAAAGGTCAACAATCCTCCAGCAGTAAATGGCCAGCAGGAGATAGCGAGTAACGTCGCTTTAGGCACTAATCAAACGACCAGGTCCGAACCGACTACAAGATCAAATTCAGTTGACTGCGATAAAGACTTTTCGGCGTTGTCCCTGACTGCCAAGACCAATGCTGATGTGGAAGTGTCGAGGCCTTCTGATCTTACTGTGCCAAATGGTAAATAGATCTTTGTTTTTTTAACTTAAATAACGCTTTATAGAAACGGCCTCATTCTTTTTGTTTTTAGTGGCTCTAGGCAGCAACAAAATCGGTTCGCGCCACCTGCCCTCCCGAAGACAATCTACTCCAGCAACCTCGTCCAACGCCAGCAACGTTAATCAGAACATTTTTCGTACAGACATCGAACAATTTCTGGATACTTTGAGATGTTCTCCCACCCCACAAGAGACCGGTAGCTACATCACTAAACTCAGGTAAATCATTATCCCGGTTGAATTACAAATTAAGGTTGACAGGTAGAGAGCTTTGAATTTTGTTCTGTAGACATTTGGCAGACAAGTGTCAAAATGGTGTCTGTCCACCCAATTTACCATCGTCGACAATCTCAAGCACCTATGAGAGCCCAATAGCATCTACGAGTAGTGCAGCGCTTGCTGAATCTATCAGTGATAATAATGGATACAGTTGGGTGCCGCCATTGTATCAGCACAAGCATGGTAGACGAGTGATTTTTATTTTAAAGATTCATCCATACTTTTCTTTGTCATATTTAATACCTTTGTTTGTTTGTGTACAGGACAGAAGATGAATAATGAGAACACGGTGCAGAGCACTTCTAATCAAACGCCGAATAAAACTATTCCCTACAAGTAAGTTTTACTCAACTTTTATTTATATTCGCCATTAGTCGTGTCACAAACGAATCCTTTCTGACGCGATGAACTTTTTTAGCAGGACATCGGAAGATAAAAACTCTTCACCGTCTCAGTAGTATGCATTTCAATGAGCGTTGTGTAATTCGAAGTAAGTAATTCAGCGACAAAAACCCCTTGTGATGTTCACTTAATAGTAAGTTAAATTATTCTTAACGTAAGTAAGAACAGCATGGACAAAGAAGAGTTAGGAATGCGACATAGGAGTGTCTAGTGCGGGTTCATAAGGTTGTGTTCCTGGAATATCTATTCATTCTACTTCTAAGTTTACGTGTTTCTTTTATAATTATTTCCCCTGTTTTTCACGTTCTATGATCATATTTCATATTTGTCAGTATCATATTTTCAAGAACGAGATCGACTTACGTCTACCCAGTTTTCGTTGATAAGCAATAAGATACTGTAAAAAGGTTGGAAAATCCTGTTTGTTTCACACAAAGATCTGCCAAGTATCATTACGATACACTTAATGTACATTAATAAGTGACTACCAAGCGATTATTTATGATTAATTAATCGCATTATTCTAAGATTCATATAGCTTCGTCGAAACAAACAGATCTGTGCTTAGAGATTAGTATGAAATTTATTTCTATATGTTGTTTCTACGAAGCCAATTGCCTTATGATGATTTATTTTGGCATTTATCGAACACTGCCCAGACTTCGATGCCCATCTTATTCCATCGTTGTCTGAAACTATTTTTTCTTTTGTATACTTGCCAATTTTTTTATTCCCTTTTTTTTCTCTTTATTACTCATTCTAATACATGCACAGTGGTCAAATGTAAATTGTTTATCAGCATAATAGCGTATTGGAGGACTATGCCTGAATGTTATCATACAAAAGTTCAGTAGTTAACAATCAGATAGTAATATCTTGTTGATGATATAAAATACGGTGCAGTATTAATTTACTTGGTGAATGTTTTCTCGTTGTGCTCTAACACTGTTATGTTTTAGAGATACAGCGAACACTTTCAGTATAACTAAATTAAGAATAAGCGAATGCTTCGACTTGGCACTACGGGAAAGAGAAATGTACATTTTTGTGCACGATAAATTATGCGGTTTTGGGATCGAATTTCATACAAAACAGAAAAATATGAATCTTATTGACTAGCATGCTACGGTTAATTATTTTTAATTAATTCATTAATATATCAGTACCGTCGTGCGATTGTATTTCCTATTTTACTTTATTGAACGATGCATTCAAGCAGTACGTCGTTAGGAATCTAGAGGTATTGGAAATTGTGACTGTGATGAAATTGTAAATTCTGTCTATTTATTTCATACGCATTGGTTATCTAATAAATGAGATATCACGGATGGACTCATGTAAAAATTTATATAACATGTATCCAACGGCTAGCAATACGAAAATCGTGTAGTTACCCTTATATCCTATTTAGTATTACCTAAGAAAGAGAATAATGCAAGATCCAAAAAAATATGCCAATGGTTTATAGGAAGATATCCAACATGTATTTTTAGTCAAGAGTTGAACGAACAAAAAAAATTTACCCTTTCAGTTGCAATTTATATACAGACAAAATGAATCAAGCATATTTTTGATAGCGCCTATATGTATAAAGCTATCATACGTAATAGTTTGAAACTATTTACATGAAACTAGAATCTAGCAGGGACGAATATTAGTTATGCAATGCTTTGTCTGCGTATCAGCTTTAATCAAGGACAAGGAAACAAATTTAAAAAAAAGCAAACTCCGAATTTCTAGCGCATTCAGTTTCGAACGACGACTTTAAGCTGAGCAGATAAATTGCGGTACATCAATTGTTCGCGCCTGTCGAAAACTACAAAAAAATTGAAATCAATATATTCGATGATCCATCGATTGGTATCACAGCCGCGTGACTTTATTATGCCTTCAACTGGACTGCATCTTTATATTCAATTGAATGATAGAACGAAAGGGTTACAATACTTTTTATCTTAATTTAGCCAGAGTCACGTTACAAGTATGTCGCCAGGAGATGATTTCGCACCTCGGCATCCTCTGGATATTCTCTAGCCTTTTCCTCATTGGGCACGTAGTGCGTTTTATTGAATTTGCAAAAGAATCGTCCTATCTCGTAGTGGTTAACCCACTCTGGGGATGGCGCCATTAATAAATTTCCTGAAGAACAAAACAGATTCCAATACTGCTGACAGTCGTGTTCACGGATAAATACCTGGGGAATGACATGAAGAACTATTGAAATAATATACCTTGGGCTGCGTATCGCGATGAGCCATCGTCTGCGAAGACATTGTAGAAGGGTTGATTTGGACCACCAGCTAATTCTTCTACTCCCATTTCAGTCATCCATTCTGAGGATGCTGTGCAGTAAGGATCCCAACCAGTTATCACACACAAATAACTGTGGGTACGGTGCCGCATTATCAGTCCTATCGCGTACTTCACATCTCCAGTTCTTCTCTTCGGCTCAACATTTTCCTGCATTTTATAAACGGTTAGAACGATTTGAGATCATCGATTAGTTACTGTGATAATTTATCTTTCATACCTCTGGAACGTCCTGCATGTGCTTCTCATAGTCTTGCAACATCTGCAGGATGTGATTCGCTTGACCCCTGGAGGTGACTTCTAGATCCTGAATAGTAATGGAGATTAATGATTTTATCTTCAGAGAGAATTGTCAGTCATTACCTTTTGGATGTCATTGAGTATTGTGACTAACTCTGCCAAATCCATCTGATGCAAGATGTAGAAACGAGCCATGTGCAAAATCGTAGTGGTATCGTGAGGTCTCACCATGTGTAGCAACTCCAGAGCCGATCGTAATCGCGCTGCTCGGCCGTTTAGCTGAGTTCTCTGTCTGCCAGCTACTTCCAAATTGTCCGCCATACGTTCTACTACCTTTAAGGAAGACGTTAGACGTTCGGACTCTTTATAAATCAGTTCTGGGGAACTGAGAGACGTACCTCGATAGTTGTCGCAGCATTGTGTACATTGTATCGCTCTATTGGACATTTTGCAACGCCCCCAACTCGGGGACAATTGTTCTTGGTCAGGAACTGTCCACCGTTGAAGACGTCTATGTAGAAGCTCTCTACGTCTTCGGAATCGGGAACATTGCTAAAAAGATCAATTAGTATCAGCTACACTGAATGATACGAAGGGCAAAGATTTATCATGGAAGCTCACTATTTCTCTTTCCATCGTAGCAGAAAGTGGGCTGGAAAGCTAACTGGCTCACAGCGTACTCCTAATCTTCGTGCTACACTCTCAAATATTATGGCGAGAGTTATGGGGATTCCACGTCTACGCTCCAGTGCCTGTGATTTATATCTTGAGTTAGCTTTGAATTTTCTAAATAAAAGTTTGTCATATTGCAAATTACAAACCCGATCTATGAATGAGTTTTCAGAGGAATAATACATTTCACTATTGCCATGAAAACCCAATCTGTTGAACATAACTTCGCAGAGAGCAGACATCACCCTCCTGGTCTCAGAATTACTCCATTGATTATCATCAATGTTGGAACGCTTCCATAGCTCGAATTTACTGTCTGACACTGAAAATATGGGATGCGTTGGATGCTGTTCTCTTAGTAAATCTTTTGTTTGTTCCGCTATGTCATCCAGTAATGCTGCTATATACGAATAAGGTACACGACGTTCCGTTTGACTCCATTGAGCTACTAGTGCTGCTCCGCGTTCGAGGATTTGCTCATTTGGAGGTAGGGCTATGAATTTTTTCCACTCTTGAGTCAAATAATATTGTCTTAAATACCTCACTACTTTGTATGCATAATATTTATGCGTCAGATTGCTCGTTCTAAAAGTTAAAGATGATAATGATACAAACATTTTGGAAAGTACTTTAACAAATGTAAGAAACAAGTACGTACATAGCTGGACGTTTAATCAAGGTGATAAGTTCATCCACTAGGAAATGGTAAGCCAAAGGATGAGCACCTTCCTCAGGACGGAAGAGAGGATCAAAATCCTTTAATTCGGAATGAGATAACTCCTGCTTTTTGTAATTCTTGGCTGACATTTGTGACAAGTGGTATAACAATGTCTTCCTTGCTTCTGAACTAGCTTGAACTTCCTCGAACCAATTTTGAATCTTGTTGCCTGCTTTCTCATGTGTCTCATAAATCTCTCTCAGGTACGGCCATCTGATCAAGGAATAAATAAGACAATCGATAAGTATGATATCATCCACAGTATTAGCATCTAGTACAATTAAAGGAAAAAACAAGATTGTACTACATAAATACGATACAACTAGTAGAAATACTGTCATTCCTTCCGTCAGTCACAAACAAAAAATATGATGAAATTCGTGACACAGGGATCATTTATGGAAGGATATTAATGTAAGGCGATCTTTAATAATTTCTAAATAAATTTAGAAATCCACCTTTGGAAAAATTTGGTCCTCCAGAGTTTATTGCTGGTAGTGACTATCCTGTGTAATTGTTTGCACGTCAAGGCAAATCGTACAACGTCTGATATACGGATATTCTCGTCCTCAAGTATGTACTCGATCACTTCTCCTGGTAGGAAAGTTATCAAAACGTCGGCTGCCATCCCGACGAATTCACTTTGACAATTTTTACAATGAAACTGCGAATGATCACCAGAAAAGATAGCGACACATATCACAGAGGATTAAAGGAATCATTTATAGCGCATAATTATCACATAGAGCTGCCAACTAGGTACAGATGTGAATCGGTCGAATGCCCGTGCTGCCTCTTTGTGGCTGTTTAATATGTTAGTCAATGTTAGTGTACGTTGGTAAAAACGGAGGAAACGTGCACACAGGGTAATATATTACGAGAGATGAGTAGGAAGATGCTGGGGAGATTTTCAATGAGCCAATTTTCATGTTCCAAATTTCATTTCGGCGTAACGCATCACCTAAACGAAGGGTCCTCGAACCAATCTCACATTTTTAATCGGTCCAGTATATATGTATAGTAATACTATACGTGATATTCGTAGGCTCCGTGAGACGCATGGATTTATATACGGGGTGGCACACTAAAGCACAGACTTTAAAGCGTGTATATTCTGGTGTAAACGCGCCACTTGGACGTATACTTACTTTGAAAATTTATTCAAGATATAAAATTGAGCGGGCCGGGTCCAATTCAAATTAACGCCACTTACTGTAATTTGATCTGAACCATTATAGTTTCTGAATTGAAAATACTAAAAATTTCAAGAAAAAAGCTTTATTCTCAAAGCTTAGAATAAAAGTTATATATAATTTTATCATAGTGCTACAAAATGTGTAAATATCATATCGTATAAAGCTTTGAGGTAAACCGATGGGTACAAAACATTATGGTACCATAAGATGATTTGGAATGAATTCTTTTTAGTATGCATGATAGTCCATACTCTGGCGTAAGGTCATGCATTCGACTTCATCAATTTTTAAAGTGTTTGTTTTAACATTAATATCCTCTTCAAGTTGAATCTGCGTTTTTAGCAAGTAACGCAGGGAAGCCTGTGCCTTGAATTAAGTAAAACAATTAAATTAATTAAATAAAATTATATCTATTGCAGGATGTGAACAATATGACACATCAAATACCTCGCACAACGTTTGCTGCAAATCAGATACGACTTGTCTCAAATCGTATACTTCTTTTACGAGATAAGTTTCGACTAGATCGCGAGTCAACTCCAAACCAGGTCGCTGACATCGATTACCCAGTCTAGTGTGTGCCAAAGCCATATATGCTTCCTTATCGGCGATGGATTTCTCAATGCGAGTTATGTTCCTGGTCATCTCATTGGCTTGTCTCATTATCTAAAAAGAGATATTTGCGATACTTTTAAGCTGAAAATATTCCCCCGAAGTCATCACATACCTCTGAGTGCTGTAACTCCAATTTCGTTTTAGCTTCTTTGGTCTCTTCGATTCTACGTCTGAAAGCCTCATCGGTGGCATGCTTCTGAGCATTCAGGTCATCGATGATTTCCTTAAGGATTGTATCTATGTAACAGCGTATGGGTCTTGCACTGTTGATCTCTTTGGAGGCAGCAATGATATTATTATTTGTCTGCATCTCCCATTCGTTTAACGTTATAGTACTGTATATAGAAGAAACATTATATTCTTATGCTTATGGTATTTTTGACATTATTAAGGTATATACTCACGAAGGATCCAGTGCAGCAGTTCCATGATAGAGACTCAAGTTGAAGCTGGTTTCTTTCAACGTTAGATTATGCCTATCAATTCGAAGATTGTTTTCCTTATCCTCAAGATCATGATCCATATAATAAAGCGTGGCTTTCAATCTGCGAATTTGCTCCTGGGTCTGCTCTAATGTTCTTATTAATAGATTCTCTGCTCCTTTTATGACTTCACATTCTTTACGAAGTTCCATTTCAACAATATCATGAACCATATCAATTCCTAGACGATGTTCCCTGAGTATAAATATAAACTTGATCAATCTGAACAGTATAAATATTGTCGTCAAGTTCTTTACCTAGCAATCAAACATTTTTCACATATTACTAAAGCATTTCTTTTAACTGAAGACAGAGCATCCATCAAACGTTCTTTGTATGTAGCCAATGCATCTGTTTCAAGAACTACTTCCTTTCTCACACGAAGTAGTTCCTGTTTTCTGAATTCAATATCATCCAATTTTTCTTTTAGACGATGATCAGTTTCCTCCTTATTAGTCTTAACGGTTTCTGCAGAAAGTTCACATACTCTCTCAGATTCAGCCAGGAGACGATCAGCAAGTTCTTGTTGAGCTTCCGAGCAGCGATACCTTAGTATATAATTATTTTATAAAACAGTATATAATATCAGAAGTACGAATAGCACTAAACCTGAGATACCTGTATCGGTTATTCAACTTCCATTCGTTTATAGTAAATCTTTGCGGCGGTGGAGGCACCATTACCATTGATTGTTCCATATCCATTTTTATCTTTGACATTCCAGACATTAGTAAACTGCTTTCAAAATACGAATACCTAGTGAATAACGATTTTGGTTTCTTTGCCCAGGTTTAATCCATAGCAGTAGGCAATCTTGTTTCTAAGGAAACCTCTTGTTTCCAGGAGTAACGAAGAGAATGATCCGATTGCCAAAACGTTGCTAGTATTGATTCGGTAATAATAATATCGTAATAAATATAATACATTGTTATTTAAGAATTTATTTAAGTGTTTAAAAATATTACTACGAAACAGCATTGGTGAGGAGATTGAAGAATTTTAAATCTATCCCCAGCGGGTGCATGGATGTTAATCGGACTCTTGGACCAAAAAGTTTACGCTTTGTTGGGTCAGAAACGGACTGCTGTTTCTTCGCTTTTGCCGCGTATGCAATGGCGTCTTCCGTTCCCAGTGTACCCCCTGCCCACGGATATTTGCTTTAAAATGTAAAAAGTGCAAGAAACTCTTTAAGTCGGTAGGTTAATTTACAAAAATTCGCCTTCGGTATGAATACGTTATTCCTGAAAGGAAAGCAGGCGAATTAGGCTTGCGGGGTCGAAGTTTTTAACATATTTCCGTGAGTTACTACTACTCTCTTCCTGATCAATAACAAAACTTCAATGGAGATTACATATTTAATACATCGGCACTAATTTTATTTATTTGTTTTTTTCAGATAATAAGAGCCCATCGAATTCAGACAGGATGTCTAAACGACCAGCGGACAGCGGGGACTCGGGCTCCCAGCCACCCATCAAGAAAGTTCAATTTGAACCTATATTAATTGGGCCCATATCCACTCTTGAAGAGATGGACATGAAAGTCTTACAATTTCAAAACAAAAAATTGGCTCAGGTATATTCCTGTTTCTCTTATATAAGATTGTGTCTAAGCAGACTGTTGTGTATAGTGACACAAGTATACGACAGTATGGCTGAATGAGGATAAGTATTTCTGTGCCTTCAATTCACCACTGAAACATGACTTATTATTTATCTTTTTTGCTGCACTGATTACAGTATTATCAGCATGAGTATCGTGAATTATAATTGTATGTGTCCATGCAGAGGCTCGAGCAGCGCCACAGAATGGAAGCTGAATTGCGTCAGCGTATTGAACAGCTTGAGAAAAGGCAGACTCAAGATGATGCTGTGCTAAACGTAGTCAATCGTTATTGGAATCAGCTAAACGAAGATATAAGAGTTTTGTTACAAAGATTCGATGCTGAGACTGCCGATGAGTCAGAAAATAAAAGTACTCAAATATTCAAAGCTTCAGACAATTATACTTGTACTTGGTAGTTCGATCATGCTGTATTTATTGTTTCTCAGATGAAAGTGAAGCAACTACTTCATTCCTTATGCAATTATCTTCCTGGGACAAGGAGGAGTTGGATGACAAACTAGCGAATCGTGTTCAGGTCTCAAAGCGTGCAGTCTCAAAAGTAGTGCAAGCGTTTGATCGACTTTCTCAAAGAAATGAGAAGATTACACTGGCATTAAAAGGTGAATTTGACGGAGGTAAAATTGTTTTAATCAATTCTTTATAATTATTACCCATCGTGTTCACGAAACTTTGATAATAAGTAAAGTATCTATTTTAGAGGAGGCTCCTAATATTGACGAGGTCGTACGTGAAGCTAATGCTGAGATACAAACGGAGAATAGAAATTTGCAAGCCATCAACATACAACTTCACGAAAAGTATCACACAATTTCGTTAAAAATGTCTGAACTGCAAGATACTATCACGGGAAAGGATACTCTAGCGGCTGAGCTTCGAAATCAAGTGGACGATCTACAGTATGAATTAATAAAAGTTCGTGCAAGGAATGATAAATTGGAACACCATCTTGGAGAAGCAATCGAGAAGTTGAAAGCCTTTCAGCAGATTCATGGATCAGATGAAAAGGGTAGTAATAAGCCAAATACTTTGGTTGCCTCCAGCGTTTCGCAGACCAAGGTAAACAACTATATTTTATTCGTTATGAAGAAAAGCCAATCTTCGAATCATGTGATGATACATAAATTTGTGATCCGATCCCAGTTAGAAGATTTACAAAGAGAACTGGAGGAAACACGAGAACTAGCGAACAACAGGCTACAGGAGTTGGATAAGTTACATCAACAGCATCGCGATGCGCTCAAGGAAGTTGAAAAACTCAAGATGGAAGTATGTAACGCATTTACGAAGTATATCCCATAGTTTCGCAAGTGTCTTGGAGCTCTTAAAATTTTTGCCTTGTTTATAGATCCGGCAACTGCCAGAATCCGTAATTGTCGAAACCACCGAGTATAAATGTCTTCAGTCCCAATTTTCTGTGCTATACAACGAATCGATGCAGTTAAAAACACAGTTGGATGACGCGCGGCAACAATTACAATCTAGTAAAAATGCTCATCTTCGTCACATAGAAATGATGGAGGTATTTATCATCCGTTATATGTTTGGTTGTCTGCTTCAGTCGTTACCGTTTATCAGTTTTATATTAATTTCTAAACTCATTACATTTCAGAGTGAGGAACTGATGGCTCAAAAGAAATTACGTGGTGAATGTATTCAATTGGAAGACGTTTTGGCACAGCTTCGAAAAGAGTATGAGATGCTCCGGATAGAATTTGAGCAGAATCTAGCAGCAAACGAGCAAACCGGTCCAATCAATCGTGAAATGAGACACCTAATAACGTCTTTGCAAAATCACAATCAACAATTGAAAGGTGAGGTCCATCGGTATAAACGTAAATACAAGGAAGCCTCCACGGAAATACCAAGGGTGAGTGAAAAATCTGGCAAGACTTTTCTCTTAGAGAGAGCGATTACAATAATTTCATAATTCTTCAGCTGAAAAAGGAAGTTGAAGAACTGACGACAAAGTTAGGTCAACAGACTGCACAAGAGAACAAAGAAGGAAATAATTCGGATGGCAGTGGAAAGGAAGAGGATACTTCGAATTCACTTCCTGGCTCTACTCAAGTAATTATTTCAGATCAAGTTAGTAAATCTGTAAGGATAATTATGATAAGACGTTGTCCTCCTTACTAGATCAAGGAAGAAAGTGGTGTCGCGATAAAGCGAGAGACTGGTGCCGACGAGGAGGTTGAGACGATCGAAGTTGGCGAAGGCGAAGGTAGCAAAGGTACACCAGATTCTTTGACTCTGACTTCGCCGACCCTTAAGAAGGAAAAGGACATAAAGCGTGAGAAAGATATTAAGAAGGAGATCGTGAAAACGGAACACAGAGACCCGGCTCATCGGGCCAAGGACACCAAGGTTGCTGAATCTGAGCTTGTTCGAGATTTAAAGGCTCAACTCAAGTACGTGCAAACAAAATATAAATTGACGCAGTGATAAGCAGTTTGACTATTGCCATGACTAATCGCGTGAACTGGAACATTAATAGGAAGGCTGTAAACGAGATGAAGGAGATGAAGTTACTGCTGGACATGTACAAAGGAGTTGGAAAGGAGCAACGCGATAAGGTGCAGTTGATGGCTGCGGAGCGCAAGACGAGAGCCGAGCTCGAGGAGCTTCGCCAGCAGATCAAGAAGATCCAAGTGAGTTCTGTGAGATCCTTATATTTATCTATTTTTCAGGGAAGAGCGTGAACTCTGTCTGTAACGTCGATCTTAGAGCGTCGCGCTCTTTCAGTAGTAATCGAAGAAAGGGAATATCAGAGAGTTATTTCGTCGACAGGAAAGCAAACGAGAAGAAAGGAAGAAGCTGGCCGACGAGGACGCGCAGATCAAGATCAAGAAGCTCGAGGAACAGGCGTACGCACTTCAGCGACAGGTCGCTTCACAGAAACAGGTAGATCGCACTTTCCTTGCAAAGAATATAGAGTTTTGACGCGCATGCATTGCCACTAATCTGCATCGTTGCTAAATTAATTTGGTTCTTTAATACCTGCGCGCTAACATAGCTTCGGTTGCAAAGAAAATGAAACTGCAACAGTTGGTTTTTATCATTGTACCCGCCTACGGAATATTACATAACAAAACTTGTGCTTCGAGGCTTTCCCGTGAGCTTTAAAAGTGTCATTGCACACGAACAATTATTCCTACAATAAGGAGATACATAGCAGGTACTCTCCATTATCTGTAAACACTCCGTAGAGCATTGCGGTACTGGAGAGAACAGATGCTGAACGTGTAAAGTTTTTCATAAAATTTTTCAATTCGATACTGTAATTTAATTTGGATTCAAACGATGGCCATCGGTGGTGATTAGTATTTGGCCATTGATGTGTACTCGAACGGTGGTGTAACGCTGAACAGAATTGCGTCTGGCTGCAGGAGGAAGAGGCTCTTCTGAACGAGATGGAGGTGACTGGCCAGGCATTTGAGGACATGCAGGAGCAAAATTCTAGATTGATACAGCAGCTGCGAGAGAAGGACGACGCTAATTTCAAATTGATGACAGAGAGAATCAAGAGCAATCAATTGCACAAACTGGCGAGGGAGGAGAAGGACGTGCTCAAGGAACAGGTGTCGACGTTAACGACGCAGGTGGAAGCAGCGAACGTGGTTGTGCGCAAACTGGAGGAGAAGGAACGTCTTCTGCAGAATTCTCTGGCGACCGTGGAGAAGGAGTTAGCTTTGAGACAGCAGGCTATGGAGATGCATAAAAGAAAAGCCATAGAGAGCGCACAGTCGGCGGCCGATCTTAAACTTCACCTTGGTAAATATTCTATAACGTCCTGCGAATATTTATTGGCTAGAAGGATGAATAAGAGCCAGGATAATCTTTTCAGAAAAATATCATTCCCAAATGAAGGAGGCTCAGCAGGTCGTGGCCGAGAAGACGAGCTCCCTCGAAGCGGAAGCGTACAAAACAAAAAGATTACAAGTAATTATACATTGTCAAGTGTTTACTGTGTCCTTGGATCATGCGTCAGTACAATGTTGATCTTGTAAAACAGGAGGAGATAGCCCAACTGAGGAGAAAGGTGGAGAGAATGAAGAAGATAGAACTTGCTGAGACCCTGGACGAAGTGATGGCCGAGGAACTGCGGGAGTACAAGGAGACCCTGACCTGTCCGTCGTGCAAAGTGAAACGCAAGGATGCAGTGCTGACCAAGTGTTTCCACGTCTTCTGCTGGGATTGTTTGCGCACGCGGTACGAGACTCGACAGCGAAAGTGTCCCAAGTGTAATTGTGCTTTTGGTGCCAACGATTATCATCGGCTCTACCTGTCGACATGAGGCAGAAGACGCTGTTGAGGTTCATTCTGAAAAGATATCCGTTCTTCGTTCGGCTGTTGCGCTAATTCACACTGGGCTGATATCGATTGCATTTCATTCGTCCTAAACTAACCTAACCCTCTTTCTTTTTGTACTTTTGTTATCTCGAACGTATCGTTCTTATTTATTGCGCCGAGTATTTGTCACTGGCAAAAGACGAAAAAAAAGGAATAGACTGCTACGCGTTTCGTGTTATCGGGATTCAGAATTCATAGAAATACAAGGATGAGCAATCAGCGCTCAACGTGCAAATCTTAGTCCGAATGAAAGCACGAAATCGTTTTTCGATTCGACGTATTCGACTTTCCGGCCGACACGAGAATGGCATTCTCGTGGTCTTGGTGTTTTACTTCTTTTTCTTTTCTTTTTTTTTTTTTACTTCAACTAGAACGTTATTTGGTTGACGAGGTCGAACCACCGAACTGTATGCAGACATCAACGACAGGATTAAAGAATTTAAGAAAGAAGAAATTGGAAAAGATTTATCACTTGAGTCATGCTACGGTGAACTTGACCAAGTATTCGCGACATTTCATTCTCCTAATCGATCTGGAAAGTTTTTCTTTTTTTTTGTTCTCCCCATTATTTATTGAATTGTAGAATATTTTCATTCACGAATATTATACTCATCACTCTACCTGCAATGAGTTTCTTTTTTCTTGTTTACTCGTATCAATCGTCCATTTTATCCACTGTCGTCGTTGTCAGCGAATCCGCTAACGTTCGTTATGTAATTGTATATTTGGTGTCAGTGAATCGTTTTACGTTCGCGTATCGAACAGGTAGTTCACTGCGAATCGTTCGGCGAATAATAATTAGAAACGTGTGGATGTACTATGTGGGCGAGAAGTTGGGGCGGGGGGGGGGGGGGATCGGGGTAATTTTAAGAAAAAAAAAACTTTAGGGATGATTTAGAAGCGAAGTACGATGAAATGAAAAAAAAAAAAAAACAGAAAACTAGAATCATAATGAAAGCAGAAGAAAGGCGATTAATAGTTGTTAATAAAATCTCGCGATCCGAATGGAAATTCTGCACGCGAAGAACAAAATTTGCCATTTCTACCGATGTCGGTGATCCGTGGCCTCTGGATTAAGACGACGTCACGACGCTTTAAATTTATTGATCGCGCAGAATGTTCCTTCGTTGTAATAACGATCCTTTATTACGTTTATTACGAGCGAGCACGAAGGACTTTACAATGTCTGTATAATTTTTCAATTTGATTCACGTCCAACGTGAAATTTACGTAACGATGGATGTCGAGTATTTTGGCATCAGTAAAGAAAAAAATACACGTCGAATTCGTGAGGCTGCGCAGAATTCTTATTCTATATCCTGTAAACAACGAGCATTTTGTCAAATCTACTCCTGCTGATTCCTCAATCCTATTCCTGCTGAATGTACATAGAGACTCGATGGACAAACGAGATAGGTAGAAAAGGGTGATGAGATAGAAGGAAAAAAAATATAAAAAAATATTTTACAAAAGATCTTTTATTCGTAATTATAAGTTTTACACGGTCGACGATCATTTATACATTTTCCTATGAGTTTATTCAATATCGTCTCAAGCCATAGTGACGTCTTCCACCTGACCTGCAGCGTCTAGCACAAGGCATGGTTCGTAGGTCCACTTTGGAAATACTCGTTTGTACAAATTCATCAGAATTGTGTCTTGAGACTTTAGCTGTCCGTCAAAAACGCATTTCATGTGACCGTGAGTTCCTAAGAGTAAGTTTTTTTTTTAGACAGTTTTAGTCAAGACGATTTTACTTGTGTAGTTATAGAAGCCAAAAAGAAATTTACTAGTTTTGTGACACTCTCAAAAGACTGCTTATTTGTTAGTATCTACTTAGTATTGTAAATCTTTACCCAGTGGTTCCTTTATGTGTCCACGACGTCCGTACTTGGTCCTTAGCTGTACTGGCTTGAACCAGTTGATGTCTTCTCGGTGAAAGAACATGAAACGCACTACTGCTGAACGTTTGTGAACCTTGAATGGATGTCCACTGAGGATTACACGCTTTATTATGATCCTGTCAGGGTTTGCGGATAAGATACTTCCAGTAGCCACCAATTCCTGGAACGTTGAAATAGATAATTAAAGAATGGGGTTTTTTTGGTAAAAACCTAGAATTTTTTGTAGCTCAAATTACGACGTACCAGATTGCCATTGCGATTCTCTTTGAAACACAGCACAGGACAGGGTGGAAACGTGATCGGGGCATACATAGTGGCAACTACGGTACTGTCAGGTTGAAAGTATCTTTCGTACTGTAATGCAAAAATATTGTTACAACAAAATAATTTTTCTGGGTCCCTTGACAGATTGTCTCAAGATTTACTTTGTGCTTGTTGCCGCTGGTGTGTTGACTGAAAATTGGACACGTCGTAAACCTCCGGAAGCCACATTGGAATATTAATCGCTCCTTGGACTTTATTGGTTCGTTATTCTCGCTGGTGTGTTTCAGGACAATATTTAGGACTGACATTTTGTTTTCGTGCGGCAACAATCCGAATAAAATCAATGGTCGGTTGTCGACTGTACGGTAAGCATCGAAGAGAGCCTTGCTTACGTTAACAACGTGTAAGGTTATGTACCAGCCAGGCTAAGGGATGTCAATAAGTATTATTAATTTATTGAAATTATTATCGATGGTACACGCGATACTAACCATTGCTCCTTCCAAGTTCTCACTGTCGCGAAGAATGCGTTTGCGAGTGCGATCAAAATTTTGAAATTGAAAAATACGCGCGTATTCTATTGGCAAATTTTCTTTAGGATCCCAAGGACTCGTCCTGAAGGATTCTAGTCCACGATATTTCTGAAATCGATTCTTAGCCAGAATATCCTGTGGTGTGTCTACTTCGTCAGGAAACTGTGCATCCAATTTTGCTTCTATTGAGAAAAAATAGTTATGATAGCCCATTGTATCAGGGAAGTCAGATAAACTTAGGATGAAAGTACCTTTTAATTTTTCCATAGTTTGTTTCTCCTCCAACAGGTCCATTTGTTGATCGTAACGTTGCTCATCCGGGGCAGCTTCTGATATTGTGAGAGTTTCGTATTCTTCGTCTTCTTCAGCTGCTTGCTCACTTTCTGTCTCTGACATTGCATCGTCAATGGACATTTCATCTTCCTCAGAGTCATCGTCCAAGTCTTCGTCTACTTTCTCTGTGAAATTTGCAATTTATTAAATGCAAGACCGAGGAAACTGTTTATTCGTATAAATAGGAATACAAACCAGCGTCTTCGTCAGGAATCCAAGCAGCTTGATACTCCGATGTTCCCTTTGGTACGCGTTTAACTAATCGTTTCTTTTGCTGTGCTTCTGCCTGAGCCAGTTCCTCTTCAGTAGGCCATGTTTGTTCGGCATCCATGGGATCTGGGATGTTCTCACTCTGTAGAGATTCCTATTGAGACAATTCTTAAGTTTAGCTCATCCGTATCATTGTGATGCTTGAATTAAATGTAGGGAAAAAAAATGAAAACCTGTTTGTTAGGATCTGCGCATTCCAGAACTCGTGTGGTTTCACCTTCCATCGAGTTATCTTGGGATGTCTCTGGCAACTTAGGACGTCCTTTTTCTAGAGGATAAGGATCCTCTGGTGCTTCGATTCGAGACATTTGAAAGTCACCAAATCCTGATATATGAACTAAACCATTTACAGAGAGTGGAATGCCACGTAGATATCCTGTGACTTCTAGAGTTCCATAAGTATTGCTGTCCTGTGTTTCCTTTGTGAATGCAGTGCCATTAATTATTAAATTTTATTATCACTTTAGATTGTTACTTGCAAGATCATTAAAAGAAAAAGAAACGAAAAATCTTACATTTGTGTTACATGAAAATTTGATCTGTTCAGCCACCAGGTGGGCTCTTTTATTCTTGTAGGTGACGTTTCTTTGTTTTTGAGAACCAGCTCGTCTTAAAATGTTTAGCGCATCCGCTGTTTTATCAAGTGGCAAAATTTTCTCCTCGGGCAACCATTTTGAAATTAATTTTTGCACCTGTTGCTTCGTGTCTTGCCGTTTCTACGGTGAATGTTTAAATTTTAATTGTTTGTAAAGGATGTCAACTTTCAATTAGCTCTGCAAGTGACTGACCTTAGGATTCACGTTTTCCAAATTTGTCAAAGCCACAATAGTTGTAGGTAAACCTTGAGCAATTGCGCTTCTAATGATTTCTTCGCCCCAAGAATCAATAGCTTCAGTTTTAGGACCTCCTTCAGGACCACTTGCTGCAGAAGTCACAAAAAGAATTGTTGTTGCGACTTTTGCTGCATCCAATGTAGCAATAGTATTCCCAACAGGAGGAACAATACATGAAAAGCGTTGTTTAAACCTAGGTAAACTGTAAGAACATAAATGATTATTAAACAACGTCATGATTAAAAATACTTGCAGAATATTAATATATACCTTATATGAGTAATTCCACAAGGGCTAACAGATATGTTAGCAGTATCATCTGCTTTTGTTAATATTGATACAATAGATTCAGGATCTAAATCCTCTTGTAGAGGAATAACAGCTATTAGAATCGGAGGAGCAAGGGATCCTCCAAGATTTCTTTTCTTGGCTACAGTTTCTTCCCTCTTTTTCTGGCGAAGTTGTTGTGCCTGGAGACGTCGAGCGTCTTTCCCTAGCTCTTTGCGAGCTCGTTTGGTTAAAGTCTTTACATTAATTCTACCTAGACGGTAAAAAATAATAATAGTTTGGATTCAATCTCAGACATACTGCTAGCTCGAACAAAATCAAAAGGCATTATTAAATTAAATAACATAAACTATCTCATAATAGGAAATATAAATTATAAATATACCTTTAACCTCATTCCCAATAGAACCTTTACTCCGATGTCTTCCAGTTTTGTGTGGCTTATTAGTTTGCTTCAAAGCTCCAGCACGATGAGTTTCTTGCTTAGTTATACCCATTTTTTCACATGAGTTTCTGAATATTATAAATAAATATTCTATAATATAAAGAATTACATCAAACACGTAGCATTGTCGGCACACACGTGTTGTACATACACTAAATACCTTAACCGCTTCGAAATTACTAACCAGAGATGAGCAGGGACGTGCACAACGATACGGTTTTAGGCAATCCGATAAGGGGGCAGCACCTCCTGGGCGAGAATAGGTGGCGCCATCTCTGAGAGAATCAGTGAACTTTCTCCCACAAAATAATTCCGAATTTAATTTCTCACCTGAGAAAGTTCACAGGTTCTCTCAGAGATGGCGCCACCCATCTCGCTACGGCCGAATTTTTAGGATAAAGTTCGCTGAAACTCTCAGAGATGGCGCCACTTATCTCGCCCAGGAGGTGCTGCCCCCTTATCGGCGAAAACGCGAACTAATCCGAATTCTTTAATAAAAATTGACCCACTGAAGTTTCGACGATGCGATTTCGGAATTATTTGATCGGAGAAAGTTCGTTGATTCTCGCAGAGATAGCGCCACTTATTTCGCCCAGGAGGTGCT
>JARQSV010000759.1:221548-284794 GCA_030142285.1 Calameuta idolon | reverse complement strand
TTAATGTCGCAAAAACGTGTATAACGAAATATAAGTGATATACTCTCTATGGATATTTAATGCTGCTAATCGTTACGGTTCTATCTAGTTTATGATAAGTAAATCCAATAAAGATCCAGAATAGCAATGCAAGAATTTCAGTCGGACTGGAGTCATTGGACAGTACATTTTATAATTATTTAAAACATAATTTGTTACTAATCATTGCATAAGTGGTATAAAAGATAAGTGAAAAATGAAACATGCAAATATTTACACAGGTATGTTTTTTATGTTGTGTGAATATAAAAACATGTAGATATTTTTTATCAAAATTTGATATTCTTTGCCTAAATCATTATCTCACTACACAATCTATCATGCCATTATAACTTATTAAAGTGAGAGTTTCAAATAATTTGAGGTTTCAGGCTTTCGCGGCCAATATTATCATTATTATTCATGATGTCCGGATGGAAGTTGCGTCTGCGTTGAACTTCATGCCAACGTTTCGCGAACGTTTCAGTCTGCATCATCAGGTGATCAACTAAACAACTTAGGATCGGCTGAAGCACTGATCCGCATGAGCAATAATAGGTATATGAAGACTTCTTAACAACAGAGCTTCAGTATCGGAGTCTCCTAGCTCTGATGATGCAGACTGAAACGTTTGCGAAACGTCGGCACGAAGCTGAACAGAGACGCGGCTCCATCCGGAAACCATGAGTATTAATTTCAAATAATCTTTATTTTAAGGTGTAGTAGATACAACATAAATACAATTTATACCATATGTATCCAAAAAATAAAAATTACTTTTCTAAACATTTATTTTAATGTCATTTCGAGGAAAAAACCTGTAACTCGGGATCAACCATTCATTTGACTGATTGTGAGAACCATTAGCTTGTAGGCGAAATTAGAGAGTACAGGTTGTGACATGTGATCTTTTAGGGCGTTGCATAAATCACTTCGACTTGTAGAGGTCAGACTATTGGAACTTTGAATTATAAAGGTAGCCTTTGACTAATAGAGGTCGGGTTTCTTTAAACTCGAGTTACAGAGGTAAAATAATGGACAGTAATACGTTCGAAAAACTTCGAGATATTTTCTCTTTATTCTCCGAATTACGGAGGTCTTTGCAAGGGAACGGACTGAATTAAAAAAAACATATAGAGGTTTTCGAGTTAGCGAGGTTCGACTGTTTGTGTTTGCTGTGTTCATCATATAGTCAAAAGCAGAAATCAAAATGCACCGTTTATTAGAAATTACGAATAAATTTTTTGGTAAATAATCAGTATGGAACATGAATTCACATTATCATATTAACATAACTACGGAGTCTTACTGTGACATAATTATCACCGTACGTAATACAAGGTCATTGATAATTGTACGTAACAATAACAAGAAATAGTGAAAAATTAAAGTAAGTAATAAAAAATTATGATAAATACGTTATCTCGCTTGTTATCTAGTATATGACTGGCATTGGTGGTTGAAATTCTTATAAAGTTTATCATAACATTGCGTATCAATGACGAACGATAACAATGCATAATAATGATAACACTTCAATATCATATCGTTTTAAGATATAACAATAAATTAAAAAATGATTCCCCTTATTATTTTTCTATCCTTTGTAAAAATATGGAATCGTAATATCTACATGTATAAAGTTAATACTAGTCACCAACCTAACGATCACTTTCTCAATGCGGAAGTTCTGACCTAACAACTGACTTATTCAACTGGTGATTGGCTAACTATATTCACTGAACGGTGTCACTGTGTGTCACCCACGTTGCACTTAGTTTGGTGTAGAAAAGCAAGTATCGTAACCGATTAATTGAAGGCTAGAAGGATTTAGCATTAAGTAAAAGATAAGCTTTTCGCTTTAAGCGCACGAAGACGAATTTATTTAAAAAATCATGTTGTCAGGTCTGAAACCAGCCCTTTTTCATACCTTTATTTTGGGTTACATTATTCCATATTTTATTTTTCTAGATGCAGATGCAACGACGCTCTGTCTCGAAGGTCTAGGAGCTACGATATTACCTGGAGAAACTAGGAGTGCTGTAAGTCTTATAGTTATTTGGTAAATTATTTAACTAAAAGACTTTTATGCTTCTATGTTTCACGTTGTTACGCCGCACGTTCAATCAGAATATCTCATATTCCATTGTATGCATTTTATGATCCAGTCACGTGATGATTTTGCAAGCATCTCATTGGATGGTTTTTTGGATTTTGTTGCTTTAATTTTAGGTGGAAAAAGTTTTCAAACCATAACTTCATTTTATTTATTTTATCACCATCACTGAAAGGAATATTTGGTAAAGTATCAGCAGACTTTTTAGAATATTTTATATCTAAGATAATAGTTTTAGATTATAGAAATATTGTTAACTTAAGATTTTTGTTATATTGATACGTTCCAAACAGTATGGAATAATTCAAGCTTGATAGTATCGGTTGGTTTAAATGGACTCTACTCTGAGTCCAGTTAACTCAATGGTCAAGTAGAATGATCTCAATTAATCAAACTTAATTTTGTTGGTGATATAATTTCATTGATAAATTGGTACATGTGCACTGTAACGATATATGAAAGACCTGTTTAACAAAAATTCAGTATTGTTATTTTTGATAGTGTTAGAAGTATTATTTGTTTTTACTCATATAATATTATTAATACTACAAGTTAATACTGTATTAATAGAAATACATTGATAGAACTGATTTTAGCATTTATGTTTATTATAGAATAATGCAAAGAATCCAATTGAAATTACTGGAAGATGGACACCAATGCTTGTCCTTGCAGGCGCAACATGCTGTTTGGGTTCTGCAGTACCAACAGGATATAACATTGGAGTAATGAACAATCCTGCTCAAGTGAGTATAAGAATAATATTCATCTATTTCTAAAAGAAATTAACTTAAGCATTTTATATAATTGCAGATAATGCTAGCATTTTGTAATGCAAGTATTCAACGCCGTTATGGTGAAGAAATCTCTGATGAAACTTTACATATTGTATGGTCTGCAATTGTATCAATATTTCTAATTGGTGGTGTTACTGGATCCTTAACAGCAAGCTGGATAGCTGATAAATTGGGACGACGAGGTGCACTAGGAATTGGAAATATATGTGGCATTATTGGCGCTGTCCTATTTTTGGCATCGAAACCTTTTGATTCTGTAGAACTTTTAATGCTTGGTAGACTTGTAGTAGGTTTGTAGCAAAAAATATACTATCGCATAATAACATTAAAATTATTACCCTAATGATTAATAATTAATAATTTAACTTTTACATTTAATTATTAGGTCTCTCTGGAGGACTAGCTACTAGTTTATTACCAATGTATATGACGGAAGTAGCACCATTAAATCTTCGAGGAGCAGTTGGTGTACTTTGCCAACTGGGAATAACTTGTGGTGTATTGTTCGCACAGATAGCTGGACTCGACAGTGTATTAGGAACTGAAAATTACTGGCATGTAATGCTTGCTTCTTTTGCACCTCTGTGTATTTTGGCAATCTTAGTTACTTTTATCTTGCCAGAAAGTCCTAAATTCTTATTTGTTGTCAAAGGATATGAACAACGGGCTCTAAGAGGTGAGTTTTTAACAAGCTTTTCTGTAATATTTAATACTTTCACTCAATTCAATCTAATAAGAAGCATCTTCAGAATTAACTAGATTGCGAGGAGTAAATTTGAATCATTTGCTGAATGAAGTATCTCTCCTTCAGCAAGAATCAACTGCAAGTTTTTCAACAGACAATTGGACGATAAAAAGAGTTATACGAGAACCTTCACTACGTCTTTCACTTTTACTCGTTTGTGCACTGCAATGTGGACAACAATTGAGTGGCATTAATGCAGTATTTTACTACTCTAGTTCAATCTTCATGAATGCAGGTTTAGATATAAAAGGATCTCAATATGCTACTCTTGGGACAGGAATAATCAATATAGGCATGGCTTTGATATCTGTACCGTTCATGACCCTGTTCGGCAGAAGGACTCTACTATTAAATAGTTGCTATACCAGTATGGCTTGCCTTATTGTACTATGTATTTCCATTATAAATATCGTAAGTGGAATTATTATATTCTTATAAAAACTGTGGAAGATTAATCTTTTTTGGAGTAACTGAAACTAATGTTGTTTGATATTCTTGCAGAATTCATCTCCAATCGTGCCATGGATCTGTATTGTTGCGATATTAGCCTACGTACTTTTCTATGGTCTAGGACTAGGTCCTATTCCATATTTCATTGGCTCAGAACTCTTTGATGTGGGCCCAAGGCCTGTAGCTATGGCTCTAGGAAGTGTGTCTAATTGGGGAGGCAATTTTTTGGTGGCTATGACATTTCCATCTTTACAACGTGTTATGGGGCCATACAGTTTTCTTGTGTTTACCACTTGCATATTACTTCTAGCTCTGTTCAGCAGGTATATTACATTAAAGTTACTTCTACAATCATTTAACAGATTTTTTCCGTAATGCTTCCTTTATCTTTAATATTTTACTATAAATATTTCTACAGCAAATATAAAGGTTCGTGTTCTTTTTCAGCCGATATTTGCCAGAGACACGTGGCAGAAATACTATAGATATTGCAGCTACCATGACACGAGGTTTCAAATCCCAACCAAACAGTTCCAATCACATATAAGTATACATAAGATATTCACTAATGATTTTCTATCATTGACGAAACCTACAAAATATTACTAAGAGAAACAAAGTTTGAGCAATATTTGCTTTTGAAAAAATAATTTCTACTCGGAGATCGTCATCTGTACTTAATGAGTAAAATATATTATGGTAAGGATCAAGATCACCTACAAAATCATCATGATTACAAGTACGTAATATATGTACTTCAATTGTGCAATATTTTTTGTACAAATTTTTTAAAATAAAATATGTAATTAATTCATGAAATTATATAAGAGTATATTTGTACTTTTCAAAGCAACAATATTTAAAAAAAATTAAATACATATAATTCTTTGCCGGATTTTTCATTGTTGTCTAACACGAGGCAATGCATGCAATTTTGCATAACTGCCTGAGGTATATAGTCAAATGTATAAATACTATTTTAGAGCACTATGCTCTCTAAACGAGTCAATAGCATAAGCAAATTTGTTATTATGCAATCTTATTGATAATTATCAAAAAATATTTTATTTACACAGGAATAGGTATGAGAATTTTTCTAAGAATATATAAATAAATTACCTATTACCTGGAATGGCTTATGTTATTAATTTTACATAAAAGTTGTTAATTTGTTCATAAAATACTAGACACAATACCGTGTGCGGCGCTATTCTCATCCATGTAGGAAACACACCCTTATAAAGACCAAAGAAGCCTTCCTTTTTTGAGATTTTTATTAAGGCATCCAATAAACCACTATAGAGTTGACCTTTGCCAGTTTTATCAACACCTAAAAAAATATGACGGAATGAAGTGACTTCATCGATCGGATAAAATGTGTAAAAAGGAAAAATGTAAGTTTTAATAGAGTGTTCTACCTTGATTGTACAATCTAGTAGCTAAAACGTCAAAAGGTTGCATTGTGAGTGCTACACAACTTCCGCCTAACGATGCTGCCAAGAAGGTTAAAAGGATTGGTCGATCATTGCAGATCTGAAAGTAAACAGAAGATATAGAAAATTGAGAAAATATTAACTCGATAATTCACGTACATCATGTGATTGAAGCCAGTCTCTCGCTATAGAAAATGTAGTCAATTGCGTTGATGAACCAAGAAAGAGTCTTGGGATGTTAGCGTACCACCCACGATAAAGAGTAGCTATACCACCTTCCTTCCATAAATTTCTAAAGGCTGACCATGTTCCAGTATGTTGATGCTGATAACCAACAGCAATAGATTGGGCAGCTGATTGTGCCTGCATCTGTGTCTTTAGCTGAAAATTTGCCATTGTATACAAATTGTTTATTTATTAAAATCCGTGATATGTAGAATTAAATATTCAACGCGAATTACCATATATAATGGACTTCCAACAACCGAAGCAAAGGCACCAGCAGTACCAGTGAGCAGTATGGTCTTTGTTATACTCATATTTCCATCCTCATTAAGCATGATACCATGATTCAATGCTGTGTTATACATACCTAGTCGAATGCCGTTGAGGACGACCTTAAAATAGGATTAACAGTTTAAACATAAAATACGAGTATGCTTTCGTTATGAAATACGTATACCTGAAAGCCTAAGGCAGGGACGAGTCCAGCTTGAAGTGCCAATATACCTTCGTGCTTTGCCACAATATATGTAGCATGAATCGTGTTTTTGTAAATTTTTGTATAAGAACCTCTAGCTTCTAATTCTCCTTGAAGTTGTAAACGACTTTTTATAACGTCCACCGGATTCGTGAAGAAACCCGCACCAACAGCGGCTAAAGCTCCAATTCCAAACTCTACGCCTGGTCTAAAAAATCTGTTCTTGTAGAAGAGGAATAGCCAAAAACATACATACATGATTTGCAATTTTATTTGCAAATGCGTAAGCTGATAAGTTTATCGTAAATATGAAAGAAACTATCTTTCCTTTCTAAGAAATGTCGAGCACTTTCTTCACATTTCGTGTATTAGTGTACATAACAAGGATTTACTTCTAAACGATAGTTTAGTGTATCGTTTTAGCCTTTTATTGCAATAGGAAGTTTATGAATTAACAGAAATGTGGCACACGGTTAATCTTATTGTTAGAGAATTTAAATAGATTCGTCAAAATAACAATCGGTAGCATAATATTATTAGATAAATAAGTTTTCCACGATATCGAAAAAATTCGCAGGCTTTTTTATAGTTGCTAAAGTACATTACATTTCAAATGTATTAATTTAAATTACATATGACTTACAGATTTTATATTGTACACTGACCAATGCTAATGTTATCCAGTGACTTCACTTCTTTTAAAATACATGATCATTGTTGAGTAAACAATAAGAATAATAATTGAATACGGACATTCTGGTATGAATAGTTTTCTATAAAATATTTTAATGTACCAATCATGCCTTAAATCGAACGTCACGTGTTACATAACGCACATACAAATTTGCACAGTGTTACTCAATAGTTTCGAAGAAAAATGTTTTAGACAACTTATTATTTAATGATCGAATTACGGTTTATTTTCAAATTAATATAATACTCACGCTCTTTTTCTGGTTGCTTCCTCCACTTCTGTCATTTTGAAAATGAGTTATTTCCTTTCAATGATGACACTATTCACACATTTGCAATATAGGGCATTGACGTTTCTAACCTCGTCTTCGAGATAATGTTCTTAAAAAAGACTTTTATAAATCTTGTAACATAAAAGTGACTATCAGAATTTTAGAAACGCGTTAGACATGTAAGATTTTGATGTTTGAATAGAGCATACAACAGATGTTGCAAATACATTTGGTAGCTCAAATATAACTGCTGTAGGGTATACCAGAATGATTAATACTTACTTATCAACTATGTTGACTCTTTAATTATGTGATAACAAATCTTGCTTCAAAGTATTATTTGTGAATTTAAATATGATATCAGTGAAGGATTATTAATAGAGATAGTAAAACTGAATTATCAATCCATCATAGCATTATTTATTAAAAATAGTGAAACTATTACTATATATAAGTTATACATTTGTAATACACGCCAACATCAATGCTCCATTTTTTCTTGCACTCTTACTGCTATTACATGATAAAAAAAACTTATTTACACATATACATATACATCTTTTCATTAATTTCCATTATTCAGAAGTAAAAGTCAATTTCCTTATGTAACGGACATACTACCACCAACTTTTGAAATCTTTGCAATCTCTTCCTTAAACTTTGCAATAGTTTCTTTAGCAAGTGTTAATTTCTCTTTGAGGTCTATTACTTCTGTTCTTATTCTATTTCTAGCCTCCACTATAGATTTTAGTGAAGATTCCTTCTTTGCTTCAACTGAAAATTTTTTATCTGTAAATATTATTCATAAATGCAACATTATCCATTTACACTTACAGTCAGTATCGTGTCTCCAAGCACCCAGAGTAATCGGTCTTGTAGAGCTCAATAAATGCTGCATAAGAGCGGTTGGATCTTGGAAAACGATTTCCTCATAGAATTCAGATACTAGACTTTTCTTTCCTAGTTGAATTTCTGGTGTTGATTGGAATAATTTTAGAATGTGATAAATGGTTACCTATGAAAACATTATTACATCAATTATTAGAAGTACATTTCTTTGACAATGATTATAAACAAATAAACTAACAGGCCTCTCGTTGGGATCATGAAAATAAATTTTGATAACAATTTCAAATTCTCCCCAGCCCGTCTCGGTCAATTCATACGGTGGTTTGGTGACAATTCTGTTTGGATTATTATAACTTTCATGAAGTTTAAAATGAACTTTTTTGACATAAGTTGACATATCTTCATTATGATACGGCTTAACATAAACTGTCCATTGATGCGTATGACCATCCTCCTCACGTTTTTTTCCAAAATAACGTGCCATATTTCCATAAATTATTGGTTTAACTATAGTGACACCCTACAAATTTTAATAACAAAATATTTTTAAAATATTGTTATATGTAAAAAAGCACACCAATTTTAAGGTTATGTATACCTTTACTCGCCCACCAGAGTCAGGACCAAATTCTGTAGTAGTGGCCATTCTCCACAATTAAGTGGATTATTTTATTAACACAATTTTTTCAGTTACGGTGAAAGATTGCAGTATCCCAATATTTTCCTGAAATTTTACACGGTTCACAAGTAACAGCCAAACAAACAATAATTGCATCTACAGCTGATAACAAAGAAAATCAGCTGATGGTGTTTGTTTCCTCTTGCGGAAAGCTCACAAGTTCCAGAGAATTCAATGAATACTCAAAAACTTCCTAAATTTAAACTTTACTACGACTTTTCATTTATAATAAATAAACCAGAACTATAGAAGGTATAATAATAATATTACAACTCTATAAATATACATAATCAACTGAACTAAAAATTATCATTTCCATTATTAATAAAAATGATAAATAATTATAAGATACATACTAGGGATGTTACTAACGACATAATTATTAATGTTGGTAGAAATTTTCAATTAAATCGCGCCGTTGCAGATTCGTAGAGCTGCATTAATTTTATTACACAACGTAATTGCAATATAGAATTATAATAATTCCACTATTACGTAGCACAGATCCATTGTCAAAAGCTTTTAGTTAGTGTTCACAGATATTGTTCATTTATACTATACACATAATCTCTGATGGATGATAATGAAATAACAGGATACATCAAGTACAACAAAATATACCAATTCAAGTTTCAAATTTCAACTTTGTTGCAGAAATTTTAGAAAGTCAAAAGATATCGCTTATTATTTTTACGAGCAGATATTTAATTAAGTACGCATCGGTATGTTTTCAAATTACAAGGATTCATCTAGGAACTGGACAAAATATCCAATTTGTCGATAAGATAGTGATGCTATTAAACAGCATTTATCAGAAAGGTAGACAGTGCAACGTCCACCACTGTGTCCTTAACATCGAGTGCATACAGATTTATGTTTCATGTTGGAGAAATCTAACGCAAGTCCAGTTTGGAGCTGCACATGACCGAGTTACTTTGAAGTCAAAGCAAATCAGGAATGGCCGAGTGGAAAGAGTGATGTGTTCAACGTGTAACAAATAAATAAATTCAATTTGACGGTGCTGTCAAATATGACTACGTCGTAATTTTGTAACATGGGTGGCAAGGAGTCGAAAACTCTGAGCATCTCTTACGAGGATGCTGTCAAACGGGGTAATTATAACCACGTAATCATATAACCTTCGCTCAATACCCTTTCATTTTCTTTGTGTTTTCTTGACAGTTACTGAATCCGAACTAAGAAGACTTAGGGAAGCGTTTAAAAGGACTAGTGTGAACGGCGTTATTAATTGTAACGTTTTTGTACAAGATGTACTTGGAGACTGTGTTCCTACCCAAATAGCAGAGGTTGGTGTGCTGTGTATATTATTATTAAAGATATCATTCTTAACATTTACATTAATCATTTGGAGCTTTGTATGCAATGAATTTCAAGATAATTATTTTTTAATTTCAGTATATATATAGTGCATGTGGTGGTACATCAAGAGGAATAGGATTCAAAGAACTTTTGTGTGGATTAGTTCTATTGACGCGTGGAAAGCAGGAAGAAAAACTACGTTGTACGTAATAGGATTTTTTTATGGGATCTGTTCTTATCAGTTAAACGAAAATGATATTGAGTAATTTTTGTCTTTTAACTTTTAGTTTTGTATGATTTATATCTTGCAAATGGAAATGGACCTCACTTTCCAAAAGAGGAGACAGAAGAGTTATCAAAGGAAAAGGAAAAAGTAGATGCTGGTTACGAACAATGGAAAGAATGGCAGTTGAAAAATATTGATGCAACTCCTTTATCGTGCTGGCTATTAGCTCCGTTAACAATATTATCTCTTGGCAATGATCTGGAAACCCCTACATTCTTCCAGAGCCTTGCTGGTGTCACACATTGTATGTAACCATATTGCCTCATACATATATACAGAAAAGTAACAATAGAATTGTTATCATGTCTATCATTAATAGTGGAAGAGGCAGACATCATTGAATTGGAAAAACATTACTGGATGCTCAAGGGTCAGTCAGGCACTGGACGTTTAGATCTTGAAACCCTTGTACCAATGATTTCACCACCTATGCCTCTAAGTGTGTGCCCGGGTTTGGTAGCAGCATTCGATGAGAATCGTGACAATCACATAGATTTCAAAGAGATGGCTTGTGGCATATCAGCAGCCTGTCGTGGACCACTCGTTGAACGAATGAAGTGTGTGTATCCGCTTTTGACATTACACTTCAGAATAATCATACAAAGGATTAACACAAATGATCCTTTCATTTCAATCTGATTAACGAATCTTAATATAGTTTGTTTCAAGATATTCGATGGAGACCGTGATGGTATTCTCAATGAACTAGAGCTCAAACATGCAATGGAGGTTCTATCGTTGATCCGGGATGATGAAGTAGAGGCTAAGGAAGCCAAGGAAGAAGTCGAAGAGTTACCAACACATCCGCTCACGATGGAAGAGTGGTTGGTGTGGACAACCGATAGGGAACTTCCTCTTGCATTTCTGCGACTCCTGGATCAACTTTGCCATGTCGTACTCGGCTTAAGACCTATAGGTCGACGCGAGGAAGGCGAAATTGTTACTGGATGGCTTGCTAGGGAAGAACGCAGAGGACTTAGAGTGGGACAGTTCTGGTACCTAGTTGCCAATTCCTGGTGGAACCAATGGCGACTTTTTTGTCACCTGGACCCTGCTCCTCTAGATCTCGGGATTGAAGTGACTGTACTAGGTCCTATTGATAATACTGGTCTAATCGAAGCAACCAGGTATCGGGTACCTGCACTCACTGGTGAAGGTGGTCGTCTCAAACGTGGTTTAGTTCTGACCCAAGGAAGGGACTTTCATTTACTCCCAGATGCTTTGTGGAAAGCACTTGTGCAATGGCACGGAGGTTCGCCGGCTCTACCTAGGCAAGTCATTTTACCTGCTACTGGATCCCAAGTAGAACTAGAATTATATCCATTGGTTCTGCGTTTGCTCATGCATCGATCTGTGGGGTCACAACAACAACAACAATCTCTATCATTGCCCCTGAACGGTGTCGGATCCTGGTTACCAATGTCCTCTTCAGCCGGTTGTTACAAAAGACAGCTCGCATACGTCGCAGCTTTTAGCAGAATGGCTACATCTGGACAAGTCTATCAATTCCTTTGTAACCGACTGCATTTAAGGAATGATGATGTTAGGCTGTGGCATATCAGGGAGTCTACCACATTAGGATCAGGAATGACTTTGTTAGAGGACGAACAAATTACTTTAGAAGAATTAGGATTACAAGACGATAGCCAATTGCTCGTGGAGGTACGAAATAAAGATCAAACGTGGCCGGAGGAACTTGGTCGCTTAAGAGAAACGAGTAAGGACGAAGCTGGCAAATGTGAACGAGGAGCCACAGGATTGAATAACCTGGGTAACACATGTTTCATGAATGCGGCTCTTCAGTGCGCAAGTAATACAGGTCCTTTGACTCGTTACTTCATGTCCGGTGCTCATATGCAAGAATTGAATCCTAATAATCCTCTCGGTACCCGGGGACACATGGCAGTGCGATACGCTGAGCTTCTTCGTGATATATGGAGCGGTTCTGCACGCAGTGTCGCTCCGCTTAAATTAAGATGGACCATTGCTAAATATGCCCCGAGGTTTGGAGGATTTCAGCAGCATGATTCTCAAGAGCTTCTAGCATTTCTTCTAGATGGACTTCACGAGGATCTGAATAGAGTACGAGATGCTCCCTACGTCGAATTAGCTGATTCCGAAGGAAGGGAGGATGCTCAGGTCGCTCGTGAAGCCTGGGATAATCATTTGTTACGTAACCAATCCATCATCGTAGATCTCTTTCATGGACAACTCAAGTCTACTGTGCGGTGTGAGGAGTGTCAATGGGAGTCCGTAAGGTTTGTATATATTTTATGTACCATGAGGATGTACTCATATTTCCAAATTTGATTAAACTTAACACTTTTTATCATTTAATCTTCATTTTTTTCTTACAGATTTGATCCGTTTACGTATTTGACACTTCCTCTTCCGATAGAAGGTTTAGTACGTCGAGAACTTCTGGTATCGCGACTCGACGGAAGTGTTCCTGTGCGTTATGGCCTTCTAGTAGCAACTGATGCTGATTACGTTACGTTAAAAAATGAACTAAGTAAACTTTGCGACATTCCAGCGGCTCAATTATTGCTTGCTGAAGTCGCCGCAAATAACATCGACTGCTTTCCACCGGATTGGGCAACTGTACAGGTATGTACTCAAAGGATATCCTGTGCAATGAAAGAAATTAAAGATCAAACTTAATTTTAGGAACCAAAGTCTGCTACTAAATTATATGCGTATGAAATGCCAGCTATTTATTCGCCATCTTTATCTCGACGTCGTGCTGCTAATAAAATATCAGAAGAACGTCGAAGTTTTAAAGCTATTCAAAGATCCGAATCTCCACCGCCAGCTTCTGTATCTTCAGTATCACCATTGACTGACTCAGCTTCTCTGGTGCCTTCGATATCATCCTCAGAGACTAAAGAATATGTCAACGAGAGTACGGATAGCAGTTCAAACAATTCCTTAGTGAATGGTTTTAGCTACCTTGTAGCAGTTCATCGAAAAATGGTACAAGAAACGCTAAGTAAAATCTATCACCTGGTGTATATGAGTAAAAACCATCTTGTTCTTTTTAGATGCGCCAAGATCCTTATTTTGTAAGTTCACAAAAAACACGACCCAGCCTCTTTGGAGTGCCAGTAGTTGTACCATGTGGCGAGGGTACAACGCATCAGGAACTGTACAAAAGTGTTTGGAAACAAATTGCCAGATTGGTAACACCCTTACCACCCACGGAAACGGCAGCGTCGCCGAATCATGCTCAAGATTGGTTTGTGTTTCCACTTAAAATATTTATGAATCAGTTATTATTTTTAAAATATAACTACACTCATTAATGCAACTTCGTGATCTAATCAACAAACTTAGACTGATCTTGAATTTATCAGAAATTTATTATCATATCACTGTACGAATGATTTCATTAATTTTTAACTCTAAATATAATGAAAGTTACGCCAGATATTTTATTTTTAGCATATTTTCTTTTTCATCTAACACAGGTTGAAGGTCAGTGAATTTACTTTTTTTTTCTATTTTACAGTGATGACAGTCTCGGTTACGAGTTTCCATTTGTCCTACGCGCCGTTGATCGCGAGGGCAAGGTTTGTGCCTGGTGTCCTTGGTACAGGTTTTGCAGGGGCTGTAGAATACGTTGTGACGGTGAACAAATGGTTCTGGATAGGACATCATTAAATAGCGAAGGATCCTCAGGACCACTCACACACCTGGCGATAGATTGGGATCCCACAGCTTTGCATTTGCGATACCAAACCGCAACTGAGCTCAGTTCCGAGGAACACGAAAGTGCAATAAAGGCGAGGAATGCAGAGAACGCGCCCTTGTCTCTGTCTTCTTGCTTGGAGGCCTTCACTAGGGAGGAACGTTTAGATCGTTACCAGTGCACTAAATGCGCTAAACCCAGAATGGCTACCAAGCGTCTACAACTGTGGCGATTACCACCAGTACTAGTCGTTCACCTGAAACGATTTCAATGCGTTCGTGGAAGATGGGTGAAGTCGCAGAAAGCAGTTCAATTCCCCCTAAAGAATTTCGACCCATCCACATATCTTGCTGATCCTGAGCATCATCGTCGATTGAATCATCACAGGATGAAGTCAGATGCTCAGGAATTGAAGTATCATCTCTACGCAGTTGTGGTAAAATGCTTACTTCTTTTGTGTACTCAACATACCCATATCTCCTTTCCCTTAATAAATATTTTCAATTAATATAGTGCCACAGTGGGATCATGGGTGGAGGTCATTATGTGAGTTATGCAAAAAATCCTGATGGTGGTCAATGGTATTATTACAATGACAGTAGCTGTCGAGAATCTAATCCAGAGACTGTTGCAAAAGAAACTTCTACAACGGCTTATATACTTTTCTATCAACGTGATGGTCTCTCTGAAGAAGATTATTTACCTACTTTACCAACGGAACAGAACCCGAATGGGAATGCAATATCACCAGCAGATTTTGATCTGAATGAACCGGATGAGAGTGAACTCAGGAAGATGTGTTTATTGTCCTAAGGGACGTGGAGGATCTCGAAATCAAAATGGAATTCCAAAGATGGTATCGAGATGGTACGTGAAGAAATTTTAAGGTGTATACACAATATAATTATATATTATTATTTGTACTATATACTGATAATTGATTTTAGGTATTCAGCTGTACCGGTACACATACTGTGAGTTTATAAATATTGCAAATGTCATGAAAATCGTGCGAAAATACAAAGATGCAAGATTCGTTTGAAGTGCAACGAGATCGTTTAAGTAAATATGCAGCATAGAGTTCATAGTTTGTGATTGATTATGAGGACACCATTAATAATTGCCATTACTTCATTTTCATTATCAATATCATTATCATTATCATTATCATTATCTATAATCTTCGTGACCATGTTAAATCATTCAAGATGACATCCTTCTTATTAGCTATTCATTCATGCTGCATACACTTCGCTACACTGCAAATCAAAAGAAAACTTTATACCTTTCACAATATTAGATTCTCTTTGTAATCG
This sequence comes from Calameuta idolon, assembly GCA_030142285.1. Taxonomy (NCBI): domain Eukaryota; kingdom Metazoa; phylum Arthropoda; class Insecta; order Hymenoptera; family Cephidae; genus Calameuta; species Calameuta idolon. The sequence continues at coordinate 269,432 of JARQSV010000759.1, read as the reverse complement.
CGTTTAAAAGACCGAGCGCTGCGCGTTCTCCTTACGCTGGATCTTGATGTAACGATGACTGTAATCAGCACGCTATAAATATCTTGTACATTACTTATGATTAATATTTAATAAATTCTTTTTAAGACTCTGCAAGGACAGTTCTCGTGAGATGTACTTTTGGTTAGAGAAAGGTCAACGAAGACGAGGCAAGATTGATATTTATTATTTTATCAATGTAAGTTAACTTTTATCACATTTTTTTTTTAAGTAGACTTAGATTATTTTAACCGAGTAATATGTGAGATCTGGTCATTGTTGGACTAGATGTTGATGGTCTAACATGTCTTGTTATTAGAGCAATTCTTGCTACTTTTCTATCAAAATTTTCTGGCGATAAAGTTCTTCTGTAAATTATAGAGTTTTACGGTTTTTGAGATTTTTACATGATTTGGGTTGTAGATTTTAATAGTGTCATAGGGAAACTATGTTTCTTACCTAACATGTTCTCGTAAACTTGCTGAATTCTGTGCTTGCGTTCTTGATTCTCTCAAAGAATTCTCTCTCTCTCGTCTCAATCTTCCCATTTTTGCCTCTTTTCTTCTTGTTGCTTCCTTCAAACATTGCGTTTTAGCTTTTTCCATATCCACCACCCTGAAAGACCGGAAATTAATTGTACAATATTATTTTCCTTATTTTTTGTCATATGTCTTATTTACTTTTTCATCATTTCATTATGGTGCTCCAATCTAGATTTATTCTCCATTGCTACTCTTTCCTTTCTTCCTAATGTTCCTTTGACAGCCTTAAACATTGCTCTTTCTACGGCTTGCCGTTGCAATTGCAATACTTGCATCTGCCATTTGGCAAAACCCTCTTCCAGTTGTCGATGCATTGCTTGTACTTTCTGTTGTCTTAAATCACGTAAATTGCTACAAGTGATTTACATGTAACTTACATGAGCAATGAGTTTCATTGATAAAATACCAACAAGTTGTATTTGCATTATTGTCACCTTTGCTGCAACATATTGCGATCACGATCTGTTAAAAGTGCTTGATATTTCAATTCAGCATTTTCCTCTTTTCTACGACATTGTTCCTGAAGCTTACGTAACTCTACTTCTGTTTCAATTCTCATTTGCTCGAACCTTTCCTGATGTCTTATTTCCTCCAATCTGTTTGTCGAAGCGACTCTCTGAGGGATAGAATATCTAGGAAATATTCAATGTGCAATGTTTTTAATTACTATCAAAGATAGGTGTAGAGGAACTTACTCTTCTATAGAGTTCCTGGGAGCTAGTACGAGATTCCTGAGCTTTTTTTAATTTATCACGTGTTTGCTTGTCCCAGTTCAACTGAAGCATTGCTGTTTCCATTTCCATTTGTTGCTGATTAAATTCTACTTTAGCTTTTCGCTTACAATTCAATAGAATTTTCTCCTCCGTCTCAATATTCTATATAATAAAATGAGTTAAAGTTGATGATTGACTAAAATGTTATTAGAGATAATATGAACCTTGCGCTGTCGTAAAATTTCTTTAGCACGATTTGCTCTCAATTCCTTTTCAGCAATATTTCTCTCCAGGAGTTTTTTATTCCTTCGATGAGTATCCTCAATATCCTCCAATTTCTTTGCACATTCTGCTGATTCTATTCTTCTTTTTTCCATAACATACTCTCGCCATTTTTGCGCCTCGTAGTCATCATGCTATATAAATAATTCATAGTTTGTACAATGAGATTAGTATATGTTTATATGTGAACAATTTTGAGATTTTGTTTAGTGAAAAAACCATTACTTTACGCTTCTCCTCCAGTTCCCTTTCCCACATCAAATGTACCCTGTATGCAAACTCCTCGTTTTCTCGTTCCAATTCTTTTTTATAGGCCATCATTTCTAATATTCGTCTGTCATGCTCTGATAAGTGAATCCCATCAATGGAACCCCTTGAACACTTTCTCCATAGCTTCCCTGAGAGACTTGGAAGCACATTATTCCCACAGGATTTCGTAGTGACTGTGGAAGCTGAGATGGACATGGCTTTTCTCAGTGATCCTAATTTAATTGTACGTTCATGGGAGGAGAATTGAGAACCATAACTAGAACTGGAACTCATATCCATACTGGATTTTCGAGAGAAGCTAGTAGTTGTTTCAATACTCGCATTTCCTATGGAATCAAAATGAAGAGTAATGTAATATCTTATTCTGTCTCAATATCCATAGAAAAATAATTCCGTTGTATCATAATTAATCAAATACTTACTATTCATATTATTACTATTTTTCCCAGGAGACGTTGATCTTCCAAATTTGGACTGTCGTTTTTCGAATAAATTATCTGGTCTTCCGTTAGTCAGTTCACCACCACCCTTTAGATACAAAACGTTCACATTGCGTCTATTCTTTGACGGATATAAACTCCCCAAGGATGCCGTACCTCGTGCACGATTTTCATTCTTATTCCTAACATTGCACTCTTTAATTTTAAGGCGTTTCAGCTCCGTTTCGACAGAATTCAAAGCACATTCTTGAGAATCGTGTGAAAGATATGGAGTTGGATTTGTACCGAAGTCATACAGATCATAATACAGAGACGGTTTGATCCTCATAATACCTTCGTCTTGAGGTCTACGGTAATAGTTAAGCTCTACTGTCTAATAGAATTTAAAAAACACTGTACAGGTATTCTTAGTCGGCTTTACATGATGTTCTTAGGACGGCAAGGAGCACGACCGAGTAAAACTGTACTGTACGAGAAGCTAGCGATCAATAGAAAACCGTATACATACATATAGCATTGCATAGTAACAGCGTCGCTATTTCTTATTATTTCCAAAATTACAATTATTCTTCACGACATTAAATTCCGCCTCACCGTACATTCGTAAATATATTGCTTAATAGTTTTTAGTCAATTAAATAGATAAATATTATATAATAAGCTTGTCGCATTGTGGAGTTTGAATTCAATAGTTTTCTGATGCCTGATTGGAGCGCGTACAGTAGCGCTATCTCTTGAAAACTTTCAATAACTAACATTGCCGTCCGTTTGACCAGGTTGACAATTTTACAATAAAATAAAATCAGGATGACGAGGGTCATCGCCGTCGTCCCCGACTCCGAAATGTCATTCCACGTAGCCGAATAAGAATTAATTAAACTCTATATAAAAAAATGATTTCTGTAACATCGACTAATGAAAAAGTAGTATATTCGCAGGTATGTTTTCCCATATCTGCAGTACGTCCTACACCTGTCAAAAAATGTAGGAATAAAATAATAATATTATTCAGGGTAAGACGTTAATGTTATTCAACGATTATTATACAAAGGTTAACAGGTGTTTCGTCTATAATCTGACCGTTTTCTGCAAGAGTCGCAGTGGTTAAGAGAAACTCAATGTCCTCGGGCCATGGATGTCAATATTGCGTCACGAGTGAATGCAGAAAAAGGGGCGTGACTTAAACCTTGTCGCATGTCGTCAATTCTTCATCCTTACGAATACTATAATGTCATGAATTCCCTGGACATTTTCGGCTATTCTATCCGGGGAACTTTCGCGGGTACGTGCTCAACGTTATACGCTATGTAAATGTTTGATCACGTTGGATTGACTCGTTACTCTGATGACTTCATTCCCTCCAGTCTGTCTCTCTCGCTCTAGTAAGTAGATCCAAGGCCATATGTCATTGCGTTAAGGACAATTATCGCCGTTATCGCTTTTATCGTTCATTCTCTTGATCGCAACTATTTCAATTGCCATTTTATTCTCCCGATGCACTTGTCAAACTGCAAGTGCCTATTGTTGTTGCAAACATAACCTACGCAATGCTATGTTTGTAAATATAGGACAGAGTAACCTGTTTTAACGATCTGTGCTCATAATTCACTTCCTGTCTCTGTAGTTCCCAAGGGTATGCTTGTGTCATAAAAATAGATATGTCAATCACTTTCGCGTAACGTTATGTGAAGTTATGTGAAGTAAAAGTCTGATATCTGTTAGTGGGTCCTTTTGTTTTTTTTCCTCTTCATTCTATTTGTGTTTCTTAATGGCTTTGTACATCACAATTATTTGTAATTGTTCTAAATGTGTCATTAAAATATCGTTGAAACGCTTCAGGTAGAGCTAGGATTCGTTTTTATGAATTTTTTACTTTTTTAATTAAGATTTTATATATTTTTTAATAAAATGTAGAGATGGTATAGTATATTTCTTTAATTATCATAGTAACTATGTAACAAAAATAATGTATGGGAAATGGTTACTCACCTTTACAAAATTTATTGCATTAATTTTCTTTTTATCTTTATGTACAGTTTTAACCTGCGAGGTTTCTGATGTCGAGCTGAACCTTAAACATGTAATAGGATAAAAAAATGAGTGCCGCGGATCTGCAGGAGCACACTTACTTGAAGGTGCTTTATGACTTTGAGTATGAGACTGCTGAAGGAAGACGAGTTATCATTGAGAAGAATGAGAAGCTATATCTCCTGCAGAAAACTAATAACGATTGGTGGCAAGCAGTTCGAACACATGAACAGCGTTCTTTCTATGTACCGGCAAGCTATGTCAGGGAGATCAGACGCACTGGATCTGGCATTAGAAAAATATCTAAGGATAATCGAGACGATTTAAAGCCACCACGCAGTCCTAGCTACGAAAACATGCCAAAAGAACTTCCAGAGAAAAAAGGCTTGGATCGTCTCCGTAATGTCATTAAAAGATTTTCAAATACTACGAATTCTTCGGATGATAAGAGTGAAAAGAATTCAAACGTGAGCGATGGTAGTACGGATACTGATAAAACCCCTATACTTGGTACCGTTTCTAAGGAAGGGGATGGACGTTCAAGACTGGATCCACCGCAAAATCCTTTTCAGAAGGAATTGGAAAGTAGCCTGGAACGTCGAAATCGACGCAAGATATCCAATGAATCTGACCATGGAAATCTAGAGATGCAAAACTCTAGAAAGATAACCAGTATTGCTGAAGGTGGCACAGTATTAGAAACAAGCTCTCCAAGAGATGGAGAGGCCACAAGTTCACTGGAGAGAAAGTGTGTGACCACAGAAAATGCACTGGACTCTGTTTCTGATGCTGAAAAATTACTGAATGATAAAAGAAAATCCTGGGCTATCGAAGAACTTATGTCAGAGCTCAGCCAAATGCGACGTGATCGTCTCGACAGTAAAAAGCCAAACTTTGAATTAAAAAGTGTTGAGATTAAAGACACATTTGATCCCTTGGACAAGCTCACCCGAGAGCTTCATGAAATGAATGTTCTACGTTCAGATAATGGTGCGAGTCTCGTTAATGTCACCCATTCCAATAATTCATCCAACGTCTCCAGCGTGTCAGTGAAAATAGAGCCACGCGACAGTCCGTTCGCTTTCGATAAGTCACCGAAGAATAGCATAAATGTAAGATCACCGAGGTCTCCGAAATCGCCGAAGGTGTTGGATGACGAGTATAACGAGGCGAACATACTGAATGATCTAGGAGAGACTCCGGGGATAATGAACGAGACGATCGATCGGGGGCCGGACTGTTCGTTATCTCCCGATAAGACGACCGAGTTATCATCTTATCATTCGAGACCCGTTCAGTCGTGCGTTGATAATTTCGAGAAACCTTGCTATTCAAACGTCTCCCTTGGTTCCACAGAGAAGGCCAAGGGACGCCCGAAGCTTCGAATAAAGGCCAGGAACATCGGTACTGAGATCAAGTTGACACCCTCCCTCGAGAAGCTCGCTAGTGAGATACAGTTCCTACCAGCTAATCGTGCTTCCCTCATTGTTGCTGATAAGGACGATAAAGAGGTAGAGTTACAGAGCGATAAGAATTCACCGTTGACGAACAGCAAGGAATCCTCCAGGTCGCAGGATGCGCTAAGCGCTCAAGACTCCCCGGTTATGTGGCAAAAATTTAAATCCAAACTCGGATACAAGGGCAGTTTTAAGGGTCAACGAGAAGAGCCTTATCGGATTGCTACCAAGTCCGAGGATGAAGACCAGGACGTACAGAAACCTAGAGTTAACCTGAAGAGGTTCGCAACTTTCCATTATGGAACCTTACCACAGAAATATCAGCATCTTCTTAAACCGGAAGGTTCCTTTATGCGATATGGTGCTGAAGTATCTGCACAGAGCAAGCTCAAGAGACGTAGTCGCAGTTTGGGTGATTTGAAAATACTCGATGACAATGTAACGACCATGGATAAGACTACTATCAAGAATAAACCAACACCATCTCCAAGGAACAAACTTCTGCCACTGAAGGTTACCGTTGCTCCCTCTCCTGTGTGCACCGTAGAACCTGCCAAAGAAAAAGTTCTAGTAACAACAAAGCCTGTTCCTGCTAAAAGAAAAATCAGTAAGGAAAACACCCTGAACACTGGTTTAGATTTAACGTCGCGAATCATAGCGGTGCCCAGTACGACGACAACGACGACGACGACCTCGTCGACGTCCATGTCTGTAACAGTAACAGCCCCTTCAGAGCAGATATCACGTAGTTACCAAAATATCAATAAGGTTAGTATACTGCATCCTTATCTTTAATAATGAACCATTTTTATTGTCCTCAGACGAGTTTGCCAATCTAAACAAAATTCTATTTAATTCATACCATTAACTTTCGACAGGATAATGAAACAAACAAAATACCTGCCGGCGGCAGTCTTAAGTTAATGGATGTGAAGCAGAGTACTGCTGTAGGATTCAAAAGTCTTCTATGCGCTTCGGACAGTGGTTCTGATGAGTACCTTCAGTACAAGGCGTTCCCCAGGAGTACGGATAGAGACGGAGATAGGGCAATATTTTGCTCGGATAGTAAAATTAATTTGGCTAAACAACCAAACAGACAAAAATTAAGTACTGGTAGCCTCAGTGCTATGAATCGGAGCATATCCGACGAGCAGATTCTCAGTTCAAATCCAAGCTCAGAAGCACTCCTATCTCAATCTGGATCAGAGATAAATTTGACATCTGAACTCTCGGACAACCCAAGTCCAGTGAATGTGCGCGACGAGGATGAGGCCTCTGAAAACTTCATTGACCTGCCACCAGGATGGATTCAAAAATTCGATCCGGATAGCAAACAAATCTGCTTCATCAGTGAACGCGGTGACAAGGTAATACAATTATTTACTTAATATTATAATTAATTCGAAATCGAAAACCAACAAGTACCCACTTCTTTTTCTCCATAATATAACTTTTATTCGTATCTATACAAGTTGTAATGTAGACTTATCGTTTGAATACATCACGCGTCCTACATTCGACAGGAACGATAATCCAAATTACAGTAACAGTTTCCCAATCACTGATTATTAATGAATCATTAATACGTGTAATACAAAAATACTCTGTAAACATGTTCTCGATAATAACGAGAATGTCTCGTTAAACGTTCTATTTCTCCTAAGTAAACTTTTCATCCATTTGAAATCAGGTCATCTTTAAGATAAACATTTCATGGAACCAACGACAACAGACAAAATTAGCTCCTCCTCTGTGACAGTATCTACAAGTTACGGCGAACGGGATATAAGCGCAATCCAAATGCATCGGCCCGAGTGATAATTCGAATAGGGAGTTCATTCATAGAGAGTAAATGGAAAGCGTTTTGCTGGTGACGCATCGTTTATTTTATTTTTCTCCAGTCTCATACAGTACGTATTAGGCGCCATGGCATAGACACGTGGTCGAATAAAAAATGCATCAAGACAAAAGTCCTTGCAGTCCTTTTTCGTTTGGAATAGCGCCGTAATGTCTGAATAATTTTTCTACTCTCTACACGTCACAGAGACCTCGCCTGTTTTATAACGAGATACTCGGAATCTACGAATTGACTCTTCTACTGGTATAACACTCTCCTGCCATACCGCTTCGTCACACTTAAACCCTTTATAATTAATTTCATCAATTTGGACAGGGCGGACCACGATTCGTATAAATTCATCCGATGTAATTAAAGCCATCGCGGTGACGTCAGGACGTAATTGGCCGAAAGAACGCATATGTCGCTCCTATGTATTTGTCAGAATGAACTGTTACAGCCTGACCCCCGTAATTCCAGTTCAAGTGGTACTTCTCAAGTTGAAGACATGCCCACTAAGACTGGCTGCCATTAAACCTGTGTAGCTTGGCATCGACATTTCATCTACCTATACAAGCTTGTGCAACTAATCGTCATTGTCACCCACGTGCGTGCGATGCCTGCGATAATCATTGACGAGAACAATAAACAAATGGAATGCAAAGTGTAAAAAAAAAATAATGACCATCGATGCAACGAAGACACAGAGAGTCCAGAGTCCAAGAAATAAATCTGAGAAAGTAGCAAATTCTTCACCGGCACAGAACTGGGGTATCTGTCTAAGGACAATTCCTTAGACTTGAAAGGAAGTACAGGAAATAAAGACATGAATCATGTACTGATTCTGTTCTGACGAAAGAGTAAGATCAGGAATTTGAAGAAACCATGACTATTTACTCAAAGTGTAACGTGAGTAAAGTACCAGTGTGAACCTGCGAATGGTAGACGGTTTTCACAAGTATCAAGGGGTAGTAGATCAGTATGTACTCGCGTGAATAACTTTGACGTATAAGAGTGTGAGAGTGAGTGAGATAGAAGGATCCAGAGCGCGGTGATGAGTGCGACTGATTGAAGAAGAAGACAGTGGGTCCATTTGAAGATGGCAGTGCGACATGTATCGCAGACAGTAACGTACTCGTCTAATGTTATAGGGAAAGCAGAACTCGAGCTCATCACTCTGGAAGATAAGACGTCTGACTTTATTAATACCACGCACTAGTGGACGTCAGTCTTTAAAGCGTTGAGAAAGAAGGAAGGATGTGGCAGCGGTTTTCGCGGTGATCTACTCAGCCAGTGTGATTTTGTATTCTGATAGGAGTTTGGGTTTTTCAACGTCGCTGGTGCTGCGTATCGGGAGCGAAACATAAAGAGATAAGAAGAACATGGATAGCATGTATCATGTGATGGAGCAGAAGAGTCTTCTTGACTTGGGATTGTGCAGGACACGCAGAGGTTCATCGAATTGCAATTGGCTACCGGAAGACCTCAGGAAGAGTATCGTTAATCTTGGTCCAGAGGAACACGAGCATCCTATTATAGATTGGCTTAAACAGATACGTTTTACTTGTGCTGGTGACTTTAATGATATCAGCGAATTCGGTAACTTCAGGAACGTCATAGTTGTCGACCTCGATCTCCAAGACCTTTTAAGAGATATGGACGATACACTTCGAGCTATTAACTGCAGTGATTGTGTGGGCGACGACGGAAAATGCAAAGTGAATTTTTCTCAGGATGGTCATACGTGTGGAGGTGTCACAGATGGTAATCAATGTCATAAAGGTGTCGTAGAGCGTGTTTCAGGAGATACACAGTGCGTAGAATGCAATGAAGATGTCGACAAGGCTACTGAGAGACGCAGTACTAATTCAGATTCTGATTCGTCCAGTCAAACTAGTTTCGATTTACCTGTTGAGGATCTTCCCCAGGACGAGTCCGACGACTCTGTTGTATTACGCTCAGGGAGAGCCTTAAGTGCTATTTCAGAAGTGTCTGAAGAGAATTTCGCAGAGCATTCAGAGTGTCATAGAAGATATAACATCAATTCTATTTTCGATGACGGTCTGAGAACACCTGTTCCGCCAGCACGTAGAAGAACACGAAAATCATTGCCTGCGAAACTTGGAACTGATTGTGAGTCAAAAAAGAAATCCGAATATTTGTCAAGCCACGACCCGGAAAATCGGCGGTCGTATGTGGATGGCCTTAAGGCTTCTGCAGTTGATAAGGATATTTTTGGAGAAACGCCTGAACGTCTTTTCCGTAGTCTCATTGACATTCCTCAGGCAATAAGAACAGAGTACGACGATTCTCAAGACTTTCTGCTCATCGATCGTGTCTGTCGCAGTACTAAACTCAAAAGGTGCAGAAAAAACGATCATCCTGGTTACGGGACATATCCTGTCGTCCAGAGACGATACAGGAAGTCACTTGTAGATATCTCTGCCGGTTCCGATAGTTATTTCTGCAAAGCGGATGAATTACCAATGGATGATTACAGACAATTTTTAAGAAGTATGACTGATCCTGATAGTACTGCTCAGGGTATCCTTGAAGTAGTTACGGAAATGGATTCTGGACATTTAAATAATACAGATGCTGAAAGTGTGCGTACTAAAAGAAGCATCGAGACTTTTGATGAAACTAATAGAGTGGAAGTGGAAACTGATGATAAACATACGATCATTGATAAAGATGGTTTGAATAAGAGAAATCCCCTGGATACGGTCGACGACAGTGAAGTTGAAGTTTTCCAACCTGGGAATTTTGTGAGTGAAGCTGAGATGAAGGAAAAGTATACAAATTTAGAAACAATGGATACGGCTGTTGTGAATATTAATAATGATGGTTTAGGTAGGCCAAATCCTCTGGATCCTGTGAAGGCTGATAATCCAGATGTCGAAGTATTTAACACTGTTGAATCTATGTCTGTACCAGAAACCTATATCGATAATAATGGTTTAAATAAACCAAATCTGTCGGATACTGTTGATGTTAATTCTGATGTTGAAATACTTGGCTCAAAAGAATCTGAACGAATATTTATAGATGCTGATGGTCTAGACAAACCAAATCCATTAGATAATGGTGATAAGGGCGTTGAATTATATTCCAAGGAATCTGTGATTGAATACATTGACAATGATGGTATTGAAAAACCAAATGCTTTGGATTCTGTTAATTCTGATGTCGAGTTACTTCCTTCCAAAATCGTTGAGCATATTGATGAAGATGGTCTGGATAAACCTAATCCTTTAGATAATGTTAATACAGATGTTGAATTATTATATTCCAAAGAAACTGACGTTAAATACATTGACGATAATGGCATTAAAAAACCAAATGCTCTGGATTCTGTTATTGATTCGGATATCGAGTTACTTCCTTCCAAAGTTGTTGAACTTCTGCATATTGATGAAGATGGTCTGGACAAAAGAAACTTATTAGACATTACTAATACGGATGCGGATATTGAACTTATTCAACCGAAAAGGATGTTTCACTTGGAGAGTGCAGGAAGGAATTTAAAAAACGTAAAAAAACCAGAATCAGAGTCTGTGGATGTTGATGACAGTATGGATAAATCATATTTTCCTATGAATGATGTTAATGAAGATAACAAATTAGAAAAATCTAATACTACGGATAATACTATTATACATAGATTTGAAAATATGGAATTATCCTCACAAGCAAATTTTAATAATGATCTATTCAAAACAAATTCTATGGAAACAGAACATGATCGTGATGACATTGAAATTATTACCACAGAAGCCGATGGACTTTCGAAGCCCAATCCTCTTGAGAAGAATTCACCAGGTTCTGATGAACATGATCTCATATTCGAAAGTTTTGAATCAGACAGATCATTTTATTCTGCCCTGGACAAAGCCTCTAGATCAGACTGCGAAAGTTGCCCTGAGAGCTTACGTGTATTAGAAGAACCCAATGAAAAGAAAAATTGGTCCACAGCTGACGAGGATGAGGATATGGAAACGATGGAAGCTCCCAAGGTTGCTGAAAGGCTTTATGTGAATTTCCCTTTAAAGGGAAACACAGAAAATCCTGACTTAACGACATCAACCCCAAATAAGCCAATCAGAAAACGAGCAGCTGTATTGCAAGACTTTGACTCTGGATATTCACCATCTGCCTCGAGGAAGGTGTACGAAGATCTGGTCGATGCACGAATAAGATTTCGCGAAAGGAAAGGGTCCATGTCGAGTGACGTAGTTCACTGGATGAACGGTCTTATGAGTAGCGTATTAAATGACAAATGTGAGAACGACGAAGATGTCGTCCAGGTAGCATAAATATAATCTACACCAGCAAAATATATCACTTGAGAGTTCGCAGGCCCCCGTGACTTCTCTTAATAAAATTTCTTTTCTTTTTTTTTTCAGTGGTTCTCTTCAAACGATGCTGAAGGGAAGATCTACTTCTTTGAACAAAACAGTAATGAGTCTTCCTGGGCCTTACCCTCCATAAGAATCACTGGTACCGAGGAGTCCAGTACTAAGTCAGGAATTTCAACGGGTTCAGAGTTCAAGAGTAATGCCATCCTCACCAGTCAAGAAGTGGAAGTACGAAATGGCTCTAGTGCTGATCGTGTCCGAGTTGGTAAAACTCGTAGCATGGTTCTTATCAATCAAAGCGCAATTTCTCGTGAACTTGCAAGCCGGAAGTCAGGTTCTATTCCACGTGATTGGCCACAGCTCTTCGATGGCAATATGGTAGTTATTGATGCCCACACCTTAGATGTTTGTGATTCAGCGAAATGTGTCTGATATTCCTTAAAACTTACCCATCTGGTGTTTTTTTTTCATCAGTTTATATTTACCCTGGGATATTAACGTAAGCCATGTGAGAAAAATGTTGAGTTAAAGACTCCAGAGAAAAGAATTATGTAGTACGGATTTTAATAGGACATCGTTATCATCAAGTGTGGAGGATAACGTTTACGTTATTTCTTTTCTACAGTGTGTCCTCAAGGAAGGTTCAATAAACAGGACGAAAATCACGGAGAATGGAAAGAAGCTGCGAAAAAATTGGAGTACCTCGCACGTCGTACTCACCGAGTTATTTCTCTTATTTTTCAAAGATGCCAAAACATTTGCTGCAATGGTAAGACGCGAAGAGGAGGATAAAACTAGTATTATGATTCGATAATAATTTGGTAATTGATTATTTTTAGAAAACGGGACAGTCAGCATCTGCCAAACCCGACATTTCGGTAGACTTGAACGGCGCCTTGGTAGAACCTGGTGAAAGAGCCAGTAGTCGTAAAAATGTTTACATTATTAGTACCGTCCTGGGACTACAGGTGCTCATTCAAAGCGATAACGCGACCATCGCCAACGAGTGGTATCAAGAGATACACTCAGCCATTAGTCGCCTGGTAATTAAAAATTATAGACACATCATACTTTTATCTAGTTTCCTCTTTTAATCATTCGATACTGAGATATGAAAATATACAACTGCAATACAATCCTCTAACGTTATACGTTTGGCTTTATTCTAGCCATCTGGTTTTGAAGCTCATAGCAAAATGTCGACTAGCTTAGATAGTCAACCTGGTGGAAAACACTTCCTCGACGCCAGCTCCCCGGAGGAGAGCAAGAGGTTTGCGAAAATTGGACGTTCAAGATCCGTAAAAAGTAAGTTGGAAGAATATGAATCACAAGAAAAAAGATACTTCTAGTTAAAATACATTGTACTATGATCTCTTTCCATAGTTAAACGGCCCGATGGATCCTTAGAGGATTTGAGTGGAACTGCTGCAGAAAGGCAAACGAGGATAAAGGCAAAGTTGCGGCGATTTTTTCAAAGGAGGCCGACTATGGATTCACTCGTGAAGAATGGTATCTATAAAGGTAATTATTACTGCAGTGATAACAATTTCATTCTTCGTGCATCATTAATCCTACTTAACGCTATTATACTTGGAGTCATTTTACTGATTGTACTGCAGAATCGCTCACAAAGGAAGAACATATTGACCTTTAAACTTATTATTGATAATTTCAATAAATCCTATTTAATGAGTCTCTAGCGAGGCGTTTCAAGAATAAAACGAGAGAGCATGAAAATATTCATGCATTACAGATTAGAATTATGAAAAAAATTCTTTGTGATCTAGTGCAACGTTATATCAGTAAACGTGAATCATTGGCGTCTGCCCTTGAATCAATTATCGCTAAGAAAGATTCAGATTAAACGTTACTTTGAATTTCCGTCTTGTCTAATCGTAGACGAACCTGCGTTTGGTTCTTATCTGAGCGACGTATGCCCGGCCGAGCCGCCCAGAATCCCGCGCTTTGTAAAGGCCTGCATCGAGGTTCTGGAGAATAACACAGAGAACATGAAGACGGATGGACTTTACAGAGCCAGTGGAAATCTCAGTCAGATACAAAAAATACGATTGCAAGTGGATCAGAACAATTTTGATGTTCTTACTCAAGAGGAGGACGTACACGTTCTTACCGGAGCGCTTAAACTCTTCTTCAGAGAACTCAAAGAGCCTCTTATACCATTTGCATTCTTCGAGAGGGCTTTGAATGCAAGCAGTGAGTAGTCCGATTATGGTACCACTATTATACGTACATATAGACTATTCATTCATCAGGCTAAATGTAATCTCTCATGTGTTCATCAGTGTCTAAGAAGAGGTTGGAGAAGATTCAGTGCTTCAAAGAAATCGTGAAAGCTCTGCCACCTGCTAATCACGACACGTTGCAGTTTCTCTTACAGCATCTTCTCAGGTAAAGATGATTTACGAGCTGTCACAGTTTCTTTCCACTCTCGTAACAAAAGAGATTTGGAACATTCGAAAGTCAGCAGTGACGTATCTGTGTTTACCGGACGTTAAATGTATTCTATAATATTATTTTTGATTACAGAGTAACGTCTTATCAGGAATACAATCGTATGCACATACCAAATCTGGCGATAGTGTTTGGACCCACCCTAATGTGGCCTGCTGAGGAAAGCGCAAATATGGCTCTGGACCTCATGCAGCAGAATTTAGTGATAGAATGCCTTTTGTCTGACTATGACAGAATCTTTAAATAAGGTATCCGTAACCCAAGTCCATTCAGTGTTTGAAACGTGATTGATTGTTAAAGATGGACGCACAGTGAGATCCATGAATGAAAAAAAAATATTAAGCAAAAAAAGGCACAAAGTATACTTTTACTCCAATGATGAAAATGCACACATCATATTCTATCAATTTATCTAGACAAGTGTAACATATTTCTTGTTTTTAAGTTCCATGGATGTCACTGTAGACCTTCGTTTCGAGGAGTAGATTTAAGACGAGCGAATGTACGTATAAGTCTCTGACTGAGAGAGAAAATGAAGAGGCAATAAGAAAGAAGACAAATTTAAAAAATAGAATGAAAGAGTTATCGATTAAGGAAAATGATATAAAAGAGGATATATAGGTAGCACAGCAAGGAGGTTATTTTAGAATTGTCGCCATTAAAGCTTTGACTCCCATAGAAAATCTTACTCGTCGATTAAACGCGCACAAAGCACTCGTCATCAACCGGGAGTCAAGGAGGAGAAGATTTCAAAATCGAACAATGATTCTTGCGCAACATCTTCAATGACATTGGCACCTATAACATCATGTAAACATTATACCAAAGTGATTGCGTCTTTAACGATATACCAAGTAGGACAACGAGTGTGGGTACGCAATGTGAATCTTCTTCCTCGCGTAATGCGATGCATGTAAATGTATTTCGTTAATGAATATATAATTCTTAGTCGTACGACTAAGTATAAAAAAAAGGAAAGAAACAAAGGAAGTGCATGCCATACTGGGGTACTTATAAAGAAACCCAAAAACTGTGCGAAATAATAGGATTTGCTGTAGTTCGTAAACAAATTATGAACATTTCCTCTCGTTGACCGACTAGGTATAACCAGGAACATAGAACGTGGCGAATAGGTATATCGAATCTATTATATATATATATATATATATCTTTTATGTACATACACGCGGGCACAGCTGGTGAATAGAGAGACCGGGAGAGAGATCGTGAAATATTTTTGTAGCTGTATTTTTTTGACGTTAATCTCGAGCAGGAACGTTGCACCGGAGATGAACGGAAATTGATATATTTTTTGTACCAAGGACAAAATATAATATAACGATGACGCGAGTGTGCGTTATTATGAGAACAATTCGGAATTGCGTATGACCATTTTTGACGGTATATTTCATAATGGGAATCGGCAACGGGAAATCGGTAAGTGGTGGAATAAAAAGGACTATATGAAAATTCGGCCAAAAAGATCGTTAGGGATAAGCGAGGAAGCGATTGGTATGATCCTTTTTTCCTATCGATTAATTCCATTTATTATCTATTTATCCATTCCAGTATTTCATGCCCCTTTTTTTTTAAATATTTAAACCCCGTAATAGTCGTGGTTCGAGGGGTATACCGCGAAACGTTTGACGTGATATTACCGTATAAAGAAAGGAAGATTATGTATGTCTAATCGTAAACATACCCCGTCTACATTAGAAGACAAGTACAACCTTATTGATGTAGAATAACGTATCCCAAATAATTCTACTGTTTTAACATATTCTCCCGTAATTGCTGTATTTAATTCGTTATTCGTTCGCTACTGTCGAATGATTACACATCGATCTTTATTAATATTATATTATATTATTATTATATTATTATTATTATTTAGTACATTATCGTTGTCTCTCTGCGAAGAGATATTCTCAAGATTGAAAAATAAATAGGAAATAAATAGGAAAGAAACGTGAATGGATATGGATCTGTTTGTAGAACCATTTTTATGTATCAGAGTTGGTTTTCAGAGAACCTAAATAATTGATGCACTTCCGATGGTACAATGTATGACCTTTAAAACTTGTTTATTCTCATTCGTCAAAAATTCATAGGATTGTCTTAAATTAAGGCTCATAGACAAAATTGATACAAAAACTATTGCGTATCTACTTTAAGAACTAACGTGTTAAGTCACATTTTCTTCAGATATTTGTTATTAGAAAAAATATATTCACATATGCATATCGAGTGTTGCCTATGTGACAGTGAGATTCATGAGATTCAAATAATTATAAAATATAATGAATAATTTATTAAGGTTTCTTTTTAATGACTGTAAATATTACTGTTATATATTGTGCCACTCGATGTAGATATGTGTATAAAAATAATAGTACATCAAGGTTACTTAAAATTATTGTGCAATATAAAAGAAAAATGTTCCTTTTATACAGTTGACTTAAATTGGTGACTGTACAGTCTTAAAATTCACCTCATGCATTACCTTCAATGAGGATGGATGATGATCCTTCCCGAATGAGAATTTCATACTTGTGTGAATAATAAGTAAGAAATATTCCCCACTTGCCACACATTAAAGCCCATACAGCAGAAATGGCTGTACTTTCAGAAATTGGCCAGATTGCTATGGAATGAATAATAAATTTACTAATATACAGAGCATTGAAATTAGCAAGTAGAAGAAAACTCACGTATTCTATTGTAGCAGGTCAAAAACAAATACCAAATAGCTGCTGTAATACCAGCTACGGCCCCAAGAAATCCCACAACGTTAATATTCCTCAAAGTGAGCGTTGTATGCCATGTATCAAGAGAATCTTTAGCTTTGACCCAATGGAGATGGAAGCATACTGCAGCCAGAGTCCCTATGGACATAAATTGTGTTAAACAAGATAATACACAAAAAGTTAATATACCATACAGTATTCTATGTGTACAATACCACAGTAAACATGAGATAACACTGTTCACAATAATTGAACAATCATGCAATATGGTAACAGTTATTCTTACACTAAACCTAAGTAAACAATCCAATTATTGATTCAACTAACAACTGATCTTAATGGTAATAACTTCCTTATAAAACCTATAACGTATGTGTAAGGAATATGATTTACAATATATGCATACTTGATATTCATAGATGATATGACACTGTACTACTGCATTATTAATCTAACAAAGTTAGCAGCTGGTGAGTAAAACATAAAACATAAGAATCAACTGCAGTAGATCATTTTGTATACAATTTGAGAAAGAAATAATCACAATATTGTGACATTTCATCTTGCGCAAAACTTCTTGACGTGGACACGTTTTGCGTCAAGTTCAATGTTGGATTCATGTTACCTAGCATGTTTATTCAAAAAACTAAAGACCTGATAAAATGGACCAGAAGCCGACATCGTGGTTCCCGTAGCCAACGAATAGCACGAAGAATCCACAAACCCCGAAAATAACACCAAGGGCACTAAAAAACAATCTAATCACCGCGTCTCTGAGCATTTTCGACGTGTAATTATTAACAGAAGGAAGTGCGCATATGCTAGGGATTTCTCTGGCGACTTATATGCAACGCTATGCAATATCTTCAGAAAACAGCACCACCTATGTATGTGCGTAATCTTTCCGTTCTGCTTTGCTTCTCGGTCTCTTCCGTTTCCTTTGACAGCTGTCATTGCTGATAAATATGACAGATACCAATGATCCTGTTTCCTTTAAAAATTCTATTAGTGACGTACGAATATCGTGCCACGAAAGGACATTTAACACCTTCAACGTGAGTCCAATAAACAGGAATGTTACAACGGCCATTTGTTAGCATTCCTCAAATTCTCTAAAGCTCTTTTTAGTGAGGAGTATTAATAGTGTTCTAATGTTTCATTTTTTAGATTTTCTTGTCATTTCACAAAACATTGCAGAATGCACATGTACTGTCATTACTTGAAGCAGACAAGTGACTGTCTACATTTTTTCTAGTTTACAATAATAGGCAAACTGGTACGGTTCTGTTATCTCTGTTATAAAGAGATACGCGCGTGAATTCCCACTGCTCACTATGTGCGACAAAGAGATAACATCAAGAATGAACAACTTGTTCCTGGCAGTTCACTGATGTTTAATCAAGCAACGTGTGCGGGTCTTTAGTGAAGCGATATAAATCGAAACTGATCGTATGTATGGCGATCATTGGTTTGTCCTTTTTTGTGATTTAGTGAAGAAAACATCTTTACATTTGACTGTGCAATCTTTAACTACTACGAATATAAAATTTTATGCTTGAATTATACATTCTAACAAAATTCTACCATGGCATTGTCAGTAAACATAACCGTGTTCTCTCTATCCATAGATATACCTTTGTCATTGCTTTGGAGATGAGCAACGAGCACATTGCAGAAAACGTGGAAAAAGTTATAATTACTTGGTGAACTTTATCTGTCAGGTCTCTGTTGTAAGTTTCAATTTATTATGTCATTGGTCTTGGCCTCTCCTAGGTTTCTCTTTTTTTTTCCTTGCTATTTATTCCCTGCATTCTTTCAGACCTGGTCATGATGTTTACAGAAACTATTAAAGAGTTCTATGGCACACTGTCCTTATAGCACGTAACATTCAAAACCAAGTTTGTTTCTTTATAATAATGTCTAACTGTAAGCATCATTGTGACGATGTTAATGGTGATGAGTTTATTGGGGATGAGTCGGAGAAAGGATTATTAGAGAGTTCTACAGGCTGTGTACAATGTAGAAAACTCTCTACATCTAGTAGCATTATAAGTTATGATGGAAAAATTGCGATATGGCCAGACGAGATCAGAGGAGAGGAACTGGATGGAAATGTGTTAGCCCAACCTGTGTTCCCTCAGACCAGGATAATTTTTAATTCATCCGAGAATTTTGAAATGCCTCTTTCGGTATGTATACTATAATAATTATAACAAATTTAATCATATCAGCTATTAAGATAACAGCTGTATGATAGCAGGTACTGGATACCGGCAAGATGTTTGAAATGGAATTGATAAGGCCAGAGTTGAATAGCAATATAAGTAATGATCAAATTTACAGGATCAATATGCCAATGTTTCTTTACAAAATGGACACGTTATCCACTCTCATGAACACTGTCATACTCGTGTGCCATGTAGTAAAAGAAAACATTATGGGCCTTGGAAACAACTTTTGGCAGCCTCTATACTTTGCACAATATTTATGGTAAATGTGTTGAAATAATTTGTCTATATAAAATCATTAACATCATCTCTAAACTTCACCTCTGCTTTTAGTTAACCGAAGTGATCGGTGGATACCTGGCGGGTAGTGTCGCCGTAGTTACAGACGCAGCTCATCTGTTATCGGATCTCGTCGGTTTCCTAGTCAGTATATTTGCTATTTGGCTTGGTCAACTACCACCTACGAAAAGACTTTCCTTCGGATACTATAGAGCCGGTAAAGTTATCATCAATAATTCAAACCTAGACTATCACGATATCTTCGATGATTGCGCTTATCCGCAGAGGTCCTCGGCGCCTTATTGAGCGTCGCTATCATATGGATGCTGACAGGAATATTCATTTACGTGGCGATGCTACGTCTACTTCGAAGTGACTTTGAAATAGATGCAAATACAATGATGTTGGTTTCTGGTCTGGGTGTTATCATAAACATTATGTAAGAAACATGCTGCGATATTAAATCAATATTTGTACAACTGTATAAAAAACAAAAATCTATATTTCAGTATGGGCCTTACGTTACACGGTGCGTGTAATCATCTACCTCATGGCCATAGTCATGGAGGAATTCAGTCTTCCTGTAAAAGCT
Organism: Calameuta idolon; assembly: GCA_030142285.1. Lineage (NCBI taxonomy): Eukaryota > Metazoa > Arthropoda > Insecta > Hymenoptera > Cephidae > Calameuta > Calameuta idolon. The sequence goes on along the minus strand of JARQSV010000759.1, from coordinate 249,169 downwards.
CACAGGAGAGCGCGCATACACCAGGAAATATAAACATACGTGCTGCGACAGTACATGTACTAGGTGACCTAGTGCAGAGTGTTGGCGTTTTCGTCGCTGCTATAATAATTAAATGCTACGTATGTTGCAATAAAGTTCACTGCATAAAACGTAAAACTACTATGCAACTTAAGTCTAATAGTATTGTTAACAATTTCAGCCTAATGCTAAGATGGCAGATCCCATCTGTACATTTGTTTTTTCCTTGTTGATGCTCTTAACAACGCTCTCCGTGCTCCGAGATACATTGAACGTTCTGATGGAGGGTTTTCCAAAACATCTCGATTATACACTTATCTTCAATACTCTTAGTAGTATTGACGGCGTAGAACACGTTCACAATTTGCACGTATGGTGCCTGACACTTGATAAGTGTGCAATGGCTGTACATTTAGCCATAAGTGAGTGTCATTTAAATAATACAGTAAAAGCATTGCGTACTACTTGATTATTAAATGATCGTTATAATACAGGTGACAATGTGGATGCTGCCGTGGTACTCAGGAATGCGCTTAAAGTAATACGAAGTAAATTAAAGATAGATGTTATTACTGTACAAATTGAAAAGTATCTTGCGCCTGCCATGGATGACTGTCAGCAGTGCAAGCCACTGGTCGATTGACATAAATCATCCTAATAACATTAGGAATGGCACTCTATGTTAATTTGAGTGCAAGGTTTGTTGCACTGTTTAGAAAATTATGATCTTTTCTTAATATACTACGTGAATAAAAGCAAAAAAGGTGTATAAACAGGATGTTCAGTAAGCATACACCCTTTTGCTTTTAGTCGAGCGATATCAAAGATTATTCAACAATTTGATTGGCTGGCGTTGTCCTTTCTCCGCTGATAAGGAGATATAACAAATGTTATAGTAATGATTCTATAAGGTTTCATTAAATTTAGCAAGCAGCTAATAAGTGTTGACAAAAATGACGTGATTCCAAGAGGGGTATACAAAGTGAAAAATTCCATTTGCAAATTTATTGAACTAGACATTCTAATCACTAAACATTAAGTGACTGGTAAACAGTGATAGAATAAAATTAAAGAATTGACTATTCAGTCAGTCAAGTATCGCATTGCCAATCACCGTGGGATTTTTTTTAATAATTCATGAAAAGTGCCTTCCGTCTGTGTACGTCGCGCAACACATCAAAAGAATGGTATACAGTAAGAGAATGGATATGTGAGTTTCATGACGGATCTTTGGCAATGCTTACCATATGATATTTGTATTAAGTTTGAGACAATAATTGTACAGTTAATAATAAAAATGAAAAAAAAAACAATTGGTTGTACATATTCTAATTTTGTAGGAATTTTAGAAATCCCAGTGGCAGCTCTGCAGATCCAAATTCGCCAATTGTTCGGCAGAAATTGCCATTCCGTAGTCTCCTGGGTAAACGTAAGGCTGTTTCATCACGTATATATCATCTAATACTTTTTAACTAATATACAAAACAGAAAAGAAAGTTCTTACCCGTAGAATCGACGTCTCTACGACCTATTTTTGGTACGGATTTGAATATGTCCACAACGGTTTCGTCGCTCTTTCTACATTGTTTAAAGAAAGGATGACTTGATAGTTGACTAGTCGATGGTCTATTTGACGGATCACGGTGAAGACATTGGACGGTAATGGAGTGAAAAGATTCGGAAAATTTGCGTGATGAAAAATGTTCCAGTATACTCTCTCCTATGGCTGCCAGGGTACTGTTACTGCTACCTGCGTCACCGTCGTTTGCTGTAAGCATCAAGGAACCAAGAAATATATACACACGCGATGAACGCGATGCGCCTGGTTTACCATTCTGCCGTACAAGAACACTCAACTGTTCTCGTGCTCCGCGTGCTTTGGTAATTTACAGTCGATTATGTGAGGAGCACGACCGCGTACTTTTTCAGTTAGCATTAAAGTCGCTGGCACACCAGTAAATGGGGCTACACCATTTGCAAGTTCGCAGATGGTTATACCTAGACTGTAGATATCAGATTTCTCGTTATACCCATGTAAATCCTGTAAAGAGTTCAGAAAATCACTTACTGGAATAGTATCGAAGGTAAAACATGGATACTAACCTGCTCTAGCAATTCTGGACTAAGCCATTTCAAGTTATTGGCAGTGGAGCTGGGAAAGCAATAGATATTCTTTTGCCAGCGACCATTTTTTACTATCTCACAAGCATATCGCATTCCTGATAGACAAGCTTGTCCCATCGAGGATATCAAAATATGACTGGCTTTAATAGCCCTGAAAGATAGAAAATCTGATAGAAACCCAGCTACTATTCCTTACTTTGTTTATAACTATTAGAGACCTATGAACAAATCCTCGCTTGTGAATATATTCCAATCCTTGTAATACATCTTTTAGAATGAATGCTACAGCTATTTCTGGAAGACCGACTGGAAAGTGTTCTTCGATCAAATCCTGACAAGAACCAAATCCCATTGGAGGTGATACAACACATACACTATGACCTGATACGAATGTTGCTAAATATGGCAGAACATTAGGATGCTGTAACTGTCGCGTTACAATTATTTCCCGTTCAACGAGATTATAATCTTCTGGTGTCCTGTCATCTATATAGAATTTCTTAACGACCACCATTGTATCAGTTGGTTTATGTAACGCTAAATGAATAGTTCCTGTTCCACTACAACAAGTACCTAAAAAAATATACATAACAGTATAAACACATATACGTCATTAACGAGGTTAAGAATGGTATAGGTTAGTAATACATATTTTACTTACCTAAATGAGCCATTCCATGGTAACTATTTGGACTGGAATCATACATAATTGATGATTTTCCTTCCTCACCAGCAACACGAGAATACATTATAAATCCGCGCAAGAAGATAACAAAGAGTAAAGCTCATGTTTCCATTGAATCAATTTAAGTGTAAACAGAACATTGGCACTAAGCCGCCATTCTTTCATTAATAGTCTCGTGCAGTCTGCCAAGTAACAACAAAAGAATGTCTACCAAATAAAATTGTTCGACTATAAATTCAAAGGACAAGTGTTCCTTTTTATATCAATAAGCTTTTAACAAGTTTTCTTATATTAATGTCGGCTTGACGCTACTTCCCTTAACAGCGAACTTATACATGAGACAGGGCACGCGTTACAACTGGCAATGGCTATCATGTTTGTTCCTGTCAATGGTAATAGACAAGTAACGGCTATTTGGATTATGTCTTCGGGAGCTATACGCATTAAACGCACTTTGACCTTTCCTCGTTGTCAGGACGCGTTGGCGGGGCACGAGCGCTGTTGCATTCCTGGGTGCATGCGGAACAGACAACATTTTTTTCTCGACCCTGAGATTTATCGAGGCGTGTCAAAGAGCATTCTGCGACAAGGCATTAACATGGAGTCGAGGAGTAACGAGAGTGTTCATTCTCGAGAACGGGACGTAAAATACCGAAGGATCTCCTTTGTCCGTGGCTAACGCCGTGGCTAACGCTATGGCTAGTCAGTCTTATATATTCTCAGGGAGTTAGGCCTCCCCAAGGTCTTGGAGATAACGGAGAAAAATCCTTTGGAAAAATGTCACAGGGTGTGTCCCAGGCCGCTCTGATCTGAGGTGAACAGGCCATTTCTAAGACTATATAAGACGTCGTCAGGATCGGCATTTCCCAGAGCAAGCCACGTGCTAATGATAGTCGTGTGTCCAGCAGTGAGGTACCTTCAGAAAAAAAAATGATCAGAAGATTCGTAAGTATTTTATTAGAAGAGAATATAGTAGATAAGAGTGATAGTGAAATAAAAAAAATTCGCCCGAACAGGGACTCGAACCCTGGACCCTCAGATTAAAAGTCTGATGCTCTACCGACTGAGCTATCCGGGCCTCGAGTTAAACGGGCACTTAACTCACACTTACAGAAAATTTGAAAATTTAGTATTATTCGTATTTTTATATTATTTTCAACTAAAATTCCATTCAATAGTCTTTGCCTTCATTGTAATCTCCTATGATCTAATGATTTAGAAATAAGTATATATTAGACATTGATATGTCTTCGCTATTGTCTTCATTGATTTATTAAACTATAGAATAATAATTAAAGAAGGGACTTTTATATGTAGAACAGAATTGACACTGATTAATATACAGCTGTTATTTTATTAATGTGTACATTAGTTTCGAATTATTTAATACAGATCCAAGTAGTGCTCTGTATATTGGTAGTAGCCACCACGCTATCGGCTGAACCAAATGGTGACCGATATCCAGCTGGAGTGAATCCACAAAGTTGTCCAAATTATCCAAACTGTGATAACGCAGCTCTACACTCTGGACGTGCTCCCACTCCATCCTGGTCTCCTCCAGGAGGTGCGTGGGCTCCTGCAGGAGCACCGGCAGCACCATGGGCTCAACCTGCATCCCCTTGGAACGCTCCTGTACGTATAATTAATTTGATATATTTCTATATACATATAACGTTTCTCTATTATACATATAATTCCTTATCTACACGATAAAAACAGATTTGCATCCACGTTTAACTTCAAATAATATGTATAGACGCACTGCTACGTACACGTTGAGAATTGGATAATGTATCGTAGCATTGAGGAAGTGATGTTAATTTTAGTTTTATCCTGTGACGTGTCTTTATAAATAGGTATAGGCGAGGCGTAATGTACTGGAAATATTATGTGGTCATATAAATGCTACTGGTTTTTTTCGACTCATAAATAACATAAACTTTTTCAATGATATACACATGAGAGCATAATTGAAATTTATAATTTCTACTGTATTATTATTAAATATACTATATAGTATATGCTGTATGTCCTGAGATTTTGCACCTATATACATTTTTTACACACAGCACTCTACTGGAAATCCTGCAAGCGCTGGTGCACAGTACCCAGCTGGTGTAAATCCGCAAAGTTGCCCAAATTATCCTCAGTGCGATAATGCAGCTTTACACGGTGGCGCACCAGCTAATAATGACTGGAACGAGCCCTCATCCAATTCCTGGGATTCCTGGGACTCCTGGAGCGAACCTTCGACGGCTCAACCTGCAGCAGTAGCACCCCGTTATCCTGCCGGCGTCAGTCAGCAGAGCTGTCCGAATTACCCCTATTGTTGAAATACTCATGAGGCAGCATGGATGAGATAGGTTTGTATTCATTTAGTTGTATCCATTATTTAGGGCGACGGTGGTAGATTTACGCAAGAAAGTGCTTGATCTTTATTTCTTCCGTTAATGCCAACACGTGCATTCTGAAAATGTATAATAAAATCCATGGAATAATTGAAACTTAATGAACGTGTGTTCCTTTTTTTTTTAATGAATATATGCATACGTTTATTAAATTACACACTTGTCCTGTAAAGCATTCGTCAACGATACACAACGATTAAATGTACCATCATTTATTTATCTCTATTATAAGGACTAAGTGGAATAATCAAGATTAACAAATGTATCGGTTATCCCATTTGATTTTAAGTTACTTGTCAGATTTGACGTTACACAGGCTAATCATGCTAGACGGGTGGATTGTAAAAATATATTTTTGATTATACAAGTTTATTCACGGCAAATCCACCAACTGAAGCTGCACGCGAGGGAATAATTCTATTAATCGAGGCAGCGTGACCTTGTTAAACAAATGAAAGAATATGAATGTCATGATCTTAGCAATATAATGATGTTAACTTTTATTTATCTGATGATACCGCCCTGCTCTGATTCGTAAAATCACCAATTCACGGCCAACTTCAGCTGGTGTGTTTGCCGTGATTAACCCTGTACAGTGAACTATATGTTATGTATAGTTGTCTGTTAGTCACAGGGTATTTTCTTTCGAAGGTGGTACAGTTGAAATTTCATAATCTAAGGACAAAGTAAAATAGGAAACTATATAGTATTGAAAGAAGAAAACTCTATTACGAATTGGCGTTACGAGAAAAAGTCGTTATGGAACACGAGAGAATAAATGTATAAATGAAACAATGGAGCAGAATTGTAACGGCATTATTATCGGTAGAATTGCTAATACGCGATCATTAGACAAATAAAATATCTGCAACTCACCGTTCTCTTTCTCTCTCTCTCTCTCTCTCTCTCTCTATATATATATATATATATTTTAATTAGCATACGTGACAAATACTCTTAGGGCTACGCGATCCACACGTTTTTCATATTGTTGATAATTAAATAAACGCACGTCCCTTTCGTGCGGTCCATATCGTCTCTTCTTTGTTCATTTATTCTCGATAAGAGTCTGCAGCTGGAGGACCAATTCACGACTCAGCGCCAGCACTGCTCGAGCATTGTGTCTTTCCGCCATTTCTGCAGAAATTCCAATAACCGTTATTTTATACGCTCGCGGGTAGCAAACTGTACTCTTTATCGTGCATAACATTCTCGTTATACTAACCATTGAAAAATTTTATAATATCAGTAAAATCCATCGCATTTGTAAGAATTATATCTCGATAGGTTTGCACGAGTGCTAGAGCCAAAAAGAGAACAAAATGGCTCGATGCAACGTGCCTTGCTGCCCATATAACTTCCCATACGACAAACACGTCCTCGTATACGAGTTCTCTTTTAAAGTCCAGGAGGAACCTGGGGATTAATTGAAAATATGATGATAGGTAAATATTTGTATGGGAGAAAGAATATGTTATGCAATATGTGAGGTTACCATCGATAACAAAAGTAAAAGTGCGTATAATCTCCATGTTGATGCATAAGTTCAAAGAGTTCAGCATCAAGAATTTGTATAAGACTTCGCATATTGGCAAAGTGAACGTCCATGGCTCCGCCATGGGGAAAATTGGCAGACATACGATCCATAAGTAGACAGAAGCATGCATACGTCTTTGCTTCGTCGTCAAATACTACCAGGAGAGGTGCAACCAGGTCGCACATACCTTGCATGTAGCCAGCATCTAGCCTTTCCCATACGTATCTGTAAGATTCAATAATATATTGGGCATGATTACCCTCGTGTAGTTTTCTAATTAAAATTCTTTTCATGGTACTCACGTGCACATTACGTTGCGTAGCTTCTCCAGATTGTCCGTCGGCGCAAAGTACCAGTAATTCCTGTCACATCGTTGGACATCCTTATCTATCCTGTGGATGTTCAAGGCGAAGAGGTCCAGGAGTTCTTTAGAGTATGTACTACCTTGGGACGAGGCTGGAGAACCAGGATCTTCGCGCTCTGGTGAATCGTCCGGTTCTTTCTCACCTTCTTCGTTGGATCCATTAGATCTGAATTTGTATAATCACTATGATTTTCTATACCTAAAGTGATAGAGATAAGATAAGTTTTTTGGATCCTGGACTGTCTTACCCTTGACTAGATTCACTTCCAAGTCTGTCCCGTTGTCTGGCCACAGCTTCAGCTGCGAGCCACTCGGACATTGTAGTTTCATAACTTTGTCTGGTCCCTTCATCTAGTTCCTGTCTCTCATTAGATGAGCTACCCCACTGATAATGGCCTAATAAATAAGGCCAGACTTCCTTTCTCAATTCAGGCGCAACGCCGCCGTAATAAACGAGTCGCAGTACTTGGGCTCTATCAGATGTACAACCATCCTTTGATAGTTCACGCCATTTCTCAACGGTAAGACCCTCGCGATCCTCAGCATTCCCTTCTACGATTTTTCCGTTGACTAATCCGGACAGATGAGTCCTGACCTATGGGTACACGAGCAGTTAGAGAAAAAGTCAAGTTTTGAAGGTACTGGAAATTCTTACCGTGGATAAATGACGGCAGTACGCTAGCCAGCCATAAAATGCTCTAGAAATGATTTGTCGTTTCATCGTCTGGCATACTAATCGAATTGGATGACCATTTCCGTTTTCTTTTGTGTTGGATAGAGGAGCAGGACTATCCGGTGGATTGATGGAGTCAGATGTATGATGCGAATCACTGCTGGAACCGGATCCGGAAGCCGAAGTTGAGGAGAGTATACGCCAATTTTGGGCACCACCTCGACGATAGCCTGGATCCATCAGTTCCTGGTTCAACACTGCCACAGAATCGGTTGGTACACTTTGTATAAGATTCTTCGGGAGCTCAGACAATTAGAAAAATTATTTACTCACGTAGATCCTCCTGACTAGCTTTGCTGACGATTCGGAATACATAATCGATCGTTTCCTCATTGTGATCAGAACATGAGGATGACAATGGGGATGATGGAGAAGGTCTCCTACGCATCCTGGGAAAGGACTTGCCCTTACCCCGCTGTGACCAGAGTGGAGGATCCAGTTGACCCAAAGGCAGGAGTCCGTTCTCCAAACAAGAGAGAAAAGACAGCAGATGTCCCTGTCCTAAAGGTTTATAACGTACGTGTTTGACTTAATGAAATTATTCAGTAACGATAAATAAATTAGATTTGAATATAATTTTACCTGGAGGAAAACATATAGGTGGCCGCTGAACTCCATCTTGTCCCACGAGGACGACCGTACCACCACTATCTCCACCTCCTTGTTGATGACAGTGAACATAGACGATGTCTTCTACTCTTAAATTTAACGCGTACTGCCAGTATTGGGATTTATCTTCCCTGCCTTCTTTTCCTTCGCCAATTGTTGTTCCCTCCGACGAGCAATTGCTCGCAAAACCATTCATCAACTGATTTGGCGTCCACTTTATCACTAGGTCCTGTGCGCTTTGATGCAATGAGAGATAACCAGGCATGGGATCTGATTGTGGCTATATTTTGAATAATTTTCAATGAAATAGCAAAGTAATTTTGTATCTATAAATTTTGCTAATATTATCAGAGCAGTAAAACGTTTCTACTCACTGGATGCACATTGACATTATTCTTTCCATATAATAAAGTCGCTTTACTATTCTGATGTAGTGATTCAACATAATCTTTTGCGGATCGTGGCATCTGACCAAGACCATCCTCTGAACTTCCTCCAGTATGCAAACTTCGTCCAAACTGTAATAGAAGTAATGGATCCAGTTATGAGAATGAATGAATAGAATCTTCATTTTCATGAACTCACGTTTAATGGCGGAGCTGGTGGACAGCCCGAAGTGCAGGAGGATATCCGGTGTCTCTGAACCAATTCATCGGCAGGTGGATCCGTCCAAAAATGATCCTGTGTTTTCGTTTTTGAATAATCCAACGCACATGGACCTACTAGTAGAGAACTTAGTATAGATCCATAGTCAGGATCAGCCACAAGGGAATCTTTCTCATAATACTTGGAACTATTTTCCACCAAGTAATCTATTATCCCGGCCAATTGCTTCTCGACAAGCGCCAAACGAATCCATAGGTACTTTGGAAGATGATGATGTCCTTGAGGAAGCACTCCAGTAGAATTTTTTTTTAGTAACGGTGGCGGAATGGATTTACTTGTACTGTCACCGCTACTGGACGATTTCCTATTAGACGGATCCATATTTTCCGTTTCCTGTACCATACGAGATATCTTATCAGCCGGTGGAAAACTCTTGGCCACCTTATGAAGCAGTGCTGTCGTTGAGCTCGTTTTGAATAATCCTAAAGCTCGTCTTCTCAGACCCTGAGAGAGACAAGCTTCTACCGCAGCTGTGAAAGAGTGAGAATACCCCGTAATAATGGTTCAGGGATAATATTTGTGCGCGTGTGTATATAGATATGTATACACACACACACAGACACACATATATCAGATCTATTTAATTCTGCAGACTCTCACCACACAGAGAAGTAATGCTACTGCTCTCCTCGTGAACAAATTTACGCGTGACAGCCTCTTCCATAATCTGCTTCACCTCCTTCTTCACATTTCTTATAAGTTTCTCCTTAAAGTTCTTGTCTGTAATCATTTCGGTACAATTTTCACTGCAGCGCAATATAATGTTGGCTTATCCGTGTTCTAGATGATTGGAGTATTGGAGCAAATGGGAGAGAGAGAAAGAAAGAAAGAGAGGGAGAGAGAGAAAAAAAGAGAGTGGGCGAAAGAGAAAGTAAAGGAGACATTGAGCGGAAATGCAGAAAATATCAGGCAAAAGATGAAAATTAATGACGGTGATGATTTCGTTTTATTTAAATATACAACCGCTCACCCATTTCACAGTCGGGGGTGGCGTCTAGACCCGGCATCAGCTGTATTCCTTCCGGAATTCTTACTAAATTTATTCGATATTTGTAGACGGGATTCACGGGTGGGGCAGAAATCAATAAATTGTTACACGCTCTGGCACTTGCTGTACAACTATCGCGTATATCCCTTACGCGATGGACTATGCGACTATTTGTTGTGTACCCACACGGTGGTTTGATAACGCACAAAGCCGCAAAGTGTAGCAGCAAGACAGGAAACACAACCGCTCGTCTTTATCGTAAATACTTTCTGAATTTCCTGCCTGTTCGTCGTTATTGCTGGTTCAATGTTCCGCGCGGGCGCCGTTTAACCTTTTTTTTTCATATGACGACTTTCGCTACCGTCCAATGAAATCGCCTCAACGCTTTTAATGGATTGAAAGAGACGACTGCTGATTGGCCGGAGCGTTGCTGCACTTTTACTTTTGGATGACAACAGCGACATGAAGTTCATGATCAGAGTTCTGCGGCCCAATGTCAATGCTTCGAGTTATGACACAAATTTATTAGATCATCCGTGATCCTATCTGCTTTATTTATTACTCAATTACGAGCATTAATCACTTGTAAACGATTGCCACTTGTTATTATAGTCATATTTGGTCATTTCGGTCATTATAGTGCGAGTCAAACACTATGAGTTAAATTAATATTATTATATTCTGTTACATACCGTAGGAAAAATTAGCTTAAGTGATTGATTTAATCATATAAGAAATAGACAGAAAGAAACAGAGAATGCTTTAATGATTAAAATTTGATTGACATCCATGGAGTGTTGCATGGATAGTAATTAACAATCGTTTATAGAAATTATCTCTGTGACAATGGTACAGTGTTACCATATTTTTGACTAACTAGAATAAAATATAAATAGTTCAATCATCATAATTCTATCCTGTCACTGAAGTTTTCCTCGGATGTGTCGCCTTCTTTATTTTCGTCATCATCCGGTATTGTGTCGTCGCAGAGATTTGCAATTTCAGAACAAACTTTGATGTCAGCATCTTTTCCACCATCGCGGAATACGTTTACAATTCCGTCCTCAAACTCTTCAATAATTGCTTCGCACTGAAAATATGTTGATAATTTTTAGATACTATTTCAGTGTCTGAATTATTTTAGGATTTATTTTTGAAAACATAAAAGAATGTTTGTTTTTCATATTTTATGATATACTTACGTGATATTTAAGGCTTTTATTCAAATCTGAATCTTGAATAATATCAACTTTAGCTATCTCTGGGTTCATGCTTCCAGAAGAATCGACTAAACTTAGAATAGTCAATTGACCATTAGACTTATATCTGGCTCTGACATAATCAGATAGTTTCCCACAAATTTCATCCAAAACATCAGAAATATGAACTTCCGATCGAGCAAGTGGAACCTTGAAATTTTAGCACATCATTAGGAACAAAATACAAATATAATTATTCGTTTTATAAAACTACCTTTTTCCTAATGGTGTTTCCCTTTCCGTCTAAACGGAAGTTCCCAACTTCAATTTCTCTTTCAGGGCTAATTTTGCTCAGTTCGTTTGTTAATTCATCGATAGTTGTTCTACAAACTAATAATCAATTATTAGAAACAGCTAGTTAATAGTTTTAAGAAAAAGGAGGATCACATCCGAGAACTTTACCTAGACATCTTAAATTTCTGGAATCAATATCCTGACATCGTACAACATCAAAGACAAATACTGCAAAGGCAATAACAATAAGGCACTTCATCTGCAAGATAATTAAATATATAATTATAAAATTAACCTATATAATTAATAACCAGCATTATTATATAAAGTTATTAACACGATCTAAATTCCTATTATAAAAAATGATGATAGAATTTAAACCAATATCAACACAATATACTTAACTCCATATAACAATCTATAGTACATAACACAGGACAAATAACAATATTATAAAATAAAATGAATCGTTAAAAATAACCTAAACCAATTAAAATTTCATAATCGTACCTTGTAAATAATTGCTGGGGCAGTAAAAAAAATAGTTAAGTGTATATGAACCAATTTTTAATAAAATTAAAAATTATTCACAGATACTTCCGAGCGCACTAAGTCGAACTCACAATCTATGACTCTGCACACGTGTAACTTCTCTATACACGTAAGAGAAAATATACAACACTACCTAAAACCCACGATCTCGATCATTATTGGCTGGCTACATGTAGTCCGCATTCGAAAGACGATAACCCGCCTTTGCTAGACAACTTTATTTTACTTGCTCTTTTCTATTTCTCATTCAATAAGTCTCTCCTTCTCTACCTCTCTCGTAAAATTTGCCAGCGGTCGACGCTAAAGCCAAGACGTCGATTCATTATCGATCGATCTTTTCATTCACCTTGATGAATTTCAAGTGCTTGATCTGATTTTCGATAAAAGAAATTACTTAACCAACGCCACGACACATACGAAATAAGAACAAAAAGCAATGTGATTACAGTTAGTGAAAAATGTGGCAAAACAGTCAACCACTGGCAGCAAGAAGTCAATCTGTCAAAGACTCGTAGTAAAGCGCACTAAAATCGTGATGACTTTTGGAACATTAGGCAAAGGAAGTAATACAATTTCACAGAGCCATATATACTTTTAATTCATTTTATTTTATAAGTAATAATTGTTATCTTCCGTCACTCTAATCGATAGTAATCACGGAACACTTGTTTTTCATTGAAGAATTTTCTGTACCAATCAAAAACATCATGCTCCTTAGTTGTTGAAAGACTGGTTTACAAAATTATCGTTTAATTTCTTTTATCCAGGTTCGGACCCACACTACCTCCTGTCACAAACAACAAATTTTATTACAAAACGCATAATATGAAAAGTATTCTCAGTGGCGTGAGTCCATATCCATGATGATCCCGCGTCGAAAGACAGAAAATAAGGACCCATCCTTTAGTGACATCTGCCGGGTCGATTGTCTCGCCGCGGGATCGATCAGAGTTGGCAACGGTGTTCCTGAGCAAAACCTACGCTCTCTGCGTGCAGCGTGAAAGGCCACAAGCCCACAAGGAGGAGCGAGCCGGTAGCAAGAGCAGCCACAAGCAGCGCACAGCGGCGTCAGAGGTGGTCACAAGCATCGTCCCAGCTCTACAATCTGTATATCATGCGATAGTGTACTCCACACCGTTGTAGCCACTGGTGGCCACGAGGCGTCTCTTTACCAGGACGATTCGCTGTACCCCCACTCCGGGCGCGTACGCGCCGTGGCCGAGTCCACTAATGCCGAAGTGGGGGGGTGCTCGGTATCCGATCGGTCCAAATTTTGGTTGGATTTCTTTAGGAAGTCATGGAGAATTTTTTAAGCTGACAATAGTGTCGCAATGAATGTTAAAAGTGCTTTCACTGTGAAATAAGTGCCTGTGTTTTCCAGTAATTGGTCATGTTTGACGTAAACATATTTATGGGCGCCATTGAAGGAGACCTGGCTCTCCCGGTACGCCCTACACCCCCAGGCTCCATGATTGGCCTCGTCCTCCTCCACTGCCGACCCGACAGTCCACAGTCGGTCACCTGCATGAGCGGACCTACTTTTCACCCGTAAGATGTGTCAAGATTCACCGCATAAAAACGAACATTGCAGTTTAATCGGGAACGACTTCGAAGTGCTCGCGTACTCCGACAGTGTACTGACCGTCCGTCTCATCGAGATTAAAGTGAAATTCAAGAGGTTATCAGGTAAGGACTGTGACTGTCGCCGAACGACGCGGTGGCTTCTGGCCTCGTCTCCCACGGGGTTTCCTGCCACGAATTCGATTCTCTAGACAATTTTCTTTTTCATCAATCTCTTGGGAGTTAGTACAATTTAATTATTATCGTTAGTGTGTTTTTCCTTTCTGACGGCAAAGGTCGGTTCCCCTAACTGACGCCAAAAGGAGTGCAGATCGACTGTAGAGACGTTCTTAGTTTAAACGCGAATATTTCTTGGACTTTTCTCTTCTTCCTTTTAGCTAACCGTATTCTGCTTCCAACATAGACGTAATTCATGAGGCAGTCAATGTAATGTGCTAGGAAGTTAAACGTCTTGTTGCCTTATTTGTTATTTGTCAAATATTCTGTAATCTTCTTCTGTACTACCCATTTGATTCGTCATTATCACTAAAATACCTGTCCTCGTGGTAAAAAAAATACCAGATAAACTTGAAAGGGACGTATTACCGGTAACAGGAAAATACTAAAGTAGCCTGACGAAAACGCAGCAACGTATTGTACCATACAGACGACAGTGAAATCCAAAAAGTATACCAAGTTAATTCCAAACAAATCCAGAATACGATTAACATATGTGCTATCACTAGACAATAAGTAAAAGCAACATTTCCGTATTAACAAATAAATTTCACTAGAAAGCAGCACAGCGTCCACGTTATATCCCCAAGGAGAATTATTTGATCTAGACGCTCAATGAAAAATCCTCTTGCCTTCCGTATATTTAGATGACCTAACCGTACCTCGCGCAGAAAATATTCAAGACAAAATGATATACGCGATTTGGCGTGTATTTCAAAAGTTTCCCGATATGAGATTGACAACGCCAATAATAATGAGCTATAGATAAAAAAGAAGTGCATTGCAAACTGAGCTATATAGCAAAAGTAGGAAGGGTCGACGTCTGACGTCGACAAGGTAGTGTGACGACGACGTATGCCGACTGACATAACGTTCCGCCTTGCTTACATGTTTGCGCCAGGGCTCAAACCCACTTGCCATAGTAAGTTGAGACATACAATAATCAGTGCGATCGTTGATAAACTACAAGACGCATCGTGGTTTTCTTCCCGCGCGAAGCTTCCCGCCGGTTGCTCGGAAAGGTCTGAAGTCCTTCGGTGCGATCAGTACCGAATCAGCTGAGCCATGGCTGCTGCTGTATCGTAGGCTTTGTATAGCCGGTGCTTTTAGGGGAATACGGAGCAGCCGTAAATTATTCCATAGTTCATCCAAAAGAGACTGTTGATAAGATAAATCTTAAACGAGCAGCGCCAATTATAGTTGGTACTTGTAGCATTATTCGTAAAGATTAGTTCACAGTACTTCTGATCGGAGTATCTCTCGTGTATTGTTGTGGTTGTTTGGAACGGTGGTGCTACTGCTGCTGCTGAAGCTCCCCGTAGTAGCACCGGTGCTCACTGCTGTGCCGCTGGTGGATTGCAGCGCACCCTTCGAATATCGATTTCACTGCACAACTAAAACAAGCTGGGCGATCGGCGCTGCTGGCATAGGTCTTGAAACTGCTCTGCGAGCATGCGTGACACATCGCACGGTATATAATGGAGTATGAGGATGATTCCCTCCCGGCCTCCTATGGCCTTTTCTCTTTCTCTTTCTCTCTGTCTTTTCTCTTTCCCCTTTATACCCTCTTGGCTCATCCGCCAGCCCATTACTACTCGGTTCCCTCTCTCTGGCTTTGACTCTACCTTCCTTTTTCTTCTTCCTGACGGCTCTCATTCTCTCTTTATATGCTTCGAGACTCTCGCACTCAAACAAGTTCTGACTTGCTGGCGTGTGTGACGCCTGCACTAATCTTCCAACATCTCTTCCTGGCCTCTTGGTTTCTTTTACCAGTTCTGGTATAACCACTGATCTATCTACCTCTGTATTTCTAGGGTGTATCCAGGTTATGGTTGTATTATAGAGAATGGCTAAGGTTTATACGAGTCTTCTCGCCCCCACTGCGCATTTCCCTTTCGACAATCTACTGGAAGTTTCGGTGATCTCCGCGTTTGGGTTCGAGGCTGCTCTCCCGTAGCGCGGTTCGCCGCGTTCGCCACTGGGTGCGAGGCTTACCTAGTCAAACGCGCTACTATGTGGTATATATATGTATATGTATATATATATATCTGAAGATACTGCCACGTTAAATATCTTGGAACTTCTTAGTGTAGGAGTGAGAATTCGAACGTCCATCGAGATGCGCGGGAAAGGCTGTTACTTATCTACTAGGAGTACGGGCGTCATTTTTGTGTGCACATGGTACGCTTGTTTTTTTAAAGAAAAATTCACATTTTCCTCTGCTACGTTTAACACTTTCCTGTGTCAATGGACTTTCGAAATGCAACGCACTACGCACAGCGTGAAAGTGTATGACGTCGCGAATAAATAATTGCTTGGCTGTCGAGGCCATGCGTCCCCTTATTCATATATTTACAGTGGTCGAGATATAAAGGACTCTGTTTAACTTAGAGTTTTATTAAAGCACGATAACTCATGTGAATGGTCCTTTACTATTTTTGCCGACAGCTATACATGCTAGATGAGAGCTTCCAATGTTTTCAAGTTAGCTGTACAGAAAGAAGTAGATAGTCGGTTTGTGATATGAAGAATATTTGGGTTACTATAGACACTTACATATGTAGCGGATATAAAGGTGTACTAGTGATAACCGAAAGGTAATAGCGTGACCATCGCACGATGTACCCGAGAAGCGTAACGAAACAATGTAGCAGCCGAACGCCAAGTATTAAACAATAAATACGCGACACAGCTCTCTACCTCATGTAGTGGTTCTTCTCGAATGGATAAGAACGATGAAGATGACAGAGACCTTACGGCGCAGAGACCGCGAGAGCCAATGGGCTTCAAGCTTTTTCACGCGCGACCAATAGGAACTCACGATAGATGGGCAGCGACTCCTCGCGAGAGACTTGTCGAATTTCGAATAACCATATTTACTTCAGAGCGGGCTTTATGGCCCATACTTATAATATTCGAGATCAGATATGATTATCGTCGATGCCTACTTGTTTTCATCTATTTTCACCTATGTACCGGCTCTTGAGATCATTTTGCGCAGTTTCCGTGACCCAGATAGCAGTGGGGAGTTCGCTCGCCATTCGGAACAGCTGTTGGCCGCGCAAAGATGTCGGCCGCGGGGAAACGCCGCTCGGATATTTCATAGGATGCGCGCGCATCTTGGCGGCTTGTCGTCATACCTATATATCCAGGAGCGTAGACGCATGTCGCCCTTCGTATGAAAAGTATCTGCACCGTTGTGAATTGCTGCATAATTTCGATTTATCATTTTTATGCTTCGCAGTCAGTCTTTCTCTGTTTATCTAGTAAAATTACTAGTATTAAATAAGTGATTCGTGCGGGAAATCGAATTTTGCAGCGTCTGGGCTCATGTCTGCATACGCTACTGGTATTCCCGGTCCGTTCCCTCCGTTCCCCGCATTCCCCGTTCGGTCCATTCCCCTCATTCCCTTTCCACTGCTCAGTCGCCCTCCATCGTTCCATCTCTGTTACTTTTTCACTGTCTTTGTCTTTCTTCCCTAGAGCTGCATTTGACTGTCTCACTCACTCTCCCTCTCCCTCCCTCCGTATTGCGAGTCGTCGGTTCCTTGTTTGCCATACAAAATCCAATAGTTTGCCTGGTGCCTCGCGAGGACGAGCATGCATTTTGCATTTTGCCTGTCGAGGAAGGAAAAGTTCGAAAGAATATCAAGGGTGTTTCGTGTTTTGTGAAACAAATGTTGTCCTGGCTCGCTGTGTTCATCGTGAGTCGTTCGTACGGACCGAGAGACGAAAATACGAGGGCTTCTGCGTAGCGTCTGGCCCGTCCTGTTCTTCGCGAAGTTTTCGCAGGGCTTTTTTTTCTGTCTGAACAAGCCGCTCAGAGAAAAGGGAACGCGTGCACTGGGGGGCATGAGGCTTTCGCGAGTCGTGTGCATGCGTGAATGTAACGCAGACGGGAAGAGGAAGTGTACGTAAGGACAGGAGAGTGCGTGTATATTAAAAGGCGGCTCGGCCGCCTCCTTGCGGGAGAGCAAAGCTCAGGCCGAACCGTTTCTTCTTCGACCCACTGGACGGCCACCGGCAGCAAAATGCGTTGAGTATTTACGTGGAATATTGCGTAACGATCTGGGCCCGGCGACTCCGTGTAAACGCGTCGCCACGAGAAATCGTCTGCACCGCATACGTTTTCATCATGATTGTGTGCTACGCATCTCAATACTTGTCACACATATTTTATCTTGTGCTTTGTGAGATCTACCTTGCTAAGAAACGCTCCCCATGGTGAAAGCCTAGGTGTTCAACGTTTCCTTCCACTGATTTTCTCGTGACTGGTTTCGTAGAGTTTTTCTATCATTGTTGAGAGGCGAGTTTGAATGTTTCTTTTGTGTAATTTTCATCATTATCTATCACTAATATTTTATGAATGGTTGAATAAACTTAATTGTTTCTTAGAGCAATCCGAAGAGAAACGTTTTAGAGACGACACGTCGCGTTTTCCTAGGTTAGAATGTATGTTTCTAGGATTTGATAGTATATTATAGTCATTCATATGAGTGTACGATACATGGATCTTGCATATTACTAGAGAAATTGTGGAGTGGCTTGGTGTGACTCGCTGTGCCTACATGTTGGGCTATTCTTAGAATTTTGAGTTTTCTGGCTGTAGTAGCTTGACAGGCGCTAACCTCTATTCTGTTTGAAAACTCACAGTTCTTATATCTTGTTATTAATTGTATGGTTGCAGCGTTTCCAATGTGATTTGAGATGAAACGCGTTCGTGGGGTGGATGAGGTAGTGTCAGCAGCAGCAGCAACGTTGAAGCATTCTTCAGTGGCCAGTGGTGGTGGTTTAGGAGGAAACGGAGGCGGTGGCCTAGGAGGCGGTGGTGGTTTGGAATACCGTTCTGGAGCTGGAATAGGAGTCAGTGTTGCATCTAGCCAACTGGTCAGATCAGTCACTTCCAAAGAAATGCCGGGTAGCGTCCAATTCGGCACAGTCCAGACTCAACAGCAATATACTGGCGCCATTGTTGTGCCTACAGCCGCACCCTCTGCCATAAAGGTATATCATCGTGAGAAGACATCTTCCTCTCTTAAACCACATGTCACCTAACATAACAAATCTTATTGTCTATAGGGTAATGGAGGTACCGGAGGACTTGGTGGTTCGTGTGGTAGCAGTGGGATAGTTAGTGGTGCAAGTCTGCATGGTAGTGGTCTGGGAGGTGGCGGAGGGCACAGTATGGGTCCTCAGCAGCCTGCTCCTGGCTCACAGCCCCAGACACATACCCAACAACCGCCTGCAATAAGGCATAAGGTACATTCAAGCACTGTCACACCTCTACCACCCACACCAGCTGGTAGTAGCTTAAGCGGTGGGAGTGGATCTCAGCAATTTCAAAGATTAAAAGTCGAGGATGCCTTGTCTTATTTGGATCAAGTCAAGTACAAATTCAGCGATCAACCCCAGGTACATAAACACATTCTTAAGAAACATCCAATTCTCACTCATCTGGTAACGCTATCTTCATGCTCCTCACGTTGTTTCTTTCTATCTATTTAGGTATACAACGACTTCCTCGATATCATGAAGGAGTTTAAGTCGCAAAGTATAGACACACCAGGTGTCATTACAAGGGTGAGCCACTTATTCAAGGGTCACCCTGAACTCATCGTCGGTTTCAATACGTTCCTACCACCTGGTTATAAAATTGAAGTACAGGCAAATGAGCAGGGTTATGCTTTCCAAGTTTCCGTTAGTATGCCAAGCCCTACCGCCACGCACACTGCAACGCTGTCCCATCATTGCACCGTGAACGTAGGTTCACCACCAATTGCGAGCCCACCAACTCAGCCTGCTAAGGCGCCACCTGTCCTACAAATAATGCAAGGGTAAGACCCCCTTATCTAGCTTTCTATAACATCCCCCTTGAAGAATTACATAAAATCCCATTAATAACTGTTGAGTGTTCTCTCTGTTTATAGATCCAGCACCATACATCATTCTATGGCAAATAACATTTCCAATAACAGTCTAACTGTTCACGCACCGTCACCACCGCCAGTCCAAACGTACAATAATTCCCACGTGAGCGCTGCACAAGCACAGGCCGTCAGTCAAGCATTGAGTCAAGCTCAGGATGGAGTCCCGAATAGCGGACAAACTCAACAAAGTCAACCCGTTGAGTTCAATCATGCTATCAACTACGTGAATAAAATCAAGGTACGTACCTCGATGCAAGTTTATCACCTACGTTTTTTTTTTAAGGAATTTATGCATTTTAAGTGACATTTATTAATGTTATTTTTATTCTTCCTTCAGAATCGGTTTCAAGGCCAACCGGATAAGTATAAGAGGTTCCTAGAAATTCTGCACACCTATCAGAAGGAACAAAGGAACTTAAAGGAATCCAGTGCTCATGTGGGAGGTGGTCCTGGTGGATGTGCCAGTGGTGTTCCTACTGGTGGAAAACACTTGACGGAAGCCGAAGTATATAGTCAGGTCGCCAAGCTCTTTGAAAATCAGGAAGATCTCCTTGCAGAATTCGGACAATTTTTGCCTGATGCTACCAATCAACAAAGTGCCCTGGTGAGTTCTTACTCTATTTTTATCTTTGGTCTTACCACAATATCATTTATTCAGACTATTAACTCATTTTATACTGGTTAATTATACTGACGAGGATAATGGACCGTGGACCTCTTTTCATTCGTTGAGAAATTTAATAAATGCAATGTCGAATATTTTTTATTTTGTTCAAGTGCAATATTTGACGTATACTATATTCTCTTATTTTTAGTCTTTGAAGCGTTTTTACGTTATAAATCTTTTGTGCGTAGACGCCCTACGCTGCCTGATCGAAAAGTAAAAGAAAAGTCCGCCACGGAGTTTGTTAATTAGTTTTCTGGTACGCGTTTTGGACGTAACGTTGTGTCTGATATTTGGGAATAATAAGATAATCCAAACTTGACTCCTGTACCTCTTGCGAGCTTCTTTAAGACTTAGCATCATTTTGTACGAAAATAGTATCTCTCCCACACGTTGTGGGAATGAGAAGTTTGATTAGTCACTATGTAAAAATGTAACAAAAAATGGACAATGACAGTGGCTGTTGCTTCATATATCACGATTGTCTAATTTTTCATAATCCATGAATATTATGATCGGATGTTCTAAGAAACTGTCATGTTTCGAATCAGTTGATACAATGATATGCACTTGTTCGAGATGCTGTCCCGTAAAACATTGGTGCTCTAATTGGTGCCAGTCTGCTATGTTTCAGAGTAACAAGGCTGGGGCGGTTAACGATCATTCGACGATCGTTAAAAAACCGCTAGGAGTGAAAACGTCATATAACAACTCAGGCAGCATACCCCGTGGTGAGCACCGGGAACCGAGTGGAATCGGCAACCTGGACAGGGAGAGTCGGGAGAGTCATCGTGATCGTGATCGTGATCGTGATCGGGAACGGGAACGGGAACGGGAACGTGACAATCGCGAGAGAGACAACCGGGATCGTGGTGGAGCTCGTGATCTCAACAGTGGCCAAAAATTCGGTCACAGTGCTGGCCAACTCAAACGAAGCCCATCGTTCTCGACTTCAGCCACCACGGGAAATTCTCATCATGCTCCTCATGGTCCACCGCCTCCCAAGAAACACAAAATGGCTTCAATGCGAGACGTCAGCATCGCAGAAGCAGGAAAATATGGCGGATTGACGGACTACGCGTTCTTCGATAAGGTATTTTTCACTCTTTTAATAAATAGTTTCCTTTCTTCACCTTATTTAAGGGAATATTTTTTTTAGTTGTGTCTAACCGGGTTTTCATGTTGATGACGTTTTTTGAACGTGGAATCGTTGCTTTTCTTGCTGTTGTCAGGTGCGTAAAGCGCTGAGGTCACAGGAGGTCTACGACAACTTCCTGCGGTGTCTGGTATTATTCAATCAGGAAATCGTATCGAAATCCGAATTAGTGCAGCTTGTGACTCCCTTTCTTGGACGGTTTCCTGAGCTTCTACGATGGTTCAGGGATTTCCTCGGTCACTCGACTGACTCAACGACGACGAGTTCCGCCAACGCGACTAACCTAAACGTGGAAGCACTTCCGAATAATGTCGTGCGCAGCCATCAAGAACGTCCTCAAGGAGATCTCGCGATGGAGATCGATTACTCAGCGTGCAAGAGACTTGGGGCTTCCTATTGTGCTCTGCCGAAATCATATATACAGCCAAAGTGTACTGGACGGACTCAACTCTGTAAAGAAGTCCTTAATGATACCTGGGTATCGTTTCCGACTTGGTCGGAGGATAGTACCTTCGTCACGTCCAGGAAAACGCAGTATGAGGAATTTATCTATCGTTGCGAGGATGAGAGATTTGAATTGGATGGCGTGATAGAGACTAATGCTGCTACGATAAGGGTGCTCGAGGGTGTCCATAAAAAGATGAGTAGGATGGGTCAGGAAGAACTTCAAAAGTTCAAACTCGACGATTGCCTTGGTGGATGCTCGCCGACGATACATCAGCGAGCACTAAAGAGGATATACGGTGACAAGGCAGCGGATATTATCGATGGTTTAAAGAAGAATCCTGTGGTGGCGGTTCCCGTTGTTCTTAGGAGGCTCAAGAATAAGGAGGAGGAATGGCGGGAGGCTCAGAAAGGTTTCAATAAGATCTGGCGAGAACAGAACGAGAAATATTACCTGAAATCTCTGGATCATCAAGGCATTAATTTTAAGCAGAACGATGTTAAAGCCCTACGTTCCAAGAGCCTGTTTAACGAGATCGAGACTTTGTACGATGAGGTGAGTTTTGAAGACAATAGATAAACGATTCGTCTGAGTCATAGGTGTTTTATGCACGGTAATCTTATATCGTATTGTTCTATGTTTGGAAATGGAACAGAGGCACGAGCAGGTGGATCAAGGTACCGAAGGTCAAAGTGGTGGAGGTCCACATCTCGTTCTCTCCTACAAGGATAAGTCCGTCCTCGACGACGCGGCAAATCTTTTAATCCATCATGTTAAGCGACAGACTGCCATTCATAAGGAGGACAAGCAACGAATAAAACTTCTCCTTAAGCATTTCATCCCAGACCTTTTTTTCCACCCGCGACAAGAGCTCAGCGACGACGAGCGAGACGAGGATGGCAAGTATCACCAAGAGTGAAAATGAAAATGAATTGTCAGAATAATCATATTAAATGTGTATCCTACGTGGTTCCAGATGATAAGGACGAAGCGGATGTAACCGTGAGTGGTGCAAGTGGAAACGGTAATAATAGTGGTAACGGAACTGGAGCTGGAAGCGGTGGTGGAAGTGGTAATTCTCAAACGGTGTCTTCGTCGAACACGTCCGTGCATACCGGTATGGGTCTTCAGGGTAGCAGGAACAAGACGACAACGTCACCGGCTCTCCAAACAACGCCAATAAAAGTAGAACATGACGTAAAGGTGCCGATCCATGCGCTTTCCGCCGATCCTGAGGAGGCGTACACGCTCTTCATGGGCAGCAATAACTGGTACCTCTTCTTGAGGTTACATCAGATACTCTGCGAACGTCTGACGAAGATGTACGAGAGGGCAGTAGCACTTGCCGAGGAGGAGTCACGATACAAACAGCAACGAAAGGAGAGCACCGCCGTCGCGCTCAGGTTAAAACCAAAAAGTACGTGACTCTTCCAATTCTTAATTGAGATAGTTCAATTACGCTCTCCTATGTACAGTTTACTCACAGTTTTCTATAATTTCTTTTATCGTAGACGAGATCGAAATTGAGGATTACTATCCTGCCTTCTTGGATATGGTGAAGAACGTTCTAGACGGTAATATGGAGAGTACAGCCTACGAGGACACGCTAAGAGAGATGTTTGGCATTCACGCGTACATCGCCTTCACTCTGGATAAGGTCGTCACGTATGCAGTGAGACAAGTAAGCAGAATATTCAAAGGGAAAGACGTAAAGTGAAGATAATGTTAAGTAAGAAGCACTTACCATCGTAGCAACTTGGGCAATAGAGTGTTAGAATTTATTTAATTTCCTGGCTCGTTCTACAGCAGGTACATTTTAGCCGCTTGTTAAAGAAACATTCCTTACGGCAGCACGTCAAACGCTTGGTATATCATAGCTATCGGTATCGTCGTAACTCATTACCTGTGCAGTTGCAGCATTTGGTGTCGGATCCAACGTGCCAGCAGTGCATGGAGCTCTTTCAGCGAGAACAACGGCAGCCAAAGGAGAACAACGGGGCAGGTGGTCCATGTGCCACGGCCTATCTTCGGATCGGTGCCGAGATGGCCTATCAGCGTAAAGCAGAAAAAGCTATGGCTGATGAGAACTGCTTCAAGATATACATAGTAAGTACAAGCTATCAACTTTGCCCGCGCTATACACTGCCTCTATTTTGAGCAGCGCCTTTAAACTCCCGCTAGGAAGCACAAATACATTCTTATCTCGTAGAGACAAATTCACAGTATAGTCATTTCGTAACTATTGTGTATCCGTCAGCTGGTAGAAGTCAAGCGCATTAATTAATCCATTAATAAATAGCAACGTACGGATCAAGCGAACGACATGGAACATAATATGAAATGCTGTCGATCGAGATCAAGACTTTGGTGAAATTATTAAAAGCTGTCGGCGCCATTTTAATCGGCTCCAATGCAAGTTAGGATTATCTCGTGCCATTAATCACTATGAAATTCTGTATTGCAGTACAAGAAAGACTGTAAAATGACGATGGAGCTTCTGGACACAGAGGGTGAAGATACGGCCGAGGGCAGTTGTAGAGAGAGGGAAAGAGAGAGAGAAAGAGAGAGGGAGAGGGATAGAGAGAGAGAAGGAGTGAACGCCTCCGAGAAATGGTCGACGTACGTCGAGAGGCTCTCGGCACCGAGCATCGTCGGCGTTGGGGTCGACCAGACCAGTCCCAAGGAAACCCCAAATTCCACGGCGGACACCGAGCCATCGGCTAATCATCCTGTGAGTAGCGACCAGGCAGCAAAGGGGGGCAGGGGCAGAAAGCGCAAGAACACTGAAATTAACAAGAAGGTATAGGAACCACGGCCATTACCGTAACATTATCGTGCATTCAGTCATTAACCACGAGATCTGTAGATATCATTTTTGAACGTTTTGGGCTGTGATCGCTCATCTTAGAACTCGATTGGTGCTTCGTTTTCTTTTATGTTTTACTTCTTTTTTTTCTCTCGTCTCGCGGAACTTCCGCGAGACGGTCGACGACGTATTACGTGGACGACGCACTACGTTTTACAATGTTTTTCCTTAAAGGAATCTCTTAACCGGTTTTTTTTTTCCCCACCACGTGACGCCACTCGTCGATTCTCTTAATTGCAAAAGTTATAAAATGACTTTTCTTTTCTTCCTCGCCACGTCTATTTTAAGTTTTAACTTTCAGGTTCATGCTTCCCTCCCCCTCTGTTTTTTTTTTTCCGTGATTTTTTGTACAACGAATATCCGAATCGTCTTCAAGACTTTGAACCATTTGACGCATTCAAATGTTCATTCTTTTCTGCCTAATCCCACTTCCATCTTTCATGGTATTTTTTTTTATTTATTTATTTTTATATATATTTATTACCGCATCAACTCATCGACCTTTCCTACGCTTCGTCATACCCGTGGTAATGATATAATCAAAGCGGTGTCGTCTTCGTAACGGGCACGCCGGATACACCTTGTGTGCAGCGCGCAAGCCAACTCGAAACCTGATGACGTGTACCTGTTATCGGTTTCACTCGAAAACCGTAAAAACGCTCGTTATTAACTGCGTTACAAAATGGTTTATCTTCTGTTAACCCATATTAACTCAACTTGTACGAAGGAAGCGTGTGACGCTGGCGCCACACGACGGCACGTAAGACGTTATTAATTTGAAGTTCGGAGAGCGTGGATTGTTAAACTTACCGAGGAAAAACGTTCAACCGGTTTGGATATTTGCGAGTATTCCCAACAGTTGACTCGTGGCGATAAGAGGTTAAAGTTACGAACGAATGATAAGAGGCAACGGGAGATTGTAGTGCTAGTCAAAGGGCGGGAAATTTGAAAATACCACGAGAGTGTTACGGTGTGTTACGGCAGTCTGCGATACCTTCCTCGTTATGTTAATATGGGTTCTTGCGTGCGTTTAATGGATAATTGTTATCTTCATTTTTTGCCTTTTTTTTTTTTAAATTCGTTCATCGAAAGCAAACGTGCACGCAGCAGGTACAGGCGAGTTGAACAAACCTTCCTTTATCGTACTGGGACGTAGTGGTGTTTTGGTGCGTGTCTCCAAGAGACTCGAAATAATCGTACTATTTTTCAAAAATTTTTCTCTCCTTATCGTTTGATATTATTTATCAACGTTATCTCTTCCCGACGTTTACTTTTGCTAGAATCTCACGGAAATTCTTCCATGTTCCACTTCCGACTTTCTTAGTTTTTTTTTTTAATTGTGTTGTATCTCCTTGATTCTTTCTTCGCCTGAAACGCATAGCAGGCGCATATAGAGAGAGTCAAAGGTAAAGAAAACAATGCGACGCCTGGCGTCGCTGGCGCGCGCATATACACGTATATGTATATGATATACATATATATGTATATATATAGACACGGAGGGCACGTATGGTAGTCCGATAGTCCTCGAGAAAGAGAGAGATAAATAATAAGACACGTGTAAGGAAGATGAAGAGGAATACGAAGAGAAAAAGAGAACGAAGAGATTTGCGAGACGAGAGAAAAGAAATGAGTTTGAAAACAAAGAGGAAAAAGGAAATACACGTAATAATGTAAATATTCGAATTCTTCGAGAAATTGTACATACTCCTTTCTTTCTTCTACTATTTTTTTTTCCTTTTTTTTTATACGTACCCTAGAATAGGAAACGTAGTGACGTGCTAATTTGTAAAACCGACTAACGTTTTTGTTACGTACTTCGAAGGTAGCAGAGACACCGGCGAACCCTTTGGAGCGCAATTTTTGCTGAACTTGAACTCTATAGGATACGGCGCGGAACTCGCGCGAATATCTCGGACGTAACGTCCATTAAAACGACAATGGACGATATCGTCGAAGCTTTTACTCATGGGTACGTCACGTTTGCGTTTAAACGTCACGTTCGTCACGAGTCATACAGCAATGTTCAATAATAGATACACCAATCGTTAAATTATGGAGAAAAAAAAATATTCAGTGCCTAGCGACGGATTGCCAAAGGTTTCGCCGTGATGACTAAGGTAACCCGATAATCACCGGCTCGTTAAAAACGCAGCCATGATCGTTTTCGAGTAACCGAAATTCGGAATATGCCGGAAATGGCGAAGGGCGTACCGCGGGGATACCGGGCAATCTTGTAAACGATAGAGAACGAGAGCGCACGAACAATTTTTTTAACGATATATTGAACGATCGACTTCAGTTATCGGGGTGAGGGGGGGGGGGGGGGTTACAGACGCTTTGCTGGTGGTTGTCGTTACAGACGCTAGGCGTGTCGTGTTCGTTTCAATAGTTGCAAATTTTCTTCGAGCCGGTCCGATCGCAGGGGGCGAAATGGGATGGATGGTGTTAGGAGAGAAAGAGAGAGAAAAGGAGAAGAGGAGGGTTGTAGAAAGAGAAAGAATGAAAATTCGCAGTTTCTGCGTGAACCTTGTGTAAGCGGGGGGGGGGGGGGGGGGGGGGGGGGGGGGGGGGGGCGGGGGGGGGCCG